>OY755189.1:0-257472 GCA_963576735.1 Bedellia somnulentella
AAACAGATTAGAAATTTATATTTACATAGCGTAAAAGATAACTGAGTACTATTTGTTTGCATTTATTGAATTTTATAATGATACTTAGATCTTTCAATTGTTGCAGATCATTCAGCTTATTAGTTATTATGAATTACTTATCGACAATAATGTCCCCATAGGGTGAGGCGTGTGGTAGCTTGTATACCAGGATAGAAGTGTTGAGATTATTCATACAAAATCAGTCAGTATGTCACTCTCACACGCCTCATGATACAGGAGCTGACTTGCATTCCGGCTTGAACGATCTGAACAATATAAGAACCAAAAGTAATGTTTGAGACAATGTATTCTATAAAAAGTGCGTGTTATAACCCCATTAAGAACTTACTGATTTCATTATTTTATTTGAAAATAGGGTAGTATAAAAGTCACAAAAATATTTTCATATATCACTGTAATGTTACCTCCTGATATTTAATTGATCACAATCTATACAAAACTGTTAAATAATGTTTAGATGATAAATATTTTGTTATGAAGAAATGTACAAAATCAATTTTAAACTTAGTATAACGGATGATATATTTTTGCATACGTCAATAAGCCGGTCATACAAAGGCGGTAGATGGCAATCGAATGAATGAGTATCGCGAGAGGTGTCATTATAATATTACCATTTGATATATTTGCCATCGCCGCCTCTGTTTGCACGGGTATATCTTATTACATGTTTATTGAATTCAAGATTGATGTTGCAAAATACGAGAATTTATTTGTGTATGTACATATTGGTAAAAGTTTTACTTCATTGACGTTCTATTCCTTACAATTGTACATACGTGATATAGTTATAGATGTGTAGATAGGTGCCGTCCCTGATTTGTATGAGCGCGTTTTTTTCTGTTAGTTATTTCTGTATGCCGTTTTCATGTAAGTTATTTTACAACATTCATATAAGAGTGTACACGAGGTGACTATAAAGTATGATTTATTTTAATATTTTCTTAATAGTAGTTCATTGTTTGATTCGAGGGCCGGTTCAAATGTTTTAAAAATATGCGAGTAGATTAATTTCATGACAAACTTAGGTGTAATTAAACCACCTTACTCCACCATGTTGCCACCGAACCGACATATTATGTCCAACATCTCTAGAATAGGAGCGCTATTATTCTTTATTTTATTTGAGAATAATGTTTTATCTATTGACCAGTTTCTCTTGTAATTAATGTTTGTATTGTTTATCGTATTTATGTTCAGCAACGCGACTTGTTTGTTAACGCAAAAAAATCTGCGTCATCGAAATATAATGTTTTATTATTTTGTGAAATGAAATTAATTGTCTATAAATTCCATAACGAACTTATTTCCGTGAGTTTAAAATTGATAAGAACTATTTTAATTTACATGTAAAGATGCTCCGGAGTGTGGATCAACAAATAAATTGAACTCACCTCTAAAGTTGAACGATATTTTATACATTGGGTTGACTGTAATATTCATGAGTAAAACAAGATAAAATCCTCGATATTTTTGTATACAAGTATGTGGAACATTCCGACTGCATTTGTTGATGGTCCGTGGCCAAGCCGCCTTGACTCTCAGATATTTTAACGTCAAAACAATACGATTAATCATATTACATTTATTTCATACATCAAATTGCATTCAATTTGACATCACCAACAACCTTTGTATTACCATCTTTTCCCACTAAAATTTCCAAAAGTGGCTGAGGAATTTTTAATTCCTTAGCTCTGGCTACCCCTTCTAGAAATCTATAGCCGAGTCTGAGTGTATGTATGTATATGTATGTAAATTGCATTCGAATCGAAGTATGCTTCGATATGAGATGACACCACCGACGTATTACCTGTGTATAACTCCAGTGTCAATGCGGCTTTATTATTTCTGAGATCCCAGTTATCGTCGTCAATTTTTTTTATTAACTAATGTGTTCTAAATAAATCTTGTAAGTCACTTTCCTTCCGAATCGTTGTATTAGTTACATTAAGGCTGACAAAGTTATGATGGAGAATAAATGATACTATTTTATTGTTGTCTTATTATTTTACCCCCTTGCAATGGCAGGTAACGACGATCTATTTAATTATTATTTATGTTATTAATCCAGTTGCCATGTAGTGCCGGCTTAGAATGTCACTACCCCTTTAAGACAAAGGGTATGGGGCTTTTTAAGTGGTTTTTGGGCGATGCGGTTGGAGACCCATCACCAAAGATACTTTATTCCTGCCATCTTGTCCGCTATCAACTTCCAAATGTGGCTGAGGGCAGCTCTAAAACTGGCTACCCCTTTTAGGGATTTATGGCCGTGACTATATGTCTGTAATCCATTTAATGATTATGATCAAAAAGTTTAATACAAAATATAGGGCAATCTGACATGACTTGACACAGTTAAATGTAATTTATAATTCGTATAGTACAAAAGGTTGTTGATACCAGAGGCTATATTTGGGGGCTAACGTTGGTATGTAGTGCCACTGGGATAAAGTGGCATATACCGAATTTGCAAGGATAAAAGTGGAAAATTGCAATAAGATGAATAGATTCGAGATGAGTACGTGAAGAAGTTGAATTGAAAGATCTTAGGCACTGTTTTAATCTACTATTGTCAATTGTGCTACGGAAGTTTGTAGACTGGGTAAAGAGCTTATTCCATTTGTCTGAATGAAGACGTCTGAAAGCCACAGAATCTGAATTCAGACTAGTGGAATAACGTTCAAACTGAAATTTGTGTAGTGCAATAACAAGCGTCTGCGGCAGTAACTTCGAAGGACGTCTGAATTCATCAACGACAAAGTGTAATGGAATAAGCTCTTAAGCGGATGGATTAACAAATGGTCAGTGCCAATAGCTTATGATGAAGTGTAAGAAAGTGAAGATGAATATAAGAGTGTTAAGAATGAGGATAAGAAGAGAATATAATAGGTAAATCGTGATCAGCAAGATTGGTGTCAGAGGAAGCTTTTTGATAAGTTCCGGAATAATAAAAAAATGTATTGGAAATAATGTATTGTAAAGCGACATGATAGTCCAGTGGGTAAGAACACCCGCCCGAAAAACAGAAGGGCGTGAGTTCCAATCCTAGGACGGGCCTACACCAATTTGTCTTTTCTAAAGTCATATGTGTGGTTAATTTATCATGGTTGCTAACGGTGAGGGAAAACATCGTGAGGAAAACCACATGGCTGAGTTGTACTTAGTCATGTGACAGTGTATTCGTACAAAACGGCGATAGGCCTGCCCCCTATCACGTGAGTACACTGTCTAAGCAAAACGTGGGTACCTTCTCTGGAAACTAGATGGCGCTTGCCATGTGAGTTCAGGAGTATTGGTACCTCTGTCAACCCCTTCGGGGATAAAACGGCGTGAACGTTTATGTTATGTTATGTATTGGAAATATACTCGGGAAGAAAAGTTTCTTTCCTTTAATAACACCTTTTATTTATAAGAAAAGTTTGTTTCCCAAAACACGGGAGTGAATGTAGTGAGAGATGAACAGGGTATTTTCCAGTTGTATTGATCGTCGTTGAAAAATAATATCATGAAAATAAACCGGTAAGCGAGCGATTGAACTGGAAAATACAGAAAGAAGTTATGTTTTTGTTTACAGAGCAAAAAGCATAGATCAGATGTTTTTTTTTTAATTTCTTATTTTCACTGAAGCAAGGAATCTCATTCTATACATTCTCAGTTTGAACTAGGTACGACAATTTTTAATTATTATTATTTTTTGAAAATTACATTATTTTAGATAGGCATTCCATGGGCAAACAAAGTTGTTTCAAAGGACATCAAACTAAACAACTTTGCCTATGGAATGCCTATCTAAAATATGGTAATTTTCAAAAAAATATAATAATTAAAAATTTTCGTACCTAGTTCAAACTGAGAATGTATAGAATGAGAATCTTTGCTTCAGTGAAAATAAGAAACAAAAAAAAACATTTGATCTATGCTTTTCGCTCTGTAAACAAAAATATAACTTCTTTCGGTATTTTCCAGTTGTATTGATCGTCGTTGAAAAATAATATCATGAAAATAAACCGGTAAGCGAGCGATTGAACTGGAAAATATCGAAAGAGGTTATGTTTTTGTTTACACCATAGATCAAATGTTTTTTTTTATTTCTTATTTTCACTGAAGCAAAGAATCTAGTTCTATACATTCTCAGTTTGAACTAGGTACGAAAATTTTTAATTATCATTTTTTTTTGAAAATTACAACATTTTAGATAGGCATTCCATGGGCAAAGTTTTTAAGTATGATGTTCTTTATCGATTTATAATATAAAAAGGGTATGTTATAAAAGCAAGGTCTAGGCCAATTGGCGACAGATAAAAATAGCATGAATCGGGTATGGAAGAACTATTTTGAAGGACTCTAAGAAAGAGAGTGCATCTATTTCATCGCCAATTGGCAGTAACGTTGATTGAAACTGAGCTATGGGTGACTTTAGTGACAGTGAGAT
This sequence comes from Bedellia somnulentella, assembly GCA_963576735.1. Taxonomy (NCBI): domain Eukaryota; kingdom Metazoa; phylum Arthropoda; class Insecta; order Lepidoptera; family Bedelliidae; genus Bedellia; species Bedellia somnulentella. The sequence continues at coordinate 4,478 of OY755189.1, forward strand.
TAGGGTAACATTTCGAATATTTTAAATCCGAATTTCAATATTTAGAAAATCGGTTTACAGAATTTACGTATCACAGATGCTTTATTTTCCACAACTTCATTAGTACATAAATACATTTTCTAGAAGTATCATTTCCCAGAAAAACTAAAACCAAATTATTAATAATAAATACAGGAAAGAAAAATTTCGACACAGGCGGGGATCGAACCTGCGACCTCGGGTATACGCCCCCGTCGCTCTGCCAATTGAGCTACCGTGTCAATAGCTGCCAGTGCGAAATTAGCTTAGACCTCGCTTTTAAAACATACCATTTTTATACTTTAAATCGACTAAGGACATTAAACTAAGCAACTTTGACTATGTAAAGTATATCTAAAATATTGTAATTTTCAAAATAATTAATACAAAAAAGTGTGGGTCCCTAGATCAAACTGAGAAAGTATGGTGAGGTCCTTAGCCTCGGCGGAAATAAAAGAAAGATACATAGAAGAAATATAGACCAGTTTTTTTTATTTTAGTTTAGGCTAAGAACCTCGCTATACTTTCTCAGTTTGATCTAGGTACGACACTTTTTATTATTAATTATTTTGAAAATTACAATATTTTAGATATGCATTCCATAGGCAAAGTTGTTTAGTTTTATGTACTTAATCGATTTAAAGTATAAAAAATTCCTCTATCCTTTGTTTCTTTTACATTTTTAAGTAGTGTTTGCGTTCCCTACCTCCGATTTTTTTTACAAATTTGGAAGTTCACTTGTCCACCTTTTCAGATAGAATGCATTATGAGGTTTTCATAAACAAAAATATTCAGATTACAAAACCAGAGTATTCAATTGAATTTTTTTCTTTTACCAACTATATCTTTTACTATAATCTCATTATTCCAAAGGTTTAAAAGACCGAAGTAACTTTATCTGTAGTCTTACAAATCGTAAATCTCTTTAAGTAGATATTACATACATACATACATATTCTCACGCCGTTAGTTCCCATTGGGGTAGGCAGAGACTATCGATCGCCACTTTGTACGTTCCTGGCAAACCTCTCTGGCTAGATATTATTTATGTTAGAATTTTTTTATAAATAAAACGCGGATGCATGCCTGTTTGTTTGCCTACTAGCTTGATTGTTTGCATGCTTGCTTGCTTGTTGCATGTAAGGGGGGTGCAGGGCCCCCCCTCTGCTTTGGGTGGTCGGGGGCGCAAGCCCCCTGCAGGCAAAGAAAAGTTAGGTCACATTTGTTAGGTTAGGTAAGGTTAGATTATGTACAAAACGAGCGAGCGGAGCTAGCACCTTAAATGCCTGATGCATGCCTATATGCATGCATGCTTCCATGCTTGCATGCATGCCTGCTTACTTGCATGCATACTTGCTTGTTTGCAGCTTGCTTGCATGCTTGCTGCAACTCTGAGGGAACGGGGGGCGGGGTATACTACCTACATAAGATATGTCCGCAAAATTATGTCCACCATGTCCACTAGTGGGTAAAATATGAAAATCATTTAATATAGTTATTATTTCATCTTTATCAGTTATTCTTGTAACTTCTTTTGTAATAAGAAACTTTAGCGACATGGTTTTATACTTATCTATACTGCGCAGTAAACTTTGTATATATTTATCGACACTCTTATTCTTTATAATGAGTAAGTCGTTAATATTTAATTGTTTGCACAACTTTTCTAAATCCCTCACTAACACTTCTTGAGTAGATAATGATCGGGTATTAAGAAATATCGCTGACTGCGATGGAACATACGTGCAATAACTAGCGTCGCTTATAACATTATTCGACTGGCTAAGACATTTATTATTATAATTGTCTGAAAATCTCAACTCAATGATATCTTTGGGCCGTTTGAGTACTTCTACTGCTGTAGGTTGATCAGGCCTACGGGCGTTCGAAGACTCGGTCGGTCGGTCTGTGTTAATTCCTTGGCTGTCTAACTTCTTCTTCTGGGCTCTAGTTAGTACTGAAACTACTTGCTCGTGCATTTTCTTTAAATCTTTCGACGTAACCGGGAGACGACTTAACGCATCTGCAGCTGCATTATGTCGGCCTGGCACGTATTCTACCTCAAAATCGTATTCTTCTAAATATAAACGGAACTTTGTTAATCGGCTAGATGGGTCGTTCAGTCCAAACAAATAAACAAGGGGCCTGTGGTCAGTAAATATTTTAAACTTGCGTCCATATAAATACGGTCGAAAATGGCGTACCGCCCAAACGATAGCTAATAATTCTAACTCAATAACTGGGTATCTGGTCTCGGCTGGTTTAAGGCTTCGACTTGCATACGCTATCACTTTACCATTGCTATTGGACAAAATTCCACCTAAGCCTAATTTTGATGCGTCGGTTTGTAGTCTAAAAATATTATTTTCTGAAAAGTCTGGGTAATCTAGTACTGGAGGGTTGGTAAGGGCTAATTTTAAATTCTGGAATGCAGTTTCGCACTCAGGACTCCACTCAAAACTGACACCTTTTTTACACAAAGCATGTAATGGATATACTATATCAGCAAATCGCGGAATAAATCGCCGATAATAATTAGCAAAAGCGACGAATCGTTTTACATCGTCAGCGCACGCGGATCTTGGGTAGTGACGCGTGACCTCGATTTTGCTTGGGTCGGGAAAAATACCTTCTGGTGTTATTTTATGTCCCAAATAAACTATCTCTTTTCTCAAGAATTCGCATTTCATGGGGTTAAGTTTTAAGTTAACGTCCCTTAATGGATTTAACACACACATAAGATTCTTATTATGGTGTTCCATAGACTTTCCTATTACTACACAATCGTCTAAGTAAATAAAACATTTTTCAAAGTTTAGGCCTGCCATTGCTATGGTCATGAGCCTAGAGAAAACACTGGCACTGGTCTTGAGACCCATGGGACAGCGTTTCATCTGATACTGTTTTCCTGCTGTAAATGCTGTACATTTGCGTGAATTACTATCCAAAGAAAGTTGATACATCTTATTTAAGCTAAATGATGTATATTTACGCGATTTTGGATCTAAAGATAATTGATAATAAGATTGGGAAAGGTCTAATTTCGAAAAATAAATACTTCCGGACAATGAGTCAAGTATTTCGGTGATATTCGGAAGTGGAAATTTGTCATCTTGAATTTTATTATTTAACTGTCGATAATCGATGACCAATCTCCATTTTTTCTCGTTTGATTTATCAGCTTTCTTTGGGACTAATAGAACTGGGCTTGACCACTCTGACACGGTCTCCTCTATGATGTCGTTTTTCAGCATCTCTTGGATTTGTCTCTCAATTTCACCTTTCAAAGCTTGTGGAACTCGATAAGGCTTTACGTACGCGGGACTCACGTTATCTTTTAAAATTATATTATGTTGCATTAGATTTGTAACTGATAACTTATCACCAGGTAAGTGGAAAACATCGGCATATTTCGCACATATTTTCTCAATTTCTAACTTTTCTTCTCTATTTAAGTAATTCAAATCAAGTAGTTCGAATAAATTTTTGACGCGGTTTACTGATTTATTTTCGGCATTAAATTGGCAAACATCAAAATTATTGATTGATTGCATTGGAATATTATATAAATTAATATCGACTTCCTTTTCAGTCGTATTTAAAATTCTTACGGGAATGCTACCATTACAAGGTTTGGAAATCATTCCGGCAACAAAAACACCTTCTTTTATTTCCTGTGCTAATATGACGGTATCGCAAGTAGAGCTACAAGGAATATATTTAATTATCTCGCAACGCGGCGGTATCATGTGAATGTATTCACTCTGGCTACTGCCTATTTTTATGCTCACGGTTTTGTCATTTGAAAATAGCTTTAATGACGATGTTTTATAGTCTATAATTGCGTTGAATCGTTTAAAAAAATTCTCTCCTAAAATTCCATTTGCTGAGCATGACATATTCTTAAAAACATAAAACTTCTCTCTAAAAGTAATATTATCATACGTTAAATCTAAATAAATGTAACCTTCGGAATATAACTGACCACTAACACCTTTAATCGTAATTTTATCATAGTATAATTCATTCATTAAATCAAAGTGCTGACTTAACCACTCATATTTTAATACGCAAATACTTGCACCACTATCTACTAATAAACTTATTTTCTTATCTATACCTAAGTTGCTTACGCTGAGAGACACGGCGCTACTCATATTATAATTTAAAATAAAGTGCTCATTCATTAAAGGCACGAAAAAACTCGCTATTCGGTGCAAATTGAGTGCACTCCGGTGTGTCTGTCGAATTGCGCTGTGCTTGCAATACGTGCGCGCTATTTTGCATGTAAGGGGGTATTGAACCTCGATAGCGGCCTTGCGTGGTGCCTCTAGTAGGCTTACCACGACCATGGTTTGGTGAAAATGATTGATACGATGAGCCATTATTATTATTGTACTGTGGCTTATTATCGCGGCTATTGTTCGAATACCGTTTCGAACTAAAATAAACTCTTGAACGTCCTCTATTATATGCGTAACCTCTATTGAAGTTTTGCCTAATTTTCATTACGGGCTGTTCATCGGTGGACGATAAAGAATTTTCGTCGATCGCGGTCCTAATGGCCTCTGGAAGAGAGTCGAACGTTCGCGCGGCTATGATGGTACTCAAACGCTGATTAGACAATCCATCGGCAAAACGTTTTATCGCGATTTTTTCGTTTATGTGCCGTAAAATATCATATTTATTATCATCTCCGTCGGCTTGAGCTATGGTTAAGTTAACAAACAATTGTTCTAAATCATAACCAAACTTCTCGATGGACCTACGTCCTTGTTTTATTTCGTGAAGTTGTGATTGTATAGCGACTGCAGACTTTTTCTGAATTAAATGAGTTCTCATGTCATTAATTAAACTCTCTACTGTCGCGTACTTCGATTTTAATCTTAACTTAGCGCTAGCGGAAAGTCTTGTTTTAAGTACAAATTCTATTAATTGTTTATTCGCGTGTTCATTGATCATAGAACTGTAAAGTTGTATAGAATCAATTAATTGAGAAGTGATTTGCTCCTGGCCGGTCATTACGGGCAACAGGGCTATAGCTGTTTTTATATCAAAGTTATCCGCCATTTTTAAACTTTCTGAACTGTCCTGATAATCTTCAAAAGTCTTATTCTTTTCTACCATAAATACTAAACTTAAAATAAAACTGTAAATAGAATGGATATTTTCTATGTACTTATGAATTACTTGGACTGTCTCTCCTACTAACTCAGAGTTCTCTATTTTAATTTTAATTTCGGACGAAATAGGCTCCAAACGACTGTACGCTATTTGAGCTTCTTTAAATTTATTTTGAGCTGTTTGAGAATTTTGTCTTCTAATGGGACCAATCTTGACAAGGTATTCTCTAATATTAACTAATTTCTCATATACAATTTCTAATTAATTAACGAAACTGAATGTAAGAGGTCTTGACGTAATTTTAGGAACGGGCTTACTTTATATATCTGATGTGAAAGACGGCTCGACGTGGCCTTTCATCGGGCGGCGGCGGGGTCGGCGCGTGGCATCGAGCTGCAGCGGGCGGCGGCGGCGCGGCGCTCTGCTGCTGGGCGGGCCGGGCTACTCCCTGGACTCCTCTTGATGTGTGCTCTTCATGATTATCTTCTTTTATGGCTGCTGACTTGATAAGGATTCTTCTTAATAATAGTTTTTAGATTCACTGTGCTTCTTTATAATTCCGGAACACACTGTTTCTTATGGATACGCTGGTTTCATGATTTGGTCGCTGGGGTCATCTTTTTTATTTTAGGTAGCCGAAATCTTCTTTAGTGTTTAAAAGCTGGTCTTCATTTTAGTGCAGGTTGCCGGGGTCTTCATTGGTTTATTTTCAGATCGGCTACGGGGTCTTCTTTGGGTTCTTAGTGCAGGGTCGCCATGAAGTGTGTGGTGTTGGTGGTCAGGTTGGTATTGGCGGTATATCAAATCAAAGACATGTTTGATTGTTGGCGGTCGTTTATTGAATAACGTAAAGTATTAAAAAGTACAACAACTATAACTTACTGACTAAGCATATCGCGACGGACATAACATGTGTAACCTAATTAAGTTGTATTGCTATGTCGCAACACTACAACAGGATAACTATCGAAATGCTGAGGGCCGGTAAAGAGGTGATGCATTTACTTCTACTACTTAGAAACACAAAGTACAACATCGTGATCACATAAAAATACATAACAAAGACATAAATACACATTGATCGAAGAAGAAGCTCCGATTATAACATCAATTTTGTGTGTCATAGCAATGAAAACGGGATCCAGCTCAGTGTTGAAATTTGCTTTACGTAAAACATTTATTTTCAGTTGTTTCCCTGGGCGGGCCCCTTAACAAAGACTTAGGGTATACCACTACCTGCACAAAAGATTTCGGAATATTGAATGCTTGTGTACTTAATAAATATGACTACTAAATTTCTTATCGATGGTGGAATATTATTCCAACACTCAGTTGCATGGTAGCGGAAGCTTCCCCTAAAAGCTGCAGTACGGTGAAGATGGGTAGCAAGAGGTGGACGGCATGCACGTAGCACTATGGTTTAAATTATGATAGGTAGAGAATTTAAGCTTTTAAAACACATAATCAGGCGACGTCAAACATGCCAAGTGCTTCCTTTGTGATTCCATATTTAACAGAGAAGCTTTGTTAAGAAAATGTGTTATATGGCTGCGAGGAGGAACATCAAAACAAAATCAGCAAAATTCATTTTGGACACGCTGTACTACTCTTTGTGAGTGCGATTGAAGAAGCGGCCGCCACTAGGTCGCCGTAATTCAATCTGGATAGTATTAGTGATTCGCAAATTATGATACGAGATTTTTTCGTAAGTAAATTAAGATTTTTTTATAGAACCTTCAACTGGTAACAGCAATTTGTAACTAAAGTATATGATTTTATAATCGGAATTCAAAGTCAGGCGTTATACCAAAATTTTTAGCTTTCTTAACTTGTTTAAGTTCCTATACTTATACTTTACTTTTAGCTAGCTTTTTGCCCATCAAGTTTCAAATTTCTAGATACAGAAATTTCAAAAATATGTATACTATATACGTGGGTACTCTGAACACCAGGTGACAAAGTCACGTGATGTTCAGAAGTATTAGTACCTCTGCCAACCCCTTCGGGGATATTCGGCGTGAACGTTTATGCTTATTATGCTTATGTATACTATATTTCAATCCCTCAGGGGGTGAGTCCCAAAAAACCTTTTTAATTGTTCATAAGAATCTTGAAACATGGTTCTTCTTCTTCTTCTTCTATGTTCAAAATGGTGTCGGCCTGGTGCTGCCCCCTACACTGATTGGTGATGTGTGAGAGATTGCGGCCAGTCAGTCATAGATGGCGGCGGTACTAAATTAAAATTGAGACATATGTGCTATTTACAAACTATGGAATCCGGGGGTTAAACAGAATATCAATTTATGCGTAAGTATACCATAATATATCTATGGGAATATTAGTTTAAAATAGTTGAAAAAATAAAAGTTATAAATATATTCGCAGACCTACCATTTGGAATACGCAAAATTCATACAATATACTTTCAGTTATTTTTATTCATACATATTCGCTTAGAATGTGAAAAAGAAGGAATAGTGCTTCTTATTATTCTTAGCTAACTCAAAATAAAAACGCAAAAAGACTGTGAACCTCGAGATTCGAACCTGGGTATCCCGTTCGATTAGTATTAACCAAACGGTATGCCGTTACGCCACGAAGACGTTAGAATTTTTGATAAGCTATATATCTAGTAGTCACACTATTGACAAACAATAAAATGGACATTTATTTTGATGAAAATGGATGAAACCCTTATTTTTTCCAAAAAGACTATTAATTAAGAGACTGATAAAGTCGTACGATGATAAAATGAATCGTGTAAATATGGGGAGCCATATAAAAGTTATGTTTTTTTTATGCTCCTGTGGGAAACCTTACGAAATCCGGGATAAATGATCCTATATGTTGGCCAGGTGTATAAGCCATTCATACCAAATTTGATCAAGATCCGTCTGGTAGAATTAACGTGAGGACATACAGACAGACACAGTCATTTTTTTCAAAAAGCGCAAATTTGGCTTCAGTATCGAAAATTAAACAAATTCCACCGGTTTTTATTTTTTTTCTTCAATGTACAGTTTTGACCTCAGTACAGTCTTATTAGAGTATAGATAATATCTGCTGTTTTCTTGATTTGAAATTTTAAGCTTATAAAATTATATAACTGGATTAAAGTGGATTCAGAGCAAGCGAGTTTGCTGCATACCATGTAGCGGTGGCATCCAGATCCTGGTTTAGTCTGTCAATGGCTGTGTCTATATTATATATAATGATACATATACTTGCATATATGTGAAATTTATTATTTTTAATCACGTCAAGCAAGTCTGCAGTAAATGCAATAAAAAGGAGTAGAACCAAAATAGAACCATGAAGGACACCTGTATTTATAGGCTTTGCTGCAGAAGTCTAGCAAGTACCAGTGTTGCCTAGGGGTAGTTTAACACTTTGCTTCCTATTTAATAAATAACTTTCACACCATTTAATAGTAGTCACACAAACACCATAAGGCGCTTTGATGACGACGGGGCGGGGCGGGCTGGCCAATTTCGCCACGAACGATAGCAAAAAGTGAATCGTATACTGCAATACAAACGCACACGGACGTCAAAAAGAGCGCGCAGACGTCGACCGGCAGACGCGGTTTTTATTGCTCCGCGGTCAAAATGCCAGCCCCGCCCCTTCGTCTGCGCAGCGCCTAATATTCTAATTTTGCTATTATTATTGATGCCGTTATTGCCGGCTTAGAATGTCACTACCCCTTCCTACCCACGGGTGTCGTAAGAGGCGCCTAAGGGAGGCTTTTAGAAGTGTTTTTTTCACCTAGACCCATCATCAACGATACTTTATTTCCACCATCTTATTCCCATCAACTTTCAAATGTGGCTGAGGAGTTTCTAGCTCTGGTTACTTCTTTTTGCGTTTTATGGCCGAGAGTATAAGCAAGTCATCGTGAGAAAAAAAGAAGGAAATGTTAAGATGGTTTGGGCACATAACGATGGTGGATGAAATTGGATTGAATCATTCGTTACTTTGCGGAAATCCATAGCTTTTCAGCAGCTCGGTGGTCAGCTGCCGAACCGTCTGCTGCTCGATAATGACTCGTGTTGAGTCGAAACGCGTCGTATTTTTGTGGTTGCCTGTGGTATTGGCTGGCGGGTGTTTGTGGTGCATTGTCTGCTTTTCGATTTCTTGTAAGTGGGACTGCGGGCGGTGCACAGTGCATGTTGCATGAGGACTGCAGGTACTTAGCGGAATTAAGCGAAGAAACTTATTAATATTGAAGATGGATGACTCCAGTGCGCCTTAAATATTTGTTGAATCCCAGTTATGGTTGTTATCTACTTTTACATACACACTTTTAACACTCACGGCTATAAATCCCAAAAAAGGGTAGCCAGAGCTAGAAACTCTTCAGCCACATTTGGAAGTTGATAGGGGGGATGGTATAAATAGAATATCATTGGTCACGGGTCTCCAACCGCATCGCCCAAATACTACTTAAAAAAGCCCCAAACTCTTAGTCGCCAATATGATTTAAAAAACTTTAGAACACTTTTTCCTTCCGAATCGTTGAATTAGTTTCATTAAGGCTGACAAAGTTATGATGGAGAATAAATGATACTATTTTAATGTTGTGTTATTATTTTATTTATGACAAAAGTTCAGCTTAACAAGGCTCTCGATTTACAACAAAATAAAAACGGGTCAAACAGGGACACACGCCGCGGTACCGGAGATTGCACTTCAGATATCATACCCTTTTGCTAGCTAAAATAGTCAATATAGGGCAAGATAGTCTTTGCCTATCACTATGGGAACAATAGGCGTGAGTATAAGTACTATATCAAATAAAGGCGATTAATTAACCCCTTCACGTGTGCAGTATACATGAAAACTAGAATTTAATTCTGAAATTATTTAGTAATTACTAACAGGTTTTGAATTTAATTACAACAGTACATGTTACACGAGGTAGGTGGCCATACAAAAAAAAAACGTGGAACCAAACATTTATTGAAACATTAACGTAGCAAAATATAAAAAAATAATTATTTACGAACTTAAAGTGTTCCTGTACCACAACGCTTTGTTCGGTCTGATAAAGGAGCGTGTGTCCCGTTTGCGAACAAAATATTTACACAATATACAAAAAATACAATTCTGATGTAAAAAATTTACATTTTGAAACAAAAAGACATAGATTTTGAAAGATTAAGTTAGGTATCACCAAACTGGTTCAAAAATATTTTTTACAATATTTAGTTAAAAATCTTTATCTTGTATAAAATCGAAATAAAACCAGCCAACATTCATGCGTTCATTTATATAAAATTTCGCATTGTGTAAAACGGCAGTGCATGTTATAACTAGTCCTAATTTTTCACTGGTGTTAATATGGTTTGGAAGACAACAACCAATAAAGAATAACTATCAAAAACCTTTTAAATTATGTCAAAACCGAATGAACACGCCGCTGCCTCAGGCCGCTGCACAACATGTAGCTCTTTTTTTATTTATTATTATAATTTTATTATTATGTATCAAAATGTAAAGTAATAAATTACTACCAATAAAACAATAACCCAATTAAACATTTATTTTAGCAATTTTTATGTTTTTTTTTCTTTTTTATTCAAACATAAAAACATAATTTGACGACTTATTTTTTACTATATATTATCATTATTCAATTTAAAAAAAAACTTAAGTCGAGTTTGACATTACTCACATTGAGTGAATGGTATAATAGAGTAACTTTATCTTGCGCAGTATACGAGGGCTGCTATTTATGTATCCGGAACTGGCCACTTACAGAACAATAATTTAAAAAGTAATTACATCATTTAAAAATAGAACTCTTTAGCTTTAGAATCCATTTATTTTTATGTGACTGTCAATTGTTTTCACATCGTAGCGTCATTTTGAAAATTGCGTGTCTTCACCACCATGGATTTAACTCGTGAACATTTTCGTGCCATGATTTTTTACGATTTTCGGCGTGGTCTAACTCAAAAACAGTGCATCGATCAGCTTACTTCGACTTTTGGGGATGAAGCACCCTCAAAGACCACTGTGTATCACTGGTTTAGCGAGTTTAATCGTGGACGATCTAAGCTTACTGATGAAATTAAAGAAGGTCGCCCTAAAACGGTCGTTGTACCTCAAAACATCGATGCTGTCCGGGAACTAATAACTCAAGATCGTCATGTTACATATCGTGAGATAGAGGCATCTCTGGGCATTAGTATGACGAGCATACATAAGATACTTCATGAACATTTAGCTGTAAAAAAAATTTGCTCCCGTTGGATTCCGCACAACTTGAGTATTGATCAAAAACAGGCTCGTGTCGATTGGTGCAAAGAAATGTTAAAAAAATACAACCGTGGTGCGTCAAAAGCTGTTTATAATATCTACACAGGTGACGAATCTTGGATCTACGCTTACGACCCCGAAACTAAGCAGCAGTCCACGGTGTGGGTGTTCCAAGATGAGCCGAACCCAACAAAAGTTATTCGTGCAAAAAGCACATTGAAGCAAATGGTCGCTTGTTTTTTTGGTATAAATGGCCATGTAGCTACAGTGCCTTTAGAGAATCGTAAAACTGTTAATTCGGAGTGGTATACGACCATTTGTTTGCCGGAAGTCTTTGAACAAATAAGAAAGACTAACCGACAACGTAGAATCATTCTGCATCACGACAATGCTAGCTGTCACAGGTCGGCCGTCACAACTCAGTTTTTAGAAGCTCAAAAGATCGAATTGACAGGTCATCCGCCGTACAGCCCTGATTTGGCACCCAATGATTTTTATTTATTTCCAAATGTGAAGAAAAAATTACGTGGTCAACGTTTTTCGAGCCGCGAAGAGGCAGTCGATGCGTTCAAAATGCACGTTTTGGAGATACCTCAGTCTGAGTGGAAAAAGTGCTATGAAAATTGGTTTCAACGCATGCAAAAGTGTATAGATCTGAGCGGCGAATATTTTGAGAAGCAATAAAACCATATTAATTGATATATGTTTGTTTCTTTTTTTTATTCCGGATACATAAATAGCAGCCCTCGTAAGTACTTTTCTGAACATATTTCACTGTCACCAATATATCATCTATTTTTAAACATTTTTAAATTTAACACAAATAGATGCAGTTTAGATTATTTATTTAATTCTAATTAAAAATAACGAAGTTTATCGCTTCTACAGAGTTGAATCAGAATTAAACAGATAATGCAATCACATAAGCTAAAATGTGCTTACTTAAGTCTTATTCCAACAAACATACAGAAATAAGAGTAACAAACATCAAGTTACAATTTCTTTAATTATTATGTCTCTATTATTGCACGCTTGGTAACTGAACGTCGTACATAATGTCATTTCCCTCTGACTGGTGACTGTTTCGTTACACAGTCGTAGTATAATAGTAAAAGGGTCTATTTCTACAGAATGTGGCTCCTGGCTTCATGTATCAATCAGCATGAAATCGCAAAGCAACTCTATGGGTAATTAATATATAATATTGGTCTATACTTTACAAAAAAAATAGATGTCCTGCATCTGCAGGTATATGGGATGGCAGGGTTTTCATTAGCGGAATCACCACAAACCACTCTGTTTAAAGAAACCAATATCTTTGATTATAAAATCTCCACTAAAATTGTGAATAAATCCAGCTGTTCCATACATTTTGATCACGTAGATACTACAATGCAAGAAACAGTAGATTATGTATTTGAGATTACATGCTAAGATTATAAAAAAAGTTGTTTTTTTCTTTAAGCAACATGTGAAAATAGTGATTTGACTTGCACCTTGTATTAATTTGAACGTGGTAATATGCCGTAATCTTAAGAAAAATATAATAAAATTGCTATTTCATTATAAAAATCTAATTTAGCCTATGTGCAAAATTGTGTTTAGTTTTGTTATCAAGGTAGGATTACAACAATGATGTTTTCCATATTGATGCTATTTTGGAAAACGCTGACGATGTAGTCTTTGAATATTGATTTAAATTATGAATCAAAATATACTTCTGCGTTTTCTGTTGCATATAAATAACTAACCGGTTCAGTGTTATATCAATAACGTTATTATCTAATTATCTTTGCAGCGTTATCGACAGCAAAAACACATCGAAAAGCGATTTCGGTCATAATCTGCATTGAGTGTCTTTACTATGAGCGTATAAAATTGTATAAAAACAACGGTTATGTACAAAATGTATTATAAAAGTTTTTTCTAAGATTTTCACGATTGCACATTATAATTGAAACAACTTTTGATTTTCGGATATTTTAATCGCGTGTTATTACATTATTTTTAATTTCGAAACGTCGGGCTTTAAAAATAATGTAATAATACGCGATTAAAATATCCGAAAATCAAAAGTTGTTTCAATTATAAAAGTTATTGCAAGTCTTTTTTAATGTCTTAACCAAATTAAGGTAACGTATTGGTGTAAAGAGCAGTCCAAGATTATTACATATACTATTGTACTTAGAGGTTGATTAAAACATACTTCATATAATAATAGGTAAAATGTAATGAATGTCGAAATGTTGATATTTGAGACGTTACTATGGAGTACTCTACCACGGACACACAACAATAAACATTTATAAAATTCACTCGCACACTAACAAAATAGCTATCTTCTTACTCTAACATATGTACACTAGCAACACCTACCAATACACCGCCACTACACTCTCATACAACAAAAACTATTAATTGAAAAATAATATTTAAATTTAAGGATCCTTTTGTCGCAATGAAAATGTAAAATAATATGTATCAGTATTCGTGGTCGGAACGTAATAAGTCACATGTATTCTACTAAACATATGAAGTACAGATTCTTAATAGTAAAAAGCATGATCAGCAATCTTACAATTTAAACTTCAAATGTTGAAATAGCATTGCCATGATTACATACATAATTCATAGCAAGCACAGCCATACTGCTCTAACCGCATAAAAACAAGGGAAATTGCTTAAAAGCAAATAGTACAAAATAAAAGTTACTTTTGTCTGTACTTTGAGATATGGAAATGGACTAGAGTCAAAATCTAAATTTATCTTTCCGTACGCAGTGTATTAGTAGATATATAAATAATAAAATTTTCTACATTATCGGTAAATACATATAACAAGGGATTTAATAGAATATTGCATCTGGAATCTACAATGGCTAAACTACTATAGCTGGGGCAGTTTCTGTTCCAACTGTAAGGACGTGTAAAATACCATCAGTTCATTTTGACATTATCTAAACAGCTTCTAAAAAGTTTAGTCAAAAAATAGCAAAAAGTGTAAAAGCGTATAAATGCGTACAAGAACGCACCCACGTGCGGTAGTTGAGATAGTCGAGAACATTAGTCAGAGAAAAATACAATCTCGTAATTTGATCGAATAGTTTTTAAAATGCTGTATTAAGTAACACGTTTCATACGAAAATAAGTGGTTCGCACCCGTTGAAACCATCTATTTTAAAAATATTATAAAATTATATCGCCTGTTTAAAGTACATTTACTCAACGGGCTGTACATAGATTCAGTGTGGAAATATATTATAATTCGACTTACATAATAAAACTAAATACATAATTCTCTCAGTTTCAGACTTGTGCCTATTTCCATCTATTAAGTATAACGCGGCGTCGCAAGGCTGGCTCGAACGAGGTATGCAATACGAGTGTATGAACTAAGGCGAATGATTGAGTATAAAAAATGTAGAAATGGACGGTTCTGGTAAATGAAATGTGAATGGTATCGTTCGTGCCAGCTGTGGTGGTAATATTAGTGGGTGATGGATGAGTGAGGTTTGTCAGTTGATTCGTTGGTTGGGACGGTGGTGTTACATCTTGTCCTTATCGATGTGGTCTCCATTTTGTTTGGAGTGCTCTGCCGACCCGTTCTGTAGTAAGGGCGCGTCGTCGCGGGGACCCACCAGGATGTCCGTTCTGGAAATACAACAAATTTGTAAAATTGCATACGACATTTTTTATTTTATTATGCAATTTTGGATTTGGATGTTTTTGGATATGCAACATTGGCATGTTTAGTTCAAAACAGATTATGCTGAAGTGAAATATTACGTAAATGAATTTATTTTACATCTAAAGAAAATAAAATACTTTGTCTTAATTGTTAATAATTTTTGTGAAAGTGAATTTAATATTGAGCATTAATTTAATACTACAGGAGGCTCACCATGTATACGTTTTGCGATACTTGAGGCCATGAGTTTCGACATATGAAACCAAAAGACTCTTATTGTTTGATTCTTATTTTACTGTGCGGGTTGAGTTAAGAGATGTTGACTTACGAATTACTTAGAAGATATTACTATCGAGTTTTATACAAAGTTAGTGAACGGCAAATGGAACGAGATAGGATTAATGAGTTCCGCGCAGTACGAGTTAAGCATCCAAATTGATTAAAAAATTGGTGAAAAGTGTTAAGTGCTATAGCATCAAAAGTTCAATGACGAAACATTACGTTTACGGTGTTACGATCGCAAGTTATATTCATAAGAAGAAATAAAAAGGGGAAGTGGTTTGTCGGCATCTACAACAGATAGTGACCTGTTCTGCAGCAGGGCCGGCGCGATGTCGCGGTGGCGCTCCCGCAGCAGGCGGTGCGTGGTGTCGCGCAGCCTGGCCAGCTCGTCCTGCAGCAGCGCCGTGACGCGCGCGCGGCCCTCCTCCGCCGCCACGCGCCCGCGCAGCGACGCCACCAGCGCCGACAGCCGCAGCGGACGACCCACGGCTGGGGGGGGGAGATTATGAGTTGCATACAATAATGCAACACAAAACAAAAAAGTAGAGTAAAGTTACATACAAGCAAAACAAGATGCAAAATAAATAAAAAAGTCTTGTAACAATAGGATATAGGCTTTCATAAAACATATAGTAACTTCAGCATAACTAGATGACTGGTGGATTTGCCATTATTAAAAACATGACATACATACATAAATCCCTAGAAAAGGATAGCCAGATCCCTTTTAGTTTCGCTTGTATAGTTGTAGCTCTAGAATAAAATAATTTGCAACTACTTTTGGAAGTTGAAAAAAGAAAAAATAGTAAAATAATAGTTGTTGATTATAAGTCTGAAACCGCAACCCTTAGTCATCCAAGATCTAACGACTCACCCATGACGACGTGTTTCTGCCCCCGCAAAAGGTAGGGCTCCCGTTGTATATGTATGTACTCACCCATGACGACGTGTTTCTGCCCCCGCAAAAGGTAGGGCTCCCGTTGTATATGTATGTACTCACCCATGACGACGTGTTTCTGCCCCCGCAAAAGGTAGGGCTCCCGCTGTATATGTATGTACTCACCCATGACGACGTGTTTCTGGCCACGTAAGAGGTAGGGCTCCCGTTTTATATGTATGTACTCACCCATGACGACGTGTTTCTGGCCACGTAAGAGGTAGGGCTCTCGTTGTATATGTATGTACTCACCCATGACGACGTGTTTCTGGCCACGTAAGAGGTAGGGCTCCCGTTGTATTATGTATGTACTCACCCATGACGATGTGTTTCTGGCCACGTAAGAGGTAAGGCTCCCGTTGTATATGTATGTACTCACCCATGACGACGTGTTTCTGGCCACGTAAGAGGTAGGGCTCCCGTTGTATATGTATGTACTCACCCATGACGACGTGTTTCTGGCCACGTAAGAGGTAGGGCTCCCGGTTGGGCAGCACTTGGTCCATGCCCTCGTGCCAGACGGGCAGCACCAGCGCATCGCTGCACTCCCACACCATCCGCCCCACGCCCCACTTCAGACGGATGTGCTCCTTGTCCACGTTTACGCGGCCCTGCAATAGACAAAATATTGCTGTGAGATTTAGGTGGATTTGAAATGCATTGAATTGTTTTTTTTTGTTGAAATCGGTTGGAGAATGAGGAAGATATGAACACATACACCAAAAAGGGATGAGAGCTTTAGATTAAACTAATGCTTAGTCTCTTCCGGAAGTTAGGAAGAGAGAAGTGGTTCCAGAATGGTTTTCCAACCGCATGAGATAACTTAAAAATACTTTAATGTTTGGCTGTCTAATATCAACCCTGCCCATCAGACGGGATTTTATTTTTTGGATTGAAAAGTTAAGTCAGGTCTACGATTAAATTAATTCCATTTCAATAATAATTTGCAAAGAACAGAATCATAATAATAACTAAAAGCCCTTTGCGTCTAAATAATGTTTACGAATTTACTATTATATCCAAGGCTTCGCCACTTCGTTCATTTATTTTGTCTGCGTTATTAGTTACATACTTATCCATTTTAAAGCGAGTCAGAAAAGAATACAATCGCTGCAAACAACAAAGGTAATACAGTATCGCTAGTACACAGTTAGCAAACATACCTCATAAAAGTTATGCATCAAGTACTTATAGTCCAGTCAAAATAGACTAAATTATGATCCAACTTTGCATTAATTCCCAACAAGCTGGATTTTTGTGTGGGCCTTAAATACGTCATTACAAATGATATGTCAAAAGTCCCCATCGATCCCGCTTGTGCGTTGTTTTTTATTCGAGGTCAAAGGTCACAAATTTGCGTTTTTCGCGTATATCTCTGGAACAACGAGATTTATCGAAAAATGGTTTGAACAAAGTTTGTAGATCGTACGATTGTCTACAAAAAATATCTTAACACTTTTTTTCTACAAAGCATTGCTTTCGAGATATTATCAGTGTCAAACACTATCGACTGCGTATCTTCTCGAACGATTGCTGCAGCTGCTTCAAGTATTCTCAATCTCTCTTCCTTTTTATTTTGCTTTTTATTCTCATACCAAGCTTTGCTGAGGACGTCATGCTGATTGTCAATGAAGCAAAGGAATGTCGAACTTCCTAATTTCTCAGTTATAATGATTCTATTACCATACTTTAACTTGAGTTTTGATTTAATTGTTCTATTATCGATCGATGGTTCTTTGCAAATATCTTTCAATTCTTGTATTGAAAATTGACAATTATCATGATTTTCAATAAATGCGAATATTTCTTCCACCGCTAAAGTAATAGAATCACTTTCAGGACGATCGATTTTACCTCCACTAATGGGTTTCAAAAACGAAGTGTCACAACCACTGTGGTACGTAGCCTCAGCAGCAACTAAGTCATATTCGTACTGAATGCGGGCAATGAGACTTCTTGCTAGCTCATCAGAACGAGTCTGAGCTTCCTTCAAGATTTTCTTGAAGTCAAGGGTTGAAACTTGAGACACTCTTCGTCGAAGATGCTGCGCTTTTTTCATTTCAGCCATTTTATCTGCTCCACAGAACAAACAGTATTTCTTGAAATAAAAAGACGATTCATTACCTCGTACTCTAGTACGAGGAGGACTAATCCCAGATGTGGTAGCTATCTCCACCTCACGCTGTCTTTTAGCTGCAGCGATGCTGCTTTTCCGGGTGTATGCTTTACGACACTGCTTATGTATTGTTACAGATGTTTTGTCCTTCAAATATTCATTGTACCCATCACCCCTTTCAGTACTTGAATCCATTAAAGTCTTTAGCCCACGATCAACAAACACAATTTCACTTTCAGTCAAAGATTCATTGCAAATAAAGCAAACTTCTGACATTTTTACAAAATTTTGTAACGGCGCTGTTTAAAATAGAATATAATTCACAAACTCGTCTATTCACTACGGAAACCGTTCAAAACTAGCTGCATTTACTAGAGTTGTGTCCTTCAGAAAGCAGGTATAGACCCGAGAAATGAATCGCAGGCAGATGTTTCTAAAGGCCAACCGCCCAATAGAATTAGGGACGGACGATGACTCGCTCAGAATTGTATATTTTGTACGTACTTGTGTGCATGGGGCAAATAAAACTGTGTTCTAATATGTTTTGTGTAAATGGTTAACTCGATGATGCATACTAGCCATGTATGAGTGCATATTCGTGTTTTCTATGTTTAAAATAGCCATAATTCGAGAACAGTGCACCGTACAAGAAAAACTGTTGGGATATTTTTGGTAGACAATTTTACGATCTACAAACTTTGTTCGAACCATTTTTCGATAACTCTCGTTGTTTCAGAGATATACG
This sequence comes from Bedellia somnulentella, assembly GCA_963576735.1. Taxonomy (NCBI): domain Eukaryota; kingdom Metazoa; phylum Arthropoda; class Insecta; order Lepidoptera; family Bedelliidae; genus Bedellia; species Bedellia somnulentella. Next base: position 23,648 of record OY755189.1, read on the forward strand.
CAAAAAACGCAAATTTGTGACCTTTTGACCTCGAATAAAAAACAACGCACAAGCCTGATCAATGGGGACTTTTGACATATCATTTGTAATGACGTATTAAAGGCCCACACAAAAATTCAGCTTGTTGGGAATTAATGCAAACTGGAATGTCTATTTTGACTGGACTATTATGGCGCAGTCGCCTGATTCGTTATTAAATTAAACTCATTCATTCGTTCAATCATTCATTCATAAGATCTATCTTGTGACTGTACTATATCTATAATGCAGTAGCCGTAGTAATACCTCAGGAAAGATGTGCACCCAGTACTTGTGGCGCAGCCGCCTTATTCGTAACTATATTAAACTCATTCATCGTTCAATCGTTCATTCGTTATATTTATCCCCTCACTGCATTATATCTACAATGCAGAAGCTGTAGCGATACCTCAGGAAAGATATGCACCCAGTCGTAATAGCGCAGCTGCTTGTTTTCACTCGTTTCATAATCACAGCAAGGTACCGCATCGCTATCATACAGTATGCAGCCATACCTCAGGAAAGATGTGCACCCAGTCGCCCTGCCGCAGCCGCTCGACGCAGAAGTCGACGGCGGGCTGGTGCGGGCCGGCGCCGCGCACCACGGGCACGCAGCGGCCCAGCGCGAAGAACGCGGCGTGCAGCCCGCGCGAGAAGCAGATGTCGTGCGCCGCCAGCGACCAGCGCATGGCGCGCCGCGACGTCAGCGTGCGCAGCGGGAGCACGCCTGAACAGAAGAGATTCCTTGATTGACTTCAGGATATAACATAACATAATAATAACATAAACGTTCACGCCGTTTATCCCCGAAGGGGTTGGCAGAGGTACTAATACTTCTGAACATCACGTGACTTTGTCACCTGGTGTTCAGAGTACCCACGTTTTGCATGGACAGTGTACTCACGTGATAGGGGGCAGGTCTATCGCCGTTTTGTACGAATACACTGTCACATGACTAAGTACAACTCCGCCATGTGGGTTTCCTCACGATGTTTTCCCTCACCGTTAACAACCATGATAAATTAACCACACATATGTCTTTTAGAAAAGACAAATTGGTGTAGGCCCGACCCAGGATTTGAACACTAGTCGTTTGCACGATAACCGAGTGTTCTACCCACTGGGCTATCACTTCAGGATAATCCTTACTAATATTATAAATCGGAAAGTGAGTTTGTTTGTTTGTTTGTTCCGCTTTCACGTTTTTAGTACTGAACCGATTGCTTTTAAATTTTGCAGACGTATAGTTAAAAGTGCAGATTAAATAATATGTTACTTTTTATACCGGAAAAAATTATGTTCCCGAGGAAAAACAAAAATATTGTTTGCTTGCTGGATGGATCGGAGATGGCGCTGTGTGTCGTTTAAAACAAGGTAATATAATGAAAACGAAAATAATAATGTAAATTTAGAAGCTAAATGATACAATATTATACCGTAAAATAACCGGATTCCACGCGGGCAAAGCCGTGGGCGAAAAGCTAGTAGATAAAAAAAACTATGACTGTCTTCATTTTAACAGAAACCGACGAAGTATTTGACAAAGGAAAGCACAGGTTTTCGCATTTTATGCGAAATTAAAGAATGTTCTCAAAAAGGCAGGCGACCGTAGTATGAAGAATAAAAGAGCATGTATGAAAAGATTGATGGATGTAAACGAAGCTAGAGAGGTTTGTCAGGATCATACGAAGTGGCGATCGACAGTAACTGTCCACCCCAATGGGAACTAATGGCGTGAGTATATGTATTTAAGAATGAGACTCATAGCTTTATTAAATATTAATAAATTTCATCATAATATACACTTAAGCTCATGAATCCGCAAATAGTTTGCAATCAGTATGTTTTTATTATACATTTCGTTTAGTTTTTATTTTATAACAAAATTTTTGTCAGCAATGACGTCATTGATAATAAAAGTTGAGGAACTAATAATCTTAGTTTCACTAGACTCAGGGTCATGGTAAAGTCGCGGAGAACGCAAAGCTAGCAGCAACCGATCATTTGAAACAAAATACATACACACATGCATATACTAACGGCTGTAAATCCCTAGAAGGGGTAGCCATAGCTTAGGAATTAGAAATTTCTCAGCCACTTTTGGATGCGGTTTATTTATTTATTTATTTATTCGGCACACAAACAGTATTATGACATAGCATTAGTATAAAACATTTAAAAATAATACAAATTCGGACATAATACCAAAAAAACTGTGTACACAGCATGATATTAAATAATCAGTTGAGATTTCAACTTAAGAAATATATTTGTATAGTTAATATTGTATTATTTTTTTCATTCTTTAATTTAATAACATTAATGTAATTTACAAATAAAATGAAGACTATTTACAAAGGGAAAGGCGCTAGATTTGAATATGATAAGCACAACATAAAAACAACAAGACAAGTAATAAATAATGGAAAATTATGACATGATTTTATATATCCTACTAACTATATCCTTTATTGAAGTCTCGCACTGCGGGGAGACATTTTATTTTGAATGTGCGTAGATGGTTGTTGATAATGGGTCTCCCGCATCGCACAAAAATCCGTTAAAAAGCCCACCCACGGGAAGAAAAGGAGTAGTGCTATTTAAAGTCGACTCTACACAGCTAAAATAGAATATGGATCATATTCGCAACATGTATACATTTTCTATTACTTACTTACTTCCTTATCCTCACACTCATTATTCCCATTGGGATAGGCAATAATAGTAGGCTATCGATTGCAATTTCTATTAAATGAATAATAAAACATTACGGGCTTAAAGCGAGCCTATTTCGAGCGTGCAAGTTGCCTCACAATTATTTTCTTTAATCCTATACTGGATTCGAGGGAACCGTAGTATCCCTGTGCATAAGCGCTTAAGTTGGTAATACGTTTTTAGTACCCCCGTTGTGGTATAAAGTAAAATAAAAAAATAATAATAGTGACATCTGAATCAAACGATCATAAAATGTTTAAGTTTTTTGAGATGAACAAATTCAAAGATTCTGCTAAGTGTAAGTAGTGATACATTGATTCTGATAAGGCGATAGACTAAATTAATAATAGATGGCGTCATTTTAAATTAAACATTCTTTGCTCTTAGATGAGCATATTATGTTTTAAATCTTTTATTTAAAGCTTTACATCCTAAGTCAGATAAGATAAAATTACAAGTTTTTTCCGTTGTATGAAAAAATGCATGACGTAACACTGAAATTGAGAAATGGAGATTACATTATTCAGAACTGTACAAAAACATCGGTTTCTATAAGTACGAGTGTTAATGCTATAAAATGTATTCGGTAAGAACAACAACGGACAAGCAGGTTCAACAAGACATGCTAACTAGGCGGTTCCTAGCTGACGTCTGTCACGATTACTGTTATTTTTACGTGCGCATTCATTAGGAAACGTTATTTTTTGGCAAGTGTATTTAATGGGTCAGCCGTAGAAATATTTTAGCCATAACCAAGTTGTTGCTTTTCTATCTTTTCCATGAATTTAAAAGAAAAGAACATATTTAAACGCTGCTGCAAAAAAATCAACTTAGCACTAGGTTAACAAAAATATTTGCCCATAATTCTCATTGATATATATATATGACATACATACATACATATACTCACGGCTATAAATCCCGTAACGGGGTAGCCAGAGCTTTGGAATAAGAAATTCCTCAGCCACTTTTGGAAGTTGATTGGGGAAAAGATGGTGATAATAAATGTTTTTGGTGACGGGTCTCCAACCACATCGCCCAAAAATCACTTAAAAAGCCCCTATACCCTTAGTCGCCTCTTACGATCACCCACGGGTAGAAATGGGGTAGTGTTATTCTAAGCCGACACTACACAGCATATATTGTATGATATATATATATATTTATTTATTTGTATTTACTTATACAGTACAACAATTAACTAACTAAAACATTACATCATAATTACTATAATTACAGTAACAGAATAGAGTATGTCAAGTATGAGGTTAACGTAAGTAAATCGCGGTTGCCGATAGCTAATACATAATGAATGGAGCGCGCCGTCCGAACAACGCGACATATAATTATTGCATTACGCTCTGATTGTTTAAACTAACATGTCTAGTAGGACAAATCGATCATACACGAATTTGTCCGGTGTAATGTTGTCTTACATATCATAAGAAACTAGTATTAAATTCTAAAACCCTGGGATAGACAGCAGTAGTTTAGGCTGGTTGAATTGTTTGGTTGTTTAAGAACTGCTACAAGCTCTCAGCCTACAGACTAAAGAAAGCTACAATTTGGCATACTGATGGTTTAAGTAACGTAGGAGAGAAGACAGATACTTCGAAGACAAACAGAAAATGTGCATTTTTGTGTAGTTATCCAATGTAATGTGGTTTACATAGCAGAGTACAGTGAAAGTTCTTGCTTTTTGTCTGGTTTGTCTGGATGGTCTCAGTATATTTAAATCTTTTTTATCTACGATATCTGACATCCATACATACATATACTCACGAATATAAATCCCTAGAACCTAGAAGGGGTAGCCAGAGCTAAGGAATTAGAAATTCCCCAGCCACTTTTGGATGTTGCAAGGGGAAAAGATGGTGAAATAAAGATTGTTGGTGATGGGTCTCCAACCGCATCGCCCAAAACTCCCGTAAAAGCCCCAATACCGTTAGTCGCCTCTTACGTACAGCCACCGGAAAATGGGGTAGTGCTATTCTAAGCCGACACAGCACAGCACTCATATCTGAATTATGACTTAACGGAATCGGAATTAAGATAGTATTGTGGATCATTTACCCCTGTGACAAAGCTACATACATAAGCAGTGCACGGGCAGTGTGTGTCATATCTGACTGATAAGATGTCGTTTATGGTGAAATTAGAGTGATGACCTACTTTGCTTGGCCGATTTAATATCCTGGTAACAATAACGTTTGAGAAATATAAATATACTAGTGGTCCGCCCCGGCTTCGCAAGAATGGTGTTAAATATTTTCACTGTTTACCCCCTACAGTATTTAGCGTGATGTCCTTAACCTGGTTCTAAGCTACCTCTCCAACAATTTTCAGCCAGATCGGTTCATTTGTTCTCGAGTGATAAATAGTGTAACTGACACGACTTTCTTTTATATATATTATATGGTTGTTGTGCCTCACTTGACATAGATAGGTATAGTGAGTCGCGGACTTTTTTGTAGATATTTATAAGAACTACAATTAATTATAACATTTTATGGTTCTATCTTTTGTAGTTTAGGCAGCGTACGCAAAATAAGTAACTTCATTGGTTGATTTTTTTCAGTTTGTGTCCGAAAAATCCAAATATCTTACGGAACCCTATTTTTTTTTCAAAATTAAAACATAGTCTATGTTACTCGTGGATAATGTAGCTTTCGAATGGTGAAAGAATTTAAAAAATCGGTCAAGTAGTTTTTTAGCATATTCAATAAAACCAAACAAACTAAGTTTTCCTCTTTATAGTGTAGATTATAATATATTCAATGCTTGTCTTATAAATATTTTCCTAAACTCAACAACGCAAAAGTAAAAGAAATTAAAATGATTTGACCGACACGGCTGACCGAACAATAATACGAGTTATCGTGAAATCACTTATGCACTTTCATAAAACAGCGCAATAGTCTACGGTTTCTTTAGAACATAACATAAACATAAACGTTCACGCCGAATATCCCCGAAGGGGTTGGCAGAGGTACTAATACTTCTGAACATCACGTGACTTTGTCACCTGGTGTTCAGAGTACCCACGTTTTGCTTGGACAGTGTACTCACGTGATAGGGGGCAGGCTTATCGCCGTTTTGTACGAATACACTGTCACTGTCGGTTTCTTTAGATTTGAATAATTGTACTTTTTGGTGCAAAAAAATATTATATTTTTATTTTTAATGTGTAAATTTATAATTGTATTATTTTTAGTTCCAAATAATAGTTTTTTCTTTCTTTACGAAAAACAACATTACGCACAATAACATTACACATACATATCTTACGCTATAAATGATTACTAAGGTAAACAGAGACTATCACACGCCGTTCTGTACAATCCTATTATTGAGATTCATCAATCATTACATACATGCCCATTTTGAACAAAACAATACATTAGTCTATGTACACTACAGTAAGCTAGGGGCAAAATGGTCTACTCTCAGGCGCATATCAACAAATATAATATCCAAGCTATTTGGGGACTTGACAAGGATGGATGAAGGAAACAATAAAAGGACATGAATAAAAATATTGATAAGTGGTGATCAGTCAGTATACGTATGTATGGTGGCGAGGATGCACTATAATTTGGGTTTATCTTTCCTCACTTATTAGCTTAGTTAGTTAGGGTTAGCTGTGTAGTGTCGGCTTAGAATAGCACTACCCCATTTCTTCCGGTGGGTGTACGTAAAAGGCGACTAACGGACTTGGGGCTTTTAAGGGATTTTTGGGCGATGCGGTTGGAGACCCATCACCAACAACCTTTACTCTACCATCTTTTCCCCACTCAACTTCCAAAAGTGGCTGAGGAATTTCTAATTTCTCAGCTCTGGCTACCCCTTTTAGGGACTTATAGCCCTGAGTATATGTATGTATGTTATCTTTCCAGTTTGTCACCAAAGAGAAGTGCTTAAACCAAACATGCATAGAGATTGGAGACAGTAATAACATAGACAATTATACGCTAACTGTAAATCTTTACAGTAATAAAGTTATAATCCGACATTCAAACACAATCCGAACACCTCGATTTATTTAGTTGCGATTTGCATACGGTGAACATTTACATATTCCGATACTTTAAAAACGTACTTTGTTTTGGTACTTCGAAACTGATTTAATAAAAAACACATTTCAAAAGGTAATTCAGTCCCGAATGATATAGTTTATACATATAAAAATATTGATTTATATGAAAGTTTTGAAAACCATTAATGACCATCTTGACATAGAACTACTCCAAAACGATCTGGACCGATTTACTCTATATTGCAAAGAGAATAAGCTATGTCTAAATGTATCTAAATGTTTCTTTGTAAGTTACTCACGCAAATCAAGAGTTTTGAACAATAGTTAGCTGTTGTTTGATAAACACGTGGACAGTATAGTATCAAAGTCATCAAAAGCTCTGGGATTCTTGATGAGAACTTGCGCTGGTTTTGATAATATCAAAGCTGTTAAGATTATCTACTGCTCGTTTGTTAGAAGCCATTTAGAATACGCGTCGCAAGTGTGGAACCCGAACTATAACATCTATATTCGGCGTATCGAGGGTATCCAAAGGAGAATATACAGCCGGTTACCATCAGAGATGCATTCGATATCATTTCTTGCCCCTTGAAGCCAGGCGCCGTATAAGTGACATGTGTTACTTGTTTGATATTGTTAGAGGAGTAGTGGATTGTCCCGAGTTGCTTAGCAAAATTTACTTACGCACCAACCAAAAGGCCTTAAGGAAACGACCCGTCTTAAGTGTCCCAAAAGCTAATACCAATTATAGGCGTAACTCATTTCTATTACGTGCATGTACTAAATTTAATGAATCAATAGTAGATTTAGATATTTTTGATACAAGCACTACAAGAGTAAGAAAATTATTAACTAATTTACATTTCGGCCAATAATTTCTAGACTAACCTCAACATTATAATTATTTAATTTTTTACCTAAATCTTTTAGTTCTGTAAGTATTATGTAATTTTTCTATAGGTGAAGATTTGTAAATGGCATTGTGTATTCATAATTAGTATTATATTGTTTGTATTTGTCTGTTAATCTTCCAAAGAAAATAAAATAAAAATAAATAATAAAATATAATGTAAGAGCTTTCACCCGCATGAGTTGGGGCGATTTGCTAGTTTGGCATATAAGCCACCTTCCTTCTTCTGTCTTTGTAGATTCGGCTGTCATTATAACATTCAAGACATAGGTGTAGAAGGTGAATAACTGAAGTCAAAAGAGTATATAGGTCGGAAACGATAAGTTATCGTACTCAATACTGAACACACGGAAGATGAAATATATTTTTTTTGGATAGGATTGGTTGATTCTTTAATCCGTTTTTCGATACAATTTTGATAGTTATAAATAGACGTGCGAGATCACTTGTCGTAGCAACCCTATATAATGTTGTGACGTGGAGTGTGTGAGAGGCTGGTATGTGTGTTGGTGTCTCACCCCAGATGCCGGGGTCGTCGAAGCAGGAGTGGTGGTTGGCCACGGTGATGAGCGGCACGCCGGCCGGCCGCGCCATCGCCTCGCGCAGCGCCGCGCCGTTGTACACCGTCGTGCGGTTCATCAGCTCTGCAACCAAGACACTACGGTTACACGTGATGTCCTTGCTTTATTTTAAGAATTGAATATAAGAAAGACTAGGGAATAGTACCGTAGGTTGACAAACAGTTAGTAGTGACTAAGACAATGGAGCCTCAAATACGAAGGCACTTCCTCCAAAAACTTGTTGGCATCGCGAATGGGATTGAGCAGGACTACCTAAGACCTAACATAAGGGTCCCACAGGATAAAGAACATGACATGTCTCCTAAACGCTCAACTAAAAAAATGATATAACGAAAGAAATAACGTTTTCAAACTTTAACTTGGAAGAAGTGGCAGCAAACTAAGCCTATATTTGCATCTGCTACATTATTATCGGCCATAATTCGAGCAGTGTCCGATTTCTTTTCTAATCATTGGCTTTGCTTTAAAATACAATATTCTATGTAAAGAAAGAATTTTATTTTTAATACTAAATATAAATCTGAAAGGTGAATTAAAAGCTTACACAACAAAAAAAACAACTTTGCAAAAACATTGTAATTGATACGAGTAACTAATCCTGAAAATGTTGCAATAGCGAATTGGTACTGACTCAGCACTACGTTGTGAGTGTGACCCATACATATGCCAGCTATTTGGAGCATCTTTTATATGTGTGACCGAATTTATACTACCTAGGCACCTTCACATGAAAACAACATATATATATTATGTAGCTTTTGTTTTAGTGTCTCTCCCAGTTGAGTCCACACGTCATGACTCTGTGCAACCTGTGACCACCACCACCCGGCAACAACTTGTCGAGATCGTCCCACCATCTCCGCTGCGGCCTGCCCCTACGCCGGTAACCGTCTCACGGCACCCGGTCCGGGGCGATCTGTGCCCATCTGTCTGGGTGCATACGACTAATGTGACTGGCCCAGTTCCACTTTAGCTTGGTGGTTTGTGCTCCCACATCAGCAATGCCAATAAAGGAGAGCAGTGTGGTAGTTCTTATATACATAAAATCACAACTCCGAAAAAGAAGAAGTTAAGTGAGAAAAATATTTTTAAAAAGATTGGTGATGGGTGTGTTGTTCTCTAAGCGGCTACTTTACAGCATCTCATACTATTACTACACATACTAGAAACTACTTCATAGATAGCATTAGATATTGATATATTTTGTATGAACAATCTGTCAGCTCCTCACCTGACATACTGACTTAACACACCACATACTATGGGGGCTGTTTTACACTATTTACATATAAAGTCCACTCCAAAATATTAGGAATAAAAGGTTCATAAGAGGGGGCTAAGGTGTTGGGGCTCTTAAAGGGTTCTTTTGCAATGTGTTTGAAGACCTGTGGGAGTATGTTTGAGCGCACGCTACTGCGGACTCACTCTCTGATAGCAGCGTCTCACTCATATTCCTACATCGCGGAATGTAAATGATTTCCGAGATAAGCATAGATACAAATTATAAGTTGGTACCCAGCAGGGTGTACTGGCCAGTATATGTTTGCTGTTCCCACAGTTTTACAATCTAATTCCAACACTTCCATGGAGGGCTGAGTAATATCTTATTCAGAAGCTCTGGCTACCCTTTTTAGGGATTCTTAGTTTTGGTGATTTACTTACTGTAATATTTTTGAGGGCTATTTGAGGGGCAATGTTGGCAGAGTGTTTTCTTGATATTATACAAATTAATTACTTAAAAATATATTTATTAAGTTTTAAATTAAGTACTGTAATTTTGACATATATTTATATTTTTTACTAGTTGTGTTTAGTTCTGTAAGCCTTTTATTATAGTTAAAAGCACTCATTAATTTGTTTAAACATATTTTTCTTTTTCTCAATAATGTTGATCTGATTAGGCTCACAGGCAACAACCAGAAACAATAGTATCATGCTATTTGGAAATCAAATGATAAGATGGCATTATTGCTGATAACAGATTCTTGCACCCCTTTGATTTCTTTGTGTTGGACAAAAATATATCTGTTCATTTATATTGTTTGTTTTGCAAATTTCTAAAATTCATTAGATTACATAGTTTAATCTGATAATGGCATTGTCACAGTCTAAAGCAACAATGTGCATTGTTAACTACTGTTTCCTACTTGTCATTCCTGGTAATAGGTGGTAGTCAAGTATGAGCACTAATAATAGCTATGTCCTAATGGTGTCTTATTTCGTTTGCATGTGCAGATAGCATTACTACACGCGTCGCGAGCAGCCGAACCACGTTCTGCTGATGTAAGCGAACCTGTTTACAACTCGACACCACGAAACGATGCTACTTACCAAACTACTCAATATAACCTATTTATTTTTTGCACCGTATTTAATTTTATATATGAAAGACAATATATTAAAAATACTGTGAGAAGTCTATAAGGTACCTACCTAGTACGAACTTGCTGAAAAGTCCAACTACAGCTACTGTGATGGTGCTTGCACAGTTCCATAGTAACCCTGGGTTTCGCAGCCGAGGAATGATCCATCCTATATCGTAGCCCATGGTGTCGGGAACCACACAAGCGACTTATGCACTATAATAACATAGTTATTGTGAATATATTATTTAAAAAATAATAATATCGTGTCATACGATGCACTCGATGAAGAAATATTTTGACAGTAGATTCATTGCATTTACTTGACACTTGAAACGTCATTTTGACTTGGCGGTGCTTGACATTTAATCTGTCAAAAGAGAAAAGTTTAGTTTTTGTTTAAACGGTTAAGATAAATGGATACAATAAACCATTATGCCATAAAACGCATTTTTACCCTAAAGCAATATATAGATAGTACAAATATTTCGGTGGTGAATGTATTGTATGCATGTATGGAAAATTTATCCAGTTTTAAGGGTTTCAACAAATGATTTCACAATCTTCTATAAGTATGTATACAAATAGAGAACGATAAGTGATATCACTGGATTATTTCAAAACCATGCAGTTCATACACTATATCGAAAAACTAGTTACTGATACCGAAAGTAGCTCAGAAATCTGTTTAACGTTACCAACTGTAGATCTATAAAAAAACAATTATTCAAGCTTCATGCATTTAGTACAGTAAATGGCACTCAACTCTCTTGGTGTAATAACATAAAACATAAAATGTAAAACAAAAAAATATGACTTTTTAAATGGTTTTCAATGACAATGCAATAAAATTTATGAGTTTATCACATTAAACGTTTCTTAAACTCTTTCAATATTGTTCGAAGTCCTTCACCTTGCTTCTATGTTTTATTGTTTCTATGTTTTCAATTTTTTTTCCATTTAGTCTAATTTCTTTAAAACATGGTTCAACACAGTGAAAAATATTTGTTTTTTTAGATTTTTGAAGTAAAATAAGATAAATGATCAATTTATCAAAATACGCCGTGTAGTGTCGGCTTAGAATAACACTTTCATTTCTACACACACACTCCATTTCTACCCGTGGGTGATCGTAAAAGGCGACTAAGGGTATAAGGGCATCTTACGTGATTTTTGGGCGATGCGGTTGGAGACCCGTCACCAAAAACATTTATTTATTATTACCATCTTTTCCCCACTCAACTTCCAAAAGTGGCTGAGGAATTTCTCATTCCAAAGCTCTGGCTACTCCGTTAAGGGATTTATAGCCGTGAGTATATGTATGTATGTATGTATGTTATCAAAATAATGAAAACATAGGAATAATAAAATTAAGTCTCTCCTTATTCTCTAAAAAAACATACTTCTACTGCTCGTAGCATTATCCAGTAGTGGAAAAATGGTTTTGTTTTGTATGACAAAACGGCCGTCCTATTTCCTTTTAAAGTATTAAAATGCCGTTTTAAAAGTTTACTTAACATTATTACATAATATTTGGAAGTAGTGTGTTGCTCTAATTGTAATAAAAAACATATTCTATGGTCTGAGGTATATTCTTTTTTATAGAATTATTTTAGTAAGTCTACAAATAATGACTCCCATATTGTTATTTTTATTCTTGTCGCGTTCATTTGCAAGATACCTTTTCAGAAAAACGAAATGAGGATAAAACATAAGCCACCTTTATCATAACAAGCCACCAGCGCGCGGAAAATCCAGGTCAGGTGTGCTGTGTGTCGCAATTCTTCACATCATATTACTGATAAAAGTAACGCACCTTAATCGGTATTGACTTTATTATTTGTCCTTTAACTCTTTGGTTCTATCACTTTACACTAGACCCCAATTGCTTTATGGACCAGAATTGTCACCATATAAAATAAATTCATATAATACATCTTCCGAGCAACCCTGCCTCTTCATCACACCACATATTTTAGGCAGAAGAATTCTCTTCATTGGCGCTCCATTTTGTGACGTCATTGGATGTTGGTGTAATTGTTGTACTTTATTAATCATCTCATGTTCGTGACGTGATGCTATTGGCGACGAATTAACGTGTGTCGCCATAAGTATTAGTGTAAGAACAATGACCCACATGTTGCGGTGGCTTACGTATGTTTCTGACTGATTGCAAATGGAAGTCGGCACCGCTTTTAAATACTGCTTGATGTACTGGTTACAAATCATCAGATTAGTGTGTACTAAACTACACCCATATCATGTTTACCTCAAGGTTTATACTTATTTATGCCGGTGATCCGACTATATCAGTGGTATTCGCAGGACGATACATATGCACTAAATGATACTTCAAAACGATGGAAGAATTTATTACAAGTTTGATGAAAGATGTCGAGTAGTTAAGGAATGTTTTAAAGGAAAGGAAGAATAGCAAGTTTCTTATGTTAACTCAGAAATCATATGAAGAGGTTCGGTTCTGCCCCCTAAATTATATCCTGAACTTAACTAAGGATGCACACCCATTTACCAATATTATTTGCTAGCGGGAGTACACGGATACCCAGAGAAATCTGTAATTGGATTGGAAAATTGTGAAACCCAGTTTTTTCCAATTTAACAATATTTTTCCAGGATTTTAAAATTGTTTTTATTAAACTATTAGACGTAGAAAATTATGTCGAATAAAGTAAAGTTTATGCTCAATTTTGTTGCATTTTTATATGGAATTGTTTTCAGAATTGGATCCCCTCTCAAGGCTATTTCACACCCGGTTCTGAGAATATTGGACCCGAGGGTAGTTGTTCCCATCGCAATTAAATAAAATGCATTTAGTAATTTTAAATTAAAAATGAATACAATTAATTTACTTACAAGTAACGTACCTAGGCTAATAAAGTACTGATGAGAATCATCAGATATTTGAAAAACAACCCCATCCGAGCGAAGCTAGGGTGCTCCACCAGTACGATATTCAATTCTTTCAATACGCTATTAATTTTCTGAAGATCATAATTATTGGATGGAAGCACGTTTATCATGTACTCCTCGCTGTTAAAGAACCATACTTAAGGGCCTCCCTCGAAAATTCGAGGGATATTTCTACACGAGGAGTTCATGGTCAGTAGCCTACTTTATGCTTACATCATGATTACAACTACTATAGTCTAAGTTTTACCATCGGTGTGTAGGCATAGGTTGGCTTAGAATAGCACTAAACCACATCTCCCCGCGGTCGCTGTAACTGGGACTGGAGTTATGGGGCTTTTGATTTTAGGGCGATGCGTTTTGAGACTTATCATTATCACTGACACCTTTTTGTTGAAATATTTTTCCTACTCAATCTCCAAAAGAGTCTGAAGATATTTCCAATCTCTGTTTACCCTTTATGGGATTAATAGCCGTGAGTTTAACCATAGAGTACATTAAAACGTGCAAAAAGGAATATCCTTATCGGTTATTCAACACGACACTGCCGCTACAATATTCTAAAAACAATCGGGTCTTTTGAAATAACACATTGGAGGCAGTGAATGGGTTTTCCCAGCATGTCATCGGTGGCGATAACAAAAGTAGGACATGGCAAACTAAGAAAATGGTACTTTGATACTTACTAAATACAAAAAGCTTGGAGATGCCGGGGATCGAACCCGGGGCCTTTCACATGCAAAGCGAACGCTCTACCACTGAGCTACATCCCCGCTTGAGAATGGCGTTGAAATAGCTGGTTGAGTCCCCAACAATATTATGAACAGTTCTCATTATCATGTAGTAACCTTTATCAATTCTTTTGTGTTGTATTTGTTACTTTAAATGTTACATTACACGCCAAGATATTCATTTTAGATTACTTTAAGTTTAAAGGAATAGAAAGGTTTGTAAGAATCTGTACATACACTCACGCTGTTAGTCCCCATTGGGGTAGGCAGAATCTATCAATCGCCATTTCTTTCTTATCATAAATGCTCCTTTATTCTTCCCACTTCAGACGCCTTTTTTCTCTTTAGACTTATTTTAATTAAGGTAATTGGTAATAAAGGGCGTGTGTATAAGTATGCAAGTAATTAAAGGTATTTATTTACTTTTTGGGAGTTAATCGGAGTAGTTACTATAACACAACTACTGTAATCTCTATTCTTCATCATTATCATCATCAGTCGGCCGGACATATGCCACCCTAAATCTTATTTTGGTTTCCCATTGGGGTAGGCAAGGAGGGCTATCAATCTTATACTTTGTGCGATCCTTACTCATCTCACTTGCTCTTTTTCTTTTCTTCCTCTCACTATGGTTCCCACCTTTATCCATAACTCTATCCCTTTCCTTACTAAATATACTTACTTATACTTAATTTCGTGCGATGGTCAATATTTAATCTGGTGAAGTGTAGATACACAATGGTTCTGGAATCAAAAAATGTCTTTCCAGTAAGACACATTGACAAAGACGAATATTTTATGTCGATGCAACAAATAGATCTCTGTGTGGCGATCAATAGCAGCTGTCCTAGCTCAAATAAAACTGTCTACGTTGTAGTCGTTATGATATTAATATCATCGCATTTGGTAACGTGTTTCTTGTTAAGTCCGCTACTGACCCACTATACCACTGAACATACCCTCAATGGTATGGTGGAAAAAAAACAAAAAACATACCTTCAAGAAATAGTGATGCTTTGTACGTGTTCATGGTTTAAACTTTCTCCACCGTGTCAGAATGTCAGAATTGATGCTTTCAAGATGTGGTGTTGCAGAAAAATTTTTAGAACCCCGTGGACCGCCTCTAGATCTAACACCAGTATCCTAAATAAATTCATAACAACTAGGCAAATTTAAAGAATTTATTGCCAGTGGTCTTTTAATCCGATCCGTGTAGTGACGGCTTGTAATGTACCTTGCTACTAATGTTACTTAATGTGCGGTCAAAAGTGCCAACTCTATGCAGAAAAGCTGATAAATACTGATGAGTTAAGGACAAATGGAAGGTAAACGGAGAGGCGGAACACCAATGGTCGATGTCCTACAAGAGGCAGCCGAAGGATCCATCCAACTCGCACCACATCGCGCTCGCGACCGACATCACTGGCTGGAGGATAAATTGGACATGGTCACGAGCCTCAGAATAATATATCGCTACACACATACATATACTCACGGCTATAAATCCCTTAACGGGGTAGCCCTAGCTTTGGAATGAGAAATTCCTCAGCCACTTTTGGAAATGTGAGTGGGGAAAAAATGGTTAAAATAAAGGTTGTTGGAGATGGGTCTCCAACCGCATCGCCCAAAATCCCTTAAAAGCCCCAATACTTTTAGTCGCCTATTACGTACACCCACCAGAAGAAATGGGGTATTGTTATTCTAAGCCGACACTACACAGCATATATAATAGACATATTATAGAGTACCTACATTATCTATTCAAAGTAAAACAAAATGGCACCGATGAATTAAAATTAGCAAAATAAATAAAATATTTTATTGATTAACCTTTATAAGTAACACATCTTGTTGGCTCGTAAATAATTAAAATACTTAAACATATATCAGTGTCCACAGTCACGCCAGATCGCAACGAATAAAAATAATAAAATACTTTAATGCTTAGATAAGAATATTTTATATATTTCTGAGTTTGTTTTCAAATCACAGCAGAGGAAAAGATTATAAGAGTTTATGAAATAACTAACAATAAATATAGTAGAGATAGAATACAATAAGGTAGTATGATAATTATATCATTAATTCACATAGTTCTTAATGCCAAACTTTTAGAGCAAAAGTATTGTTGAACCGTCGATCGTTGGTAGGTTTCTAATAAAAATGTAAAGGTCGATTAATTTCGATTCAAAAAAGGTTTTGTGGAGGAATACGGTAAGTTACTAAGAATGAAACTAAACTCAAGAAAATATAAATGATAAAAATATAATAACAAAGTAATTCGCACATTGTTGTCGATGTTATTCAAGATCTCTATCTCTTCTCATGTTCACTAAATTTTGAAATAAATAAGCAAATAAATCATATTAAGCACTAGTTTTTTCTATTACGGAGATAAAAAACTAACACTGATTTAAGATGAAAAAGGAGAAATCTTAACGCATACTATCCGGCTTGTACTGATTGGAGTGTGTGTGCATTAAAAATGTATTTCACTGAAACCGAATCGATAAAATATGTTAATTATAGTAGTTTTTTAACCACATGGGCCACAAAACACATAATTGCTCTACTAATACCAATCAGAACTCTCGATACTTATATAATATATTTAATGCTGACTAACCCTGTATAAGCATCTAAGCATGTCACATAATACAGTATTATTACCTACATAAAACGAATATACATAGCAGTTGAAGTTTACAAGAGTAATAGGTAAGTTAAATCCCGTCCGCCTCCATGATGAACTCCGCCATGATCAGCTCGACGGTGGGCGCGATGCCGCTGCTCTGGCACGTGGTCTTGAAGCACTCGGCGACGCGCAGGATCCGCCAGCAGTGGTCCTCCTCATGGTCGTGCTGCTTCTCGCACTCGTGGATTATACCGATCATCTTCTTCGATATTTGCTCGCCTGGAAGGTAGGAATATTATTGTCGCAGAATGAGAAATTGCGGCTTAATTTTGTAAGGCGTTAACACGCCGCGTATGGATTTTGATGGAGTTTTGTTCGTATGTTTTTTTTAGGTTTTTCCATTGCTATTAATCAATCTATAAGCTTTGAAGTATCGGATTAGATTAGCGCTAACCCATTTATTTTCGTGGGTGTCGTAAGAAGAGGCAGCTTGGGGATTTTGACAATTTTACCAGTGTTGGTCGATATGGCATGATACTATAAATAAGGGACTACTTTAACCTTTAACGGGATTTAAATCATATAACTTAAAACTTCACCTACTTGTTATATTAGCAAAAATAAAATAACCATATTGCAATTTTTGATGAAAACTCAAACTTTCACACAGCGCAGTATATCCCCGAAGGGTTTTGCAGAAATATTAATAGTTCTAAAAATCACGTGACGGCCTATCGCCGCTTTGCACGAATACACTGTCACATGAACATGACTAAGTACAACTAAGCCATTTGGGTTTCCTCACCGTTAACAACTTGCTGTGAGGAATGAGGTGTTGATGCGACTACTATTAAATTGTTAAAAAGTTATTTAATGAAAAGGAAGCAAAGTGTTAAACTACCCCTAGGTTACACTCGTTCTTGCTTGACTACTAAAATAAAGTCTATAAATAGAGGTATCAAGCAAAGAAGTCTGCAGTATATTGCATATAAAGTATATCGCATATACTTGCTTGACGTGACTAATAATGCTAAATTGCACATGTGCTGATTATAATATAAATCGGACCGTTGGGGAAGCTCTTGATGAACTTGTCGGTGTTGTCGTGGTGCATGCGCTCCTGCTCGCCCAGCAGGTTGAAGTAGCGGCCCATGCAGTGCATGGCGCAGCCCAGCTCGCGGTGCTCGAAGCGGAAGTCGTCGCGCCACACGTGGAAGAACTCCTCCATCATCTCCTCCGTTAGCTTGCTCTGGAAGAGGCAATATGATGCGTGGGGTGTCACAAACATATTTTTTTTTGGTTTATATTTTTCAAGCGGTGTGTAAGGAGGTCGTGTAAAGACCACTTACAATTTTGTGTGAAAATGTATATTACATATATGAACAGCCCATGTGATCTAGTGGTGAAGCGCTCGGTTTCAAACCGAGAGGTTTCGGGTTGGTTCTGCGGGTAAAATAACAAATTATATTTTTCGAAAATTATCATGATTTCGTGTTCCGGAGGGCGCGTCAAGTCTTAGGTCCCGGCTACTATCACGGTAATAGTCGTAAGTCTGTTAAACTGCACTTGGGCAAATGGCAAACGGAGGCGTTTTGCCAAATCACACTATAAAGGGTAGGCTCGAGTCGCTCGTTGGGGACCTATATTGGCGGTGAGGAATATAAACAACTGGGATAAATCTCTCAATCATATCCTAATCAAAACCTCCTGTCTGTCAGCCTAACGCCCACACCAATGAGCCACGGAGACAATTCTATGTTTAACATAATAAACCCCCCTGCTGACCTCCTCCCGGCAGTGTTGCAGCGCCTCCCCGAAGCCGAGCGTGACGTCCTTCATGATGTCCGCCGAGCCGCGCACCCCCGCCGCCACACAGCACCACAGCGCGCACACCAGCACCACACGCATCTTTGATTGACTAAACAAAGATAAGATAAATCAAGAATATTTAATTTTTAGTATAATGCAACAAAATACAGGGCACTGCGTAAAATATGTAAAATATTTTTATTTATGTATAATAAATACTTACACATACATAATTCTCATTGACGCCAAATATCCACGAAGGGATTGACAGAAGTACTTATACTTCTGAAAATCACGTGACATTGTCACATGGTGTTCAGAGTACGCACGTTTTGCTTGGACAGTGTACTCACCGGATAGCGGGCAAGCCTATCGCCGTTTAGTACGAATACACTGTCGTATGACCAAGTTCAACTCAGCCTCGTGGATTTCCTCACGATGTTTTCCCTCACCGTTAGCAACCATGATAAATTACCACATGTGAAAGAAAAGACAAATTGGTGTAGGCCCGACCCGGGATTAGAACACTAGTCGTCTGCACGATAAGCGGTGTTCTACCCACTGAGCTATCACGTCGTCATGTACATATACATACATACATACATACATATTCTCACGCCGTTAGTTCCCATTGGGGTAGGCAGAGACTATCGATCGCCACTTTGTACGATCCTGGCAAACCTCTCTGGCTTCGTTTACATCCATCAATCTTTTCATACATGCTCTTTTATTCTTCATACTGCGGACACCTGCCTTTTTGAGCACATTTTCTATTTGATCCAAATGTGTCCTCCGAGGTCGTCCTCTACTAACATTACCTTCCACATTGGCTCTATATATCTCTTTCACCAATTTACTGTCATCCATCCTCTCTATGTGCCCAAACCATCTCAACATTCCTTTTTCTATCTTTCTTACAATATCATCTTTTACACCACACCTTTCACGAATCACATCATTCCTCACACGATCACATAACCTTACATTACACACTTTTCTGAGGGATCTCATTTCTACTGCATTCACTCTACTTTCATGCTTCTTCTGCCACACCCAACATTCACTGCCATACATAAGCGTAGGAACGAGGACAGCATCATGCACAGCCATTCGGGCCTTTTCAGACACTGACTGACTAGACATTAGACTATCCAGTGCTCCATTTACCGCATTACCCTTTTTCACTCTTCTCTCGATATCTTCATCACACTTTCCATCCCTAGTAAACAAACTTCCCAAATACACAAACTCTTTCACTTGTTCCACTTTCTTACCATTAATCTCAATCACGCATTCGGTCATATTCACCTCTCTTTCAAAAACCATAGTTTTTGTTTTATCCACATTCACCCTCATTCCCTTTTTTTCAAAAGACGCACATGCAATATTCATCATCTCTTGCAGCTCTTCCACCGATGATGCAAGTAGCACTTGATCGTCGGCATATAAGAGGCATTTAATGATGAATCCACCCATTCTCAATCCATAATCACTTTCACGCAACTCTGTTAAACAGTCATCCATGAACAAATTGAAGAGCCACGGGGAAGCTACACAACCCTGTCGGACACCCCGAGAGATCCCGAACCAGTCAGTATTTTCCCCGTTTACTCTCACGCATGCACTGGAATCCTCATAGAGTGATACAAGTGCACGTATAAGTCGACTCCCCAAACCGAACTTGGATAACACCTCCCATAAACACTTTCTTACCACCCTATCATACGCCTTCTCTAAATCAATGAAGGAGCAATACACCTTTCGGTTCTTAGCTAAGAACTTTTCGGTGATGCTCCTTAAAGAGAAGATTTGGTCCATACATCCCATTCCCTTTCTAAATCCTGCTTGCACATCCCAAATTTTATCATCCGTTTCATTCATCACTCTTTCAATCAAAACCTTTGCATACAATTTACCGACAATGCTGAGTAGGCTAATTCCACGGTAGTTTCTAGCCTCCTGGTGTGACCCCTTTCCTTTATATAAAGGCACAATTACCGCTTTGCACCAGTCTTGTGGCACTTTGCCACTCGACCAGCATTTTTGGAAAAGGAAGTACAACCAGGAAGCCACCACCCCTTTACCAGCCCTCAGCATTTCAGTGTTTATCCTGTCATACCCTGCCGCTTTCCCTAGTTTCATACTTTTCATTGCTTTCATTATTTCTTCCATACTGATCTCACTGTCACTAAAGTCACCCATAACGTCGTTCCAATCAACATTACTGCCGATTGGCGAAGAAATGGATGTATCCTCTTTTTCAAAGAGTCCCTCAAAATAGTTCTTCCATACTCGTCTTATGCTACTTTCATCCGTCGCCAATTCACCCTGTTCATCTCTCACAACATTCACTCTCGTGTTTTGGGAAACTCCCTTTTCTTTCCGGATATATTTCCAGAACAACTTTTGGTTATTCCGGAAATTATCGGAGAGTTTCCTCTCACACCATTCTATCAGATCACGCTTTTTCTTTTCTATTTTCTTCTTAACCTCATTCTTAACTCTCTTATATTCATCTTCACTATTCTTCACTACATCATCTTTTACTCTCGCATCCATTCGTTTACTAGCTTTAATCGCTAGTAAATCTAACCAAGCTTTCTTCTTATCTCCAACTGCCTCTTTCACATCTTTATCCCACCAACTTGTTGGTGGTCTATTTGTTCTTTTACTCAATCCACATACTTCCGTCGCACATTCAACCATTGACGATTTGAGCACATCCCATACTTCTTCTATTTCCATTTCATCCTTCATCTCCACGCAACTTAGTCTGTCGTCCAATTTCTTCATATATTCATCTCTAATATTTTCATCCTCTTCCAATTTCTCCACTTTTATTCTCGCAAATTCAGTTGTCGACACTTTGGCCCTGTGACGCCAACGCGTGCACAGTCCCCTCAATCGTGATATCACGAGAAAGTGGTCTGTGCCAACGTTAATGCCCCTATGGACTCTGGTGTCAACAACCTTTGCTCTTAGCCTTTCATCCACTATCACAAAATCTATCATACTTCTCTCGCTTCCTCTCTGTCTAGTATACATATGGATATCTTTGTGTTCAAACAACGTGTTCGTAACACAAAGATTCCTCTCCAAACATACCTCAATCACTTTCTCACCATTCTCGTTCACTCTTTTATCACCAAACTTTCCTAAAACTCTTTCACAACCGTTGCGTGACACACCAACCCAACCATTAAAATCTCCTAACATAACAATTTTCTCATTTTCATCACACCCATTCGCAACATCGTCTAACAGATTCCAAAACTCCTCCCTCTCGGATAGTGATCTGGACATGTCCGGAGCATACACGCAAATTATGCGCATCCGGACAAGCCCTACCTTCACCTTTATCCATAGGAGCCTTGGACTCACACACGCATAATCTTTCATGCACTTAGCCATCCTTTCAGATATCAGAAGTCCCACGCCTTGGCAAGCTCTGTCACTCTCGGCAACTCCCGACCAGATAGCTGTAAATGGGCCAAGTTGTGAAACCTCTTTTCCCTTGCGCTTCGTTTCATTTACACACAGAAAATCTAGTTTTCTGTCTTCCATAATCAAACATACTTCATCTAATTTTTCATGCATCCCTCCACACACATTCATCGTACCAAAGCGGGTCTCTTTAGCCCACTTTTCGCCCCGCGAGGAACCACGGCGTGATAGGTGGCGAGCCATATCGCCGCCATCGTGTTTAATTTTTGTTGCGAAACACATTTGGACCCCACGAAAAGCAAGGGAAGTAAACTGTCCGCCTAGCCAGAGCCCCGCTTGACTAGGTAAGGTTATTTAGTACCCGGAGTTCACCAGGCTCCGGGACGGCGGCACGCTATGTACATATAGTTACGATTATAAATCCCAAAAAGGGGTAGCCAGAGCTTCAGACCTGGAAACTCTTCAGCCACATTTGGAAGTTGATAGCGGACAAGATGGTAGAAATAAAGAATCGTTGTGGGTCTCCAACCGCATCGCCCAAAAACCAATTAAAAACGCACCATACCTTTAGGCGCCTCTTACGGCACCCATAGGTAGAAAGGGGTAGTGACAGTGTAAACCGACACTAACCGGCAGATACTCTTCTATATACCTAGAAATTAACTATTCATGGAGATATGTTACTGGCAGTAAGTAAATGTATTTAGGTTCTGGCAAAAAAACTGTGAAAACTTACTTATTCCCATTGTTCCCTTTGAGGTAGGCAGAGGCATTACGATACTGACAAGTTTGTTTCGCTTTCATCACATTCATTATCTTCTCATACATCAATGTAAATCTTCCGAAGCGAAATAAAATAAATATTTCTAATCGATTGACTGATATTTGAAAATAATTTGATGTACGCACATAAAATAATTAATTAATAAGTTCGGTTATAAGATAATCACAAGCAAAATATGTGTTGTGGTGATTTAAGAGCTGGCCACTGGATGAGCATAAGACAAAACGCATAGTTCCAAGTAAACACTGAATAGAGGTGATACAACAAAACTTATCTATACTTATAATAAATCTGTAGAGAGGTCAATTCTGTACATGAAATATATTTTCAAAATAACCATCAGGTGGTGATTAGGGATCGATACTGATGCCAAAAATGCAATCAGTAAAATTTTTGTCTGTCTGTCTGTCTGTCTGTCTGTCTGTCTGTCTGTCTGTCTGTCTGTCGGTTTGTATGTTCCTTATGGAAACAAAAACTACTCGACGGATTTTAACGAAACTTGGTACAATTATTCTTCATACACCTGCGCAGGTTTTCGTATACTTTCCAGCAGAGTAGTAAAGGGGAATTTTGGGAAATTTTGGGAAAACGGGAGAAGTTACTCCATTTTTAAGCTTCCGTCGCGTGTGCAGCCTCAATGGTTAAACTTATATAGAAATCATGTGTGACGGAAATATTCTTCATAAAATTATCAAAAAAAAAATCCTCAGCAGTTTATGTCTATCTTTTACGGTTGACTCACAATAACACGTGTAATTCCTGATAGCTTAGCAGTTCGGAACATTCTGATTATATTTGTTTACTCTTACGTTTGTAAACCTCTCACTCATCCCAAATTTAAAAAAGGTAACATTATTACTTATTCAATAAAAAAAGAATCATAGAAATCGGTAGACAAACACCGAAATTATACATAAAATAAGCCATCGCGCCCGTGATCAAAACCAAATCTTTACTAATTTACATATAACATACTAGATGGCGCCAGTAGTTGCATCCTACATCACGTAATGATTTATTTTTAGATGTTATAAATACTTCATAGCGTTTTATTCCAAAATTTGCTATTACACGGAAATACTGAACCGTTCATCAAAGCGCATTTAAAATCATAAAACTACACTGTTTAGGGAGTGCTATAAATTTAATAAATTGAAAACATTGCGCTGAATTTCACAATGCTTGAGCAGTGACTGAAGAAAGAAACCTCAGATATTTAAAAAAGCAACGCTACCCGTGCGAAGCTGGGACGATCCACTAGTATAAAAATATAATTCTTGCAACGCAGTTCTTTCACTGGAAAAAGTTATAAGAATGGATGTGGGTATAAGTAAGTAAGTCAATTACATTGTGTCATCATGCAACGGCCAAGTTAATTTATTTATTGTGAACATAAAAGGTTTTTAATAGATAGGTATTAAGGTTACTATAGGATGTCGTAAAGTTAGCTAATTACGTAACAACTTAAGACAGAATGTCCCTTAAGAAAGAAATGAATAAATTAATAACCGACTTTGTATTAAATGAATCTCATACATTTTGACGATAGAAGTGTGATACGTACTTACAAGCTTTGATTAAGGAATCTCAATTCAGTTAGAGGTTTTGTACCGATTAAGAAAAACTAATTAATTATGTTTGCTTGGCTTTCTTAATGGAACTGTATTTAAACAAATTGGTTGCATTAATAACTTTGAAAACTAATCTTTTATGTTTTAAATAAAAATGTCGATTGGGCAATCACATAAATCTATTTTATTTTATTACTAGTCTTACCTGTGAGTTATATTAAATTTTCGACTGATAGCCATTAAAGAGATGATGTTGATAATGTTAGAAAGAAGCACTTAATAGTTTAATAATTGGTCTTAGGCGCAACAATGTAGTATTTTTTTAACACAGCTTCTAATTTAAAAATATATATGTGGACTCGAAACGAAACAATTATTATACATGCGAGTACTTAATGTATAAACTTAATGCTGAAACTATTAAGCCATTAAGTAAGAAAACTGGCAGAACTCGGTATGCTCTCTGCTTTTCCTTCGCAAAATGCTCCGATTCATTTTTTACTTATAATTAACTGTGGGAATGATATCCTACAATTGAAATGTTTCTATAAACAATTAATTATGAACCTCACCTGCTGACCTGCTTAGTGACCTGCACGGGTGCAGTGGACAAGTGCAAGTAGAGTGATGCATGCGGCACATATATACCGGCGGAGGATGGGTGGCCTAATACCCGTGCTTAGCGTCTTTGTGGGCAAACTGTGCTTACCGTGGCGCGCTGTGTAATTGAGTCATTATCGTATCAGTATTTTTACATACACACTACAACCCACAATTATAGATGGGTTGGAACACTATTGTAGTGGAAGCTAAGCTACACTATTTGTATTGTTTCCGAATCTTATTTCCTTTTAAATGAGGCGTGCAACGTATTGTTAGAAACAATATTTTATGCCTTGTCATATCAATATCTGAAAAAAAAGTTTCCTATTTTAATTTAGTTTTTATATTGTAACACCATAAACCAGAAAATAATACAGGTAGTATGTATTCATATGCAAATCTCCACGGTTATTTTAAACTATTGTTATATTTCAACTAATCCGAACATGCTGTGAATTGCTGTGATATCAATCTATACTTATAATAAATCTGTAGAGAGGTCAATTCTGTACATGAAATATATTTTCAAAATAACTATCAGGTGGTGATTAGGGATCGATACTGATGCCAAAAATGCAATCAGTAAAATTTTTGTCTGTCTGTCTGTCTGTATGTCTGTCTGTCGGTTTGTATGTTCCTTATGGAAACAAAAACGACTCGATACTTCGGATTCTAACGAAACTTGGTACAATTATTCTTCATACTCCTGCGCAGGTTTTTGTATACTTTCCAGCAGAGTAGTAAAGGGGAATTTTGGGAAATTTTGGGAAAACGGGAGAAGGAACTCCATTTTTTAAGCTTCCGTCGCGTGTGCAGCCTTAATGGTTAAACTTACATAGAAATCATGTATGACGGAAAAATTCTGCATAAAATTATCTAAAAAAAATCCTTAACAGTTTATGTCTACCTTTTACGGTTGACCCACAATAACACGTGTAATACCTGATAGCTTAGCAGTTCGGAACATTCTGATTATATTTGTTTACTCTTGCGTTTGTAAACCTCTCATTCATTTCTAATTTAAAAAAGGTAACATTATTACCTATTCAAAAAAAAAACATAGAAATCGGTAGACAAACACCGAAATTATACATAAAATAAGCCAGCGCGCCCGTGACCAAAACCAAATCTTTACTAATTTATATATAACATACTAGAGGGCGCCAGTAGTTGCATCCTACATCACGTGATGATTTATTTTTCAGATTGTTATAAATACTTCATAGCGTTTTATTCCAAAATTTGCTATTTAATGGAAATACTGAACCGTTCATTAAAGCGCATTCAAAATCACCAAACTACACTGTTTAGGGAGTGCTATAAATTAAATAAATTGAAAACATTGCGCTGAATTTCACAATGCTTAAGCAGGGACTGAAGAAAGAAACCTCAGATATTTAAAAAAACAACGCTACCCGTGCGAAGCTGGGACGATCCACTATATATAATAATACTAGCTTTTTGCCCGCGACTTCGTCCGCGTGGACTTCATTTTTTGCATCCGGTTTACATTCAAAATACCAAAACACTATCTTACTTAACTTCTATTTTTTACATACATTGATATTCCCGCGGGCGTTGTAAAGGGTATAAAGGACATTGACCCTTTTTAAGTGATTGTTGGGCGATGAAGTTTGTGAGCCATCACTAAAATCTTTATTTAACTACCTTTTCCCTAATCTATTTCCAAAAGTGGATGAAGAATTACTATCTCTGAAGCTATGGCTACCCTTTTATAGAATTTAGATAATTGATTGATAGATGAATATCATAAATTCAATCGCACCAAGTTTTATGTTTCTAGATACTAAAATGACATAAATCTCTATATTAACTTTCATTTGCTATATCAACCCCTTAGGGGTTGAGTTCCAAAACAACCTTTTTAATTTTTCATAAGAATCATGAACCAAACCATTTTGTACTAAGTTTCTATGTTCAAAATGAGAATATCTTAGTAAGTACAAATACGATCAGTGGTTTGGCGCTTCGGCGGCGGCACGGTGCTACCTCTTACACTGACCGTTGACGATAGTGGGAGAGCTTGCAGCGATTGCTCGGGAATATGGGGATGGTTAGTGGTGGATCTCCATCCAAAATAATTGCTGAAGTGAAGGGTTAGTGCTTGCTAATATTAAGGACACCAACCAATGAAAGCGAGCAACAGTCAAATAAGATAAGAATTAAACAGCAACTAAGTAAATGTCTCGTAACATGCAAAGGAACGATGATCTATTATTATATTTTCCAGTTACAAATACCAAAATATCAGTAACCTGTATCAGTAAGATTTTTCTTTAAAGTTATATTTTCCAGTTACAAATACCAAAATATCAGTAAACTGTATCAGTAAGATTTTTCTTTAAAGTTGATTTTTTTTTTGTTTACCGGTGGGGAAATCCTCATGGATCCCCCGTCGCTCTCTCGTATGTCGGACTTTTACCGACTAAAACCCCTCCGGCTCGGTGCTGCTGGCCCTGCGGCCTATGCGGCACCGATATATTGAGTTCCTCGTCGCGAGAAAATGAGGGAGTCCTCGTATTTGAAATATGAACCTCCTCACTCTTTCGAGGCGCGAGTCGAGGCAGCACTCATAGATCAAAGTGAGTGAGTGAGTTACCGACAAAAATTGAAAGGTTGAGTCGATACAATTCATTATACTCGCGTCGCGGTTGAAGGAGTCGGGTCAGTTTGATGAAATGATTTGTCAGTTTATTTTAGCATTTTTTTACAAATAGTACCCATTTCATTTTATTAATGTGATGAAGTAATTGGGGCGAAATAAGTAAAAAAGACTAATAAAGCAGTAAAAGAAAGATGTTTTAAATTTACAAAATTTAAATATTTTAACTAAGTTTATTTAAAAAAAAACACGTGGTATAAAACATTAGAACTCATTTTGCCTCATTCAGTGCAAAGCGGCAAAATTACGCGCGCCTCACTATCGACTCGTTCATGGAGTATATTTTATTCTCTTTACCTCGCCTCAAATGAGGGGTACATCGCGAGTACCTCATGAGGTAAAATGAGGCCCTCACTCATACTCATTCAAAAAGAGTGAGTTACACAACGCTAGGCTAGAGCATTCAAACCGATAACCGATAATCGATTATTTATCGATTATCGTTTCCATTTTCTCATCGATAATTATCGAAGAAATCCGATAAACTTACCGATAAACGATAAAATTGGTATTTTTATTAATAATCGATATATGTATCGATTCTTTTGTCGCATCTCTCATTTCAACACCCCATTCCTACTGACTCTATCGATCGTTCATTCGGTTCATTCATTCATCAGCTGGATTTTGTGTGTGTTTGTTTTGTGGTGTATAAAATTCTGATTTAAGCTGAGGATTTGGATTATTGTATTTTGTTATATTTCTTTTCTTATGATAATCATATAATACTTAGTTAGTTAGTCGTTAATACCTTTAATAAAATAGGTACTTAAAAATGTTATTGTTATGTTACTTTTTTTTTTTATTATTGGCTTTAAGCCCCTGGAATCTAAGTCTTTTAGGGGATATCATTATTGATAACGAAACGAATTACTCGTTTCAGTCATAATATATAGTTCATTACACTTGATAGTCTTCATTTCTTATCTATATATAAGAAGATATTTACAAAATTAGGTTTCATTTTACCTATCCTGATTTTTGCCTTTTTTGTTCTAGTTGCACATACATCACACACACTGCGATTCGCCATGTCCAATAAGACAAAATTAACTTTGTGAATATGTATAAAAAGAGCTCAGACAAATTCTAGTATAGTATGTAGGTATATTAGTTACTTAGTAGTAAGTTAATAATGATGAACCTAAGTTATTAAGTTATTGTCTTTCACAAAGAAATATGACTACATACATATTGTTATTTCCTCTTTTAAAATGATTTTCTTTCTATGTACGTTGTACTGAACTGAACTAAACTAATGTTTCAATGTTTATCTTCATTTTAATTTTAATTGTTTAAAGATTGAGCTACATTAAAGCTAGAAAACATTAAGGGTGATTGTTGATTCTATTTGAAGATTTAATAAAAAAAACATTTGAAATTGCTATATGGTTTCCTTTATTTTAATATATTTAACCAGTCGGAGTTATACTTTAAATTTTAATAATATATATTTTTTTCCAAATACCGGTAATTATCGAAAAAAGAACAAAGAATATCGATTTATCGATTATCGAAAACTTTCGATAATTGCATGCTCTACGCTAGGCTGAAGGCCGCCCTGGCGGTGAAAAGGAGTGTACCTAAGCTAAGTCGGATAGGGTTTAAAGTAGTTTTTTTTTTTTTTTTTGTTTACCGGTGGGGAAATCCTCATAGGATCCCCCGTCGCTCTCTCGGGTATGTCGGACTCTTACCGACTAAAACCCCACCGGTTCGGTGCTGCTGGCCCTGCGGCCTGTGCGGCGTCACCTTGGTGTTTTTGCCGGGCGGCTGAAGGCCGCCCTGGCGGGGAATAGGAGTGTACCTAAGCTAAGTCGAGTAGGGTTTTAAAGTTGATAAATATATTTTGGGTTTATATACTCCAATAGAGAAGAAATCATACCGCGATGTAGAAAGTACCGACAGCGCCTTCTATTGGTAAACATGCAAACAACGCCGCGCTCTTTTATAAGGTTTCAGCTGAAAGGTTGAAGATTTCACTGCTAAAATCCATCAGTGATTCCGGTATAAAAGTACTCTATAATTTAATCTGGACTTCTAACTATATGTCTGCAAAATTTCAAAGTAATCGGTTCAGTAGTTGCGGCGTGAAAGAAGCACAAATAAACAAACAAACAAACTCACTTTCCGATTTATAATATTAGTATAGATTTGGCATAATGTTGCGTGTCTATTAACATATTTTTTTTTCATGAAGTCTATACTCTTAGGGTAGCATAGTTTTATACCTTTTAAGATATATAACCATGATTTTTAACTCTATCTAATTGACTCTTATGACTTTGAACGGGTGAATCAAATAATTAAATTATGGGTGTATGCTGAAGAATTCTAATCTAATCATCCGATCTTCAGGGTTGCCAGCAAAATATCGTTTAAACTTGGTGCCACCCCCGCCCTTCCTGGACCCGCCACTGGCAGCCCCGGCATCGTGATATAACTCTCTTATGTATGGAATCTATTTCCTCGATAAAATCACAACCATGGTGAACCATTTTAAATGTGATGTATATCAATATATCTAAGTATTTCATAAGTTGAAAAGCATGCACAAATAAATAACTATGTCGTAATTGATTAATTGATGTTTGTAATGACATACGTTCCGTCGCATCACAAACAGTGACAATGTATTAGTGGCGCGTAATTAGCCGTCCACTGTCGTACACTAATTGCCGGTCATCGGTACAAATTGTACACATTGTACACGATCTGCTGCTTGCTGTGTACTTGGCGGTTCGGTGGGACGGGCATTATACGGCATTTTTATCAGTAGCTGCTTTCAATTGCATGTTTCAGATAATCGGCGACACGAGTGATATGGTAAATGATTATATTTGGATTGGACATCAGAAGTGTGTAGTGTTAGCTTGGACCAGCGCTAACCTATTTTGTCCTGAGGATTTCGTACGAGGCAAGCTTTTGGTTGCGGTTTAGTTATTGACACCAGCGGCAGCGGTACCACTCCGAAGGAAAATTGGCCTATGGCGATGCTCGTCCACAAATGATTTCGTAGCAAAAAGCTTACAGAGGACGAAGTAATAATTGTAAATATAAATTGATACAAATTAATTTTTCAGGATGAGTTGTAGAAATCAAGAAGCAATTATATGCGTTTTTTTAAAAACACACCGCATAAATATTATCTTTGTATTGAATACTATAGAAATGGTGTTCTTATATTTACCTTTATTCTTATTTTCATAATTTCATTATTATTTTCAAACGTGATATAAACGTAAAATACAATGATATCTCAATGGGTAGAGCACCTTGCCGAGAGGAATGAAATCCCGTGTCGAGCCTTCACCAATTTATCTTTTCTGAATTCATATGAGTGTTAATTTATCATGGTTGTTAACGGTGAGGGAAAACGTCATTAGGAAACCCACATGACTAAGGTGTACTTGGTCATGTGACAGTGTGTTCGTTCAAAACGGCGATGGGCCTACCACTATCACGTGAGTACACTGTCAAAGCAAAACGTGGGTACTCTGAATACCAGGTGACAATGACTGTGCCAACCCCTTCGAGGATATGCGGCGTGAACGTTTGTGTCTTTAAGTTGAACGCAAGAAGATTGTTTTCATCGTTTTTGTAGGTTGCTACTATGCAAACAGATGAGTGAGTAGTTTGGTAAGGTAAGCGAAGAGTAGAAGATGTGGGGTTTTTTATGACGCTGCTAGTGTGCGAGTAAGTCGCCAGTTGCCAGTACTTTCACATAGCTAAATTAAACGGCAGTTATACCAACGGTCACACACATCCTGTTAAAATTGCAATTAGCTCACTCATTACTTAAATAGTTGTGAAGACATCAGGGGCGGACGTTTCTCCGCGTTCCCTTCATTTCGAATTAATTTGGTCAGTTTACTGTTTAATATCCGCTAATTGTTCTACTAATTTCGATACTAATTGCGCAATCAAATCATTAATCCTTACCCACTAAAAAGAGATTCACATTCACATTAACAAACGGTTTTTTCTGATTCACTTGTAGTTATGGGAATAATGAATACGTCTATAATTGAAAAGAAAGTTGATGAACTTTTTAGTTATGATTTAAAAGTATTTGAGGCAGACAAATGAGATTCGCAGGACATATTTTAGTGTCGTCAGCTTTTCACTCAATTTGATCAAGAATTTCGTCTGTTTTAACTATTTATCTGGCTATTTTAGCACATATGATAATACTTGCACTGGTAGCTGGGAAAACAAACTTGTTAGTCCTATTTTCACCTTTAAACAAGCTTGTTGCTTGTTTATGATTTTACACTTCAAAAACTCTTTAAGAAATAAAACACTTTATATTTTTATATAGACGTATTGGGATGAGATCAAATTTAAATTACTCGCATAAAAACCCAAGACACATTTTAATTAGGAACAACGTTTCTAGGACCAAAGAAACTCATTAATAAATGTATTTATTGAACAAATAACAAATGTTTACGAAGTACGAAGAATAAAAGAGCATGTATGAAAAGATTGATGGATGTGAATGAAGCTAGAGAGGTTTGCCAGGATCGTACAAAGTGGCGATCGATAGTCTCTGCCTACCCCAATGGGAACTAACGGCGTGAGAATATGTATGTATGTATGTATGTAACAAATGTGTTCGGATAGCCATTACTGGCATAACCATATTATTAGGCTGTATAATTTTACTTAGCATACATTTTATTTATACAGGTAACCCTATAGAATTAATAGTTAAAATTAGCATCTGAACTGAACCTAGTATTTAAAATAAATAATTGTTAGTAAAATTCTATATAACCTTTAGACTATTATGCCAAATAGATTTAATTTAGTATCACAAATTGTTATGCTTGAAACTTATTATACTAAAAACGTATATTCAACAAACGTTGCATATTCGTTATGTAAAAGTTAATTAGGAAGAAAAAATATGTGACCTTAAGCTTAAAATGAGAGCATCTTTGGAATGTTTTAAAAGTACTATTGACGTGACGATGATAATTTAAAACTGACTTATCCCTTCTAAAACTGTATTAAAGAAAAGAATATTTACGACTTTTAATTATTACTTTGATAAACCAGAATCCTAGATTTCACATTCACATCGAAACTGACTCGCTTACTGTCTCATATTCCGCTAAGGCGCAAGCGCAGTTGTTTCTCGATATTAATGGAATTGCATTTTAAAAGGTGCTCTTTGGCAGCAATTAGCTTTACATTTTAAGAGACAGTTTTATCATTTGTCGCTGAGCCGGGCCGTTTAGTGTCGGTTCAGTGCGCACGCGCCGGTTATAGTGGCCGTCTTGCTTGGCCCGCACAAATCGCGAGAATAGGGATGTATTCAGTAACGGGGGTTCCGAGGCATATCCATTAATGTTAATTTGAAGTACATTTACAGAAAATGCCGGCTTAGAATTTCACTACCCCTTTCTATCCACGGGTGACTAAGGGTATAAGGGCTTTTTTAATTGGTTTTTGGGCGATGCGGTGGGAGACCCATCACCGACTATACTTTATTACTGGTATCTTGTCTCGTATTAACTTGCAAATGTGGCTGAAGAGATTGTAGCTCTAAAGCTCTGGATACCCCTTTTTGGGATTTATAGCCGTGAGTATATGTATGTATGTATTTAGAGAAAAGTGTGACCTAAGTTTGATCTTTGATGATTGACCTCTATTTACCTTTTAGACTAAGATAACTTCGATGTTCTCAGTTTTGTCGAAGTAACTATTCCAAGAAACACAACGGACCGTATCAAATGACGTGTAATTTGTAAACATTATAAGCAAAATTATCATTAAAGAAATCTACGGAAATCGATGCGGACGAATATAATCAATTAATTATTATTTCTTTTGAATGTCTTGCCGTTCATAATTTTTCTATCAATTTCAAAAGAGAAGGTAAATTTTTCTTCAACCTTGTAGTATCGGCTTACACTAGCATTGTCTAATCTCTTTTCGTATGATGAATGATGTGGTCAAAAACCAATGATCGAAGATAATTTATTTCAAGACGATCTCAACTGCCACCCATCAGGCCAACTAGTATATCACCTATTGCATATGTGGGAGCTTGTTATTGGCCTATTTCTGCCTATGTAATAATTCAATATTGCAAATTCAGCTGTAAGCCCCCCAAAGATAATAAAATAAAATAAATCTCAAAACCTTGCTTTCTTTTAGGATTGTAATCGTTATGATGTATCAATATTTTAATGGAAAAATGATTTAAAAAATTCAGTTATCCTTTTAGAATATAACTATTATAATTCAGAATGTACACAGGTACAGGTTTTGATCATCTATATATTATTAATATCGCGTAATTAAATAAAATGTAAACTCACAGAGCTCTAAGTTTGTTGTACAGAACTACCTTTAAGTAATAGCACCTTCAGTAGTTCCTGCAGACGCCTAAAGAATGAAATCAATAGTAACAATATACACTATGAAATATGTATGTTTTTGATTTTGTTATAATGTGTATTTCTGTTGTTTTTGTTATGTACATGGTCATGTTGTTGTACTTTGTGTGTCTGAGTAGTGAAATAAAATGTTTATCTATCTATCAATGTAAATCCATACTAAATTCGATCCCACTAAGAACATTGTCATGGGAATAATATGGATGTTTCCGTCGCGCCATCCCTGGCGGGTCGTGGGTGGTCGAGCGGCGGCTTATTAATATCCGCTGAATTATTGCAAATCTGTTTAATTACTGGTTTTGCAGAATACTAAGACAAATTGGCGGCGTCACACCATTTTGGGGTGGGCAGGCAGCGCGTTGGGAAGTTTGGCTGGAAAATATATATTGTTTGATATTTGAAGGTTTCGCAATTAAAAAACTTCAGGTCTTCAATTCCATCCTAGTATTTGTAGATGTTACACATTTGAACTACAGTTTCTTTTTTAATAACTTATGTTTTTGGGTAGCTTAAGTAAAGTTCTCGTCTTCCTGAGAGTCTGAAAAGTTGTCTGTTTAGAAGCTCTGGCTATCACTGTCTGAAAATATAACCATGATTACAAAATTAATTAAATACTAAAACTAGTTCTGTAACTCTAGAAGTTTGATAGATTTGTTTTAGTTGAATTTATTGCCCTTTTGTGACAGATTTGTTCATGGTGAATTCGCCCATGCTTTTTGAGTCGTCTATATGGCTGTGCAAGATTCATGAGAGATGCATCAATGGAGAGGCGTGGGTCTACAATAAGATATTCTGATTTTTTTATTAATACCAATATATAATCCCAAAAATATAGGTAGTTCAATTCTCGAAGACCCGCCTTGCCCTTTCTTCTAATCTTTTATATTAGAAGGATGAAAGAAAGAAAGAAAGAAGAAAGAAAAACATTTATTCGCTGCTACCCACGTACAAAGGAAGACATATATGAAATAAAGGCTTGTGTATTAGTGCTTTCATGTTTAACTTATTTATCTATCTGGACAAACTAATATTGGCCAATCGCGTCGAAGAATGTGATTCGTAAAAAACGTAATAACGTAAAAAAGTGAGGCGCGTTTTCGTAGATTGAACTACCTATACTTTCATTCGAGGCAGTATCATGATTTATACCAAATATGCCTCCTTTCCCGGTTTTGGTACCTACATTCATTGATGAGGGTAGCCGCAGCTTCATAATCAATATTTACCAATCAACGTTTGGCAAAGGATCGAAATAGAAAGGAGGCTGACCAAAAGAACAGCATATTACTCAAAAAGAGCAGAAAGTTAATAAATATATTTATTTAAACACTTTATTGTATCCCAATAAGTATCATACAAACAGTATTTTACATCATTACAATTAATAATATATGTACACAAAGGCGGACCCATCGCCTTAACGCGATTCCTTCCAGTTAACCTTTAGCTAACCTTCATATTCTTATTTGTAAGGTATTAAGGATTAAAATAAGATTGGTAGATTAGCGAATTTTATTAAAAACATATTATTGATAAGACTCTAAATTAATTTTAATGTTTATTACACAGTATTCACAGTTCATAAATAATTAAATAGGTTCAACGTGAAAGTATAAAAATTTATAAAAAAAACATTGGACAAAAACTCTATCCATTAACAGAAAAAATTATATCATATAAATACCTTTTAACTACTATGTTTAATGGCCGAGTATCTTTCTTTGGAATGTGAATGTGGCAGTAATATGTTTTGCAAGATTGTTTTCTGATTTTTACCACAAATCTTATAACAGCATGGCAACTGTAATGGTATTCAAATTAAAAGGGTAATTAAAAATGGAATTGCCTCGACCTTCACATTTATATAACGTTGTTTAACGAGATTTTTTATAAATGCACTGTAACAACCTTTTGCGGTGTAAGAAATGTGTGTTTTTTCGAATATTAAATTCAACAATATGAAGAAGGGACGCATATACAATAAATGGTTGCAGGGTTATAAAAAGTAAATAACTGACTGATATAAAACTGCATAAATACAAACTTGAGGTACTGTTAGTCACCTTTCGCTGTACTACACTAAAAAGAAATAGTGGTTGTGATATAAGCTGAAACTACAACCAACTATCCTAAATTATGCCCACAGCAAACATATTTCACTAGCAAGTTCTCGTAACACTGGCATAAGCTTTATAAAGAATTCTTGAAATGGTCAATCGATTCATGAGTCGATCATACAATTAACTCAGGATACTAAATACCAATTTGCTGACTACACTATCCTACCACGATTCAGCGCAGGCATATAAATGATATTTATACGCATACCATATGTACTTGATTTCAGAGCCACAAGAACAAATGATTTAACGATCAGTACTGGGAAAAAATTTTAGGTTAGCAATTATCTTAAATACTAGTTCAGATAGCTATAATGAGATATAATTTCTGCGATAATAATTTCTGATTGATTAAAAAACTTTTTTTTACAGCTTCAAATTCAACAAACTTTTCAACACAAATACTGAGGATAGTAAAGGGTTCGTAGTGTAATGTTTAATTGGTGCATTTACGCATAGCGGGTGCGTATCAAGAGGGGTAGTGCAGGGGGCGTGCGGGGGAAGACGAAGCGGTCAAATCAAAAGAAACACTGCTTTTATGTTACCGCTAATTATTGCGATCTTCTCATATCAAGAGTGCGCTTCTCTCGTGCCAGCTACTTGCAATGAAGTTGATAGTTGTGGAAAAAGACGGTTACCCAATCGACACTAAAGTTTTCAATATCATGAAATACAACAACAATTCAACACAACACATTTCAACAATTTCCAGTGAATCAAAATCGTCAAAATTTAGTATTTTTTTAATTATTCCTTGTTAATATAATTTTTATTCATGGCAAATATTTGATTAGATTTTATTAGATTAAGATAATTTACTTAAGAATGCAGCTCACGCAAAAAAGAACATTTGTATTACTTACATACATACATACATATACTCACGGCTATAAATCCCTTAACGGGGTAGCCAGAGCTTTGGAATAAGAAATTCTTCAGCCACTTTTGGAAGTTGATTGGGGAAAAGATGGTAATAATAAATGTTTTTGGTGACGGGTCTCCAACCACATCGCCCAAAAATCACTTAAAAAGCCCCTATACCCTTAGTCGCCTCTTACGATCACCCACGGGTAGAAATGGGGTAGTGTTATTCTAAGCCGACACTACACGGCTTGTCTTACTTACTTCATTAGTTATAATGAAAAACAATCCAAACCAACTGGAAAGTCTAAGCCAAACAACCTCGTATTAAACAAATTTTTAAAATGCTGTAGAACTATGGATAATTTTGTGTTTCCAGTAAAAAATGAACACGTAAGATCTTTCAAAAGTAGATAAACATATTTAAAGAGTCCTAAGTGAGAAGAATAAAGTATGCATTGAAAGATTTACGGAAGCAAAAGAAGTTTGTTAGGATCGTCCAAAGTGACTCTCGCTTAAAGTCCCTTCCTACACCAATTGATTTGGAGTTGGGGTAGGCACCATTGATTTAAAGGACAAATTTACCAATTTATAGGACCATGAATATGCTATTTAATTTTTCACACTTTAGGTGACTTCCTTTCTTATCACCTCATTATTTAAATTAAAAGCGTTTTACTATTTATATCATTAATCACTTATTATTATCCTCTCTTTGTGCTCAAACCATCCGAACATTTCCATTTCTATCTTTTAAGAAATATCATTCACACTACACTATTAATATTTTCTTCTGTGGACACTCAACTACTAGCACTCTGCCAGAATCGTACAAAGTGGCGATCGATAGTCCCTGCCCACCCCAATGGGAACTAACGGCGAGAGTATATGTATGTATGTATGTTCACGAAATCGAAATAAATCTTTGTTGCTTTATAGAAATCAGACACCTGTACTGGCAAGTCAGAGCTGCATCACACATACCCAGGTAAATACGCCACACTACTTGCGCGAGTCAACTGGCCATCACAAACGCGTCCCCGCACATTGCGGATGGCATGGCAGCGCGCGGCGGCGGCGGCGGCGGCGCTCACATGAGTTAATATGACGATTATGTGCACTTGAGTAACGAACGTGGCTACCATATATTTAACTTGCTTTAAATTAATAGAAGTTTTTTAAAAAATTTGATTGTTATTTTATTAATAATTTAAATTTAATTATTAATTTATAGCGTCTACACCTGCTGTGTTACATTCGCTACAAAATGCTATTTTACCCTACTCTCCTTTCTTCATCCGTCACCTTATTTTCCACACTTTTGTTTTGCAGTTTTTAGTGCCTTATTTACGGCCAATAAATATTCATTTTTTTTTCTTTTTCGTTGCTATGTCGTGTCGGCTTAGAATAGCACTACCCCATTTTTCCCATGGGTGATCGTAAGAGGTGACTAAGGGTATTGGGACTTTTTAAAATTTTTGGGCGATACGATTGGAGACCTATCACCAAAAAAAAATACTTTAAAATCTTTTACCCAACTTACCCTTCAAAAGTGACTGAAAAATTTTCTGATTCTTAAGCTCTGGCTACCCCTTTGACGGAGTTACGGTCGTATGTATGTATGTATGTTCTTTTTAGTATAGTCGTATGACCAATTGACAGAAAAAGAATCAAATATTCCGTTTGCTGTTATTAATTCCGGTTACATCCCGCATCCCGCAGTCGCGGGTCCTCATTACGTAGACGAGCATGTCCGTCTGTCAATCAAATATGGCTGCCACTGCGCCACGCTAACTGACTTGCCGTTTTTTATGCTACTGTAATAATTTGGGATATTTTTAACTACATTCGACTTTTCTACTCGAAAAAGACGAATTTCGGGTATACGCCCCCGTGTGTCGTAAATTTTCTTTCCTTTATTTATTTTTTTCATGAACAAAACCATTTAAATTCATTGTTACTATCTTTATTTAAGTATTTGAAATTTCGAAAAGCATCAAACCTTTAAATAAAACTTCTTCATGAGAAGCGTGAACTCAAAAGTAAAAAGGCGTCGTTTAATTTTAATAAAGTAGAAGCAGTTGGGAACTGATGGGGAGAGTACATAAGTATGTACGAATCAGTTTTCTGAAACTTATATTGCCAATGAGACATATAATTGAAACCTCCTTCACCCCCTATAAAATATTTTACACAAAGATCATTGTTTGTTAAATTTGAATGTAGAGTAAAACAAATTTAGCAACCATCGTTTCCATTGCCTCTGTAGCAACAGCAACACAATAGCTATAATTCCTCACCGTAAAGCAGAGGCTAAGTAGTCAATTAAACGATTTATAAGACTCTCTCCGAA
The DNA here is from genome assembly GCA_963576735.1 of Bedellia somnulentella. Classification (NCBI taxonomy): domain Eukaryota; kingdom Metazoa; phylum Arthropoda; class Insecta; order Lepidoptera; family Bedelliidae; genus Bedellia; species Bedellia somnulentella. The sequence goes on from OY755189.1 coordinate 63,200, forward strand.
CTACCCGGCCATATTAGGAAGTCTCGTTATCCTTTCGATTAAATGTTAGTTTCGCATCATTTAAGTTATCCATCTTATACAAAGACTTACTGCGACAAAGTCTTATTCGCAAGCGCCGTGTTGGGGAGTTGGAACCATGTCGCGCCACAACGCAGGCCATTGTAAGTGCATCGTAGAGATTGCATGGCGGTGCTGAAGAGTAGTTTAATAGAAGTGTTAGGGTAATGACCATTTGATTGCTTTCTCTGCAGATAAATTGCTTGGATTAATAATAATAACACAATTTTATCTTTTGATGAATTCACTATGCTTAACTATGTGATTAGCAAGTTCGTTTTGATATAATTGAAATAATGTACATAAATACATACATACATATACTCACGACTATAAATCCAATAAAGGGGTAGCCAGATCTTCAAAACTAGAAACTCCTCAGCCCCATTTGGATGCTAATAGAGGGGAAGATGGTAAAAATAAAGTATCCTTGGTGATGAGTCTCCCAACCGCATCGCCCAATAACCAGTTAAAAGGCCCCACATCCTTAGTCGGCTCTGACGACACCCGTGGGTAGAAAGGGGTGGTGATATTGCTTGGACAGTGTACATACCAAGTACTCACGTGATAGGCCTATCGCCGTTTTGTACGAATACACTGTCACATGACTAAGTACAACTTAGCCATGTGCGTTTCCTCTCGATGTTTTCCCTCACCGTTAACAACCATGATATATCAATCACGCATATGTCTTCAGACTGGCTAAGTGGTCTCGCGGGTAAGCGCTTGGTTTCAAGTACGGAGGTCTCGGGTTCGATCCCCGGGGGGTGATAACCTTACAAATTTAATTTGTAAGATTTAACCGAGTTTGGAAGGATATTGCAGGCTAGAATCTTTTGATTATCCGAAAATTAAGACGATTCCATGCTTCGGTGGGCACGTTAAGCCGTCGGTCCCGGCTACTATCACGGTAGTAGTCGTTAGTCCGCCAATCCGCAATTGGCCAGCGTGGTGGACTATGGTCGAATCGCCCTATATAGGGTAGGCTCGAGCCCCTTGGTGAGGACATTTATGGGCTGTGAGGAGGTGAGGATGTCTTCAGAAAAGACAAATTGGTGTAGTACCCGGGATTAGAACACCAGTCGTCTGCGCGATAAGCGGTGTTCTACCCACTGAGCTACCACGTCGCTAACAAGATAAAGAGATAAAGAAAACAATAAATTAGACTTTCTATGTTGTGATAGGACTAGCAGTATTAGGCAACAGTAAATTTCCTTTATAAGGGAAATTATTCCACTGAAAACTCGATATAACCTAAAGCCGGGGGAATCCCAAGATTATTCGTTAACTTTATATTTACATACATACATACATATACTCACGGCTACAAAGCCCTAGAAGGGGTAGCGAGAGCTAATTAGAAATTATTTAGCCACTTTTGGAAAGTTTAATAGGGAAAAGATGGTAAAATAAAAGTTGTTGGTGGTGGGCCAACCGCATCACCCAAACATCCCTTAAAAGCCCCAAAACCGTTAGTCGCCTCTTACGTACACCCACCGGAAGAAATAGGGTAGTGACATTCTAAGCTACACAGCAACGAAAAAGAAAAAGTGAAAATTGAAAATACATACATATATATTTGCCGTAAATAAGGCCCTCAAAAAATAACAAAACAAAAGTGTGAAATTAAGTTGACAGATGAAAAAAGGAGAGGAGGGTAAAATAGTATTTTGTACCAAATGCTTTGCTTTTTTTATTCCTAAACCAATTTATCACAAGTTTTAAAGTTAGTTAGTTTAGAGGGTAACAGTGTGCATGCATAAAACCAATGTATAGTGCAAACCACATTCGACACAGAGGGTTAAAATTCAACGCAACGTATTCTTAAAGTATTGTTAGGGTGCATAGCAGGCTTTGCAAACCTAATCCTGTAAAGTGGGAAATACTATGGGGCGTTAAAACATAGAAGACAGGAAATCGAAAAAACATTCTTCAGTTTTGAAGAGGTAAAGCATTGCAAAAATGCTCAGAACGTCAAGCTTCGTATGCATCCATCAATCTTTATACTATTTATATGCTCTGTTATTCTTCATATTTCGGACACCTGCCTTTTTAAGCGCATTCTCTGTTTGGTCAAAATGTGTCTTTTGGGGTTGTCCTCTACTAACATTACCCTCAAAATTGGCTTTATAGATCTCATTTAGGGTTGTTGAGGAACTTGTTATGAGGAAGAGGATGAGGAAGAGGAATTTTTCAAAATCAATTTTGAGGAAGAGGATGAGGATGAGGAATCTGGCAAACTAAGAGAAAGAGGATGAGGATGAGGAAGATGATGCTGAAATGGAGGAAAATAACAAGTAACATTACGCAGATTACGCCAGTATTGAACTTGTTTACATGTTTCCATCTCTGTCTTCGTTTGACTATTTCATACGACGATACTTCTCTGTCTCTCTCTATCTGTCTCTTTCACACGCATTCGTTTCAACAAAACTTATAACTCTGATTCCTTTAAAATTCCTCTTAAAATATAAGGAAGAGGATGAGGAAAAGGATTTTTTAAAATAAAATTTGGAGGAAGAGGATGAGGATGAGGAACCTCAAAAATATGAGGAAATTCCTCATTTTGAGGAAGAGGAAGATGATCCTCATCAACACTAATCTCATTCACCAATGTATTATCATCCAACCTCTCTATTTGCCCAAACTATCTCAACATTCCTTTTTCTCTCTTTTTTACAATATCATCTTTCACACCACACTTTTCACGAATCACACTACTTCTCACTTGATTTGAAACAATAATGTATATAAATGCATTTTTTCTATGAAATGGGGTGCAAATGCATTAGGTACCCGATTATGAACCTGCTGCTATTATTGTTCGATTGTAACACCATCACATCCATCATATATTTTGCACATAAACGACTCAAGTGTTGGACCTAGCTGTCCACGCTGGGAATAAATCCTAAGCTACACTATCAAGAAATAGGTAAACGCGACAATTTGTTAAGTATGAGAAGCGAGCAGAGGCACCTCGACCCGCGCGCAATGTGGTCGGGACCGCCGCCGCCGCCACCAGCGGTACCACGTCATAAATAAGACACAATTAAAATATTTCCACACCAAAGTGTTCCCTGAGAAAGTTTATGAGACATTGCTATGAAAGGCAGGGGCGGACAGTACCTAGTACACATACTGAAACATACGTTACAACATTTTGATTCAGTACATAAGGATTTTAGAATCCTTTAATCATCAAAAACATTTACTTGCAATATGTTGCCAAGAAGATAGCAAACATTTGGTTTGCATTGTGAAAAAGTAATCAATAATGAATACGCCCGAACTTAAATAACTTTATACTACGGAGTAAGATTCGAATCCATCAATGATGAGCTAGGATGCATAGCGAGAAATGTTTTTTTAAGAATATTTTATTTTTTATTTTTAAACACTAGAAATTATGCTAATGTTTGTTATTACATTTACTAGGTAGAATTCGACGAACTGTTGTTTTTCATACATTTGTATTACATTTCGCTGTAAGGGTTGGCTTAGAATAGCACAAAGATTCATCTTTCGTCGGATTAAGGTGTTGAGGCTTGTCTGTAGCTTGACCTGTCACCAGCATTTTTTTTTATTCATTATTTTCTCCTCCACAGTTAAAAAATAGCTGATTAATTTTAAATTCTGAAGCTCTGGCTTTCCCTTTGCAGTTATGTATAACTGTAAGCCTATGTATGTTTCTATAGTAAATACATACATACATACATATACTCACGGCTATAAATCCCTAGAAGGGGTAGCCAGAGCCAAGGAATAAGAAATTTCTCAGCCACTTTTGGAAACTTGTGTGGGGAAAAGATGGTAAAATAAAGGTTGTTGGTGATGGGTCTCCAACCGCATCGCCCAAAAATCCCTTAAAAGCCCCCAATACCGTTAGTCACCTCTTACGTACACCCACCGGATGAAATGGGGTAGTGCTATTCTAAGCCGGCACTACACAGCATATCTATAGTAAATGTAGTGCATCAATGTGTATGTAGAATAATAATTTGTTTTAACGTTATCCTTGTTTATGCCAGCGCGGACTCGGCAGCCGTCCCTGCTCCAGCGATATAAATATCTTGGTAAGCGGGATGCGCGGTGTTTCTCGGAACCGACTCATCATACATTGTTGGTGCTCATTACGGCGCGATACTGCTTGCTGCTGTGAAGCTGACCTCTACATCCATGTCATAACACTTTTTTTACATACATATATATATCCATATATTATATAGCCAGAACTTCAAATATAGAAATTCCCAAGCCAACCTTGGAACTTGAGTAGTGAGCAGATTGTAAAGTAAAGATCTCATAATTGCAATACGATTTACAGACACAGTGTACTTAATTATATGCATTAAAACTAAAAACAGTACATACATTCATGCATATACTCACGGCCATAAATCCCAAAAAGGGGTAGCCAGAGCTACAGAGCTTGATACGCCTCAGCCAATGGAAGAAATAAAGTATCGTTGGTAATGGGTGTCCAACCGCATCGCCCAAAAACCATTTTAAAAGCTCCATACCCTTAGTCGCCTCTTACGACACCCGTGGGTAGAAAGGGGTAGTGCTATTCTAAGCCTAATAATGTGTTCATTGTCTCCTTATATTTTAGCTTCTACTTGTCTTGTTCTTGATAATAAGACAAATTTAACCAAGGTTCTTCTGCTCCTTAAATCAGTTCTTTAAAAGTTTCACAGCTCCTGATGTCGTGGTGTTTACGTAATTTGGGTACATCGTTGATACCGATATATCGGTCTGTCAATCACATCGGTCAGTTGATGGTGTCCGTATCTTCGGTCAAAATTGTATGTACGCTCTAAATGACAAATATAACAATTATATGAGGATCGCTTTTACCTATTTGTTAATGTTTCAAAATAATAGTCCTTAGCTTCAATACACAAATTCCTCATAATTTTATTAAATTCTTTTGAATCGATCTCTTAACCGAGCCGAGATGCAAATAAATGACAATAGCAGGATGCCAGATCGCCAGGCTAGGCTTTGCTTTTACTCTGAAACATATTTCTAACGATAAAACCTTAATAGGAGGGTAAAATTCTCACCCAGGTACATTGTGCATTACTGTAAGTTTATTTGAGTTTTAAGTTTGAACAATCGAACACCAATTCTCACAACTCAAAGGAAAGATTTCGCTCAATAAATATATCTCTGTTCCCACACGGTGTCAACAAATTACCAAGTTATTCCGATTTTGAATTATGTCGTGTCGTATAGTAATTAAATTATCGATTCAATAACGTTCAACCGATTAAGATCGCCAACTCATATTACATAACATCGATTCAATAAATTCGTTTTGATAAATGACTGCTACATGCCGCGAGCTCCTTTATAAAGATGTTACAGCCAAATTAATGTTCCCGTCACTGCGCTATTTGTCATGTTACGTATTACAGTTTTCGGTTGATGTTACAGAATCCGGTTTTGTTTTAATTAGTTAAATTTCGTAGACTTTACTCCATGTTATTTAAGACAAATTATGTCTATTTCGTTAAGTAATTACTGATATGTTTTATGGTCGATTTGGGTTACTAATCATTTGGCTCATAGACTGGAAAAAAACGGGCAGAAAATATTATTTTAATATATTTTTTTTATCTTACTAATACACTGGTAGCAGAGCAGTATTTTGTACTATTTAGTTGTACAAAGGTTATATTTTATATAAGATAGGTTGTAAACACTACACTATAAATAAATAATATTGTGAAATTATACATGATGCAGCCAGCTTTATCCATGTCAAAAAAGGTGCAAAAATTACAATCCTGACTTAAAACAATATACCAATTTAATGCAGCTTGTCGTATCGCACCCATTATTCTGTAGCTAAGTTCAATCTTTCAAATAAGAATTCTCAATCAAAATCAGCTATAAAATTAAACATACATCAAGAAGTCTGGAAACTGTGTGGTCATCGGCTCACGCGATGTAGTTAAATGTCATTCCACAATTCAGGTTCCAAAGATAAGCTGATGGTTTCCCATTACATACTTTGTTTATCTCTGCGGTTCTCTATTTAAAACATTATTTTAATTAATTTTGATATTAATAGTATGATTGACCATCGATACTGAGGTACTTTTAATGTTTACTGGCAGACTGCCGAGGTAGCAGAAAGGTTTTATGAAGCTAGAGTGATTAGGATTGAGAATTGATTAGGATTAGCAAAGATTCGTATTAAGATATTCTAAACACAATTTCGTGCTGCGAATAAGGAGGAAGCTTTGTTTAGTTTAAGAAATATGCAGCAGAATTTAATAAAACTGCCGAGTAGTGCCGGCTTAGAATATCACTACCCCTTTTTACCCACGGTTAACGTAAGAGGCGACTAAGGTTATGGGGCTTTCTAAGTGGTTTTTGGGAGATGCGGTTGGAGACACATCACCAACGATACTTTATTTCTACCATCTTGCTGACTAACCCTTTAATGGCCGTGAGTATATGTATGTATAATTGTATATTTGTTTTCTTTTTTTAAAGGATTGGTCATCGTTAAATAACAAAAATTGAAATCTTAACATAGTTGTAGTTTTATATCTTTTTGATTTTACTTTAATTATATAATAGGAGCCTTTAGTGTCACTACTAAATCCATTGGCTAGTAATATTAACTCTTCAATCACCAAACAGTTAAGTAATTATCTCAACAATACAAGGAGGTGTAATACGTGATGTGACGCGCTGATTGGTGGACGGTTTGCCGCCTTTGTACACTTGACGGACAAACCAACCAATGGCAGCCACGCTTTTCCGATTTGGCAATGAATTGAGCACTTGGCCTCTCAAAACTCTTTGTGATGATTTATTGGCACAATATAATTATGTTCGAAATGTACTTTAGCTTGAACAATAAACGCTCTTCAAGAAATAAACTAAAGTACTTAAGCATGAAGGTTGTAGATAGGTGAGCAGTTCCAAGCAAAAAACAGTCCCCTATGATAAAAACAGTCCCCTATCATAAAAACCTACTGTTAATAAAATCGGACTCTTGACCTTTTTTGTACATGTTTTAAATTATTACATTTGTTTAATAACGTGTTTAATACACACACAACACGTGTTTAATACTAGCTTTTCAGAGGTGAGGGAGCTTTTAAGTTAATCAATAAATAACTATGGAATCGCTTCTGGAGTAATAAATAATCTTGCAATAATATCATTTCTTATTGATTACATTGGTTTAGTAAATCGATAAATCTGTAATTGCGATTAATCCTTAAAGCATTTACAGCCTCATTTTTATGACCAAAAACTATAGCAGTTGATCCCTCATGATCTTTTCCTCGCTCTTTTCGCTACATGTTTTTATGAAAATTTATGGATATAGTATCACAGTGTTTCAGTTGCTGATGTTGGCTGCACTGGAACACGCGTGAGTAATGGCCGCCGGGCTGTCGAGATGGATGATGACGCTGCAACATGGCCGTTACATTTTAATGGCGGCGGATAAAAGAGCGCGAAACATGTGTTTTACAGTGCGATATAGTGTATGAATATTTTATTGATTACTTTATACATACACCGCAGAGTAAAACAAAATAAAACTGAAACGTTTACGCCGTATATCCCCGAAGGGGTTGCCAGAGATACTAATACTTCTGAACATCTCGTGACATTGTCAACTGGTGTTCAGAGTACCCACGTTTTGCTTGGACAGTGTAGTCACGTGATAGGGAGCGGGCCTATCGCCGTATTGAACGAATACACTGTCACATGACAAAGTACAACTTAGTTAAATGGGCTGTATTTTCTCAAAAAGTTAATGGCCAATTTTGACAGCACAACTATTGAGATTTAAATTATCTTTTAGTGATTTTGAAGGACTTTGCAATCTCAGCCGACTAACTATTTATACAACCAAAACACTATATTCTGAAATTAAACCCAGAGCTAAGTCGGAGGCCGAGTTATCTGATTAATGTTTTAAGTATAACGTTTCGTACCACGTGATAACGAGATGACACCGACACTTCCCGAGTCTCGGCAAGGGTCAGTTGTTATTCGATACACCTCACACGTACACTCGGGACGACACCATCTACAACAGTCAAAATGGAGACGTGATTAGTATCCTTCTAAGATAAGGAAGAATAAGCGATGCTCAGTTTTTTATGATTGTTTCTGAGATTTATATTTTCTCAAAGACACCTGGTGTATAAAAATAGGATTGATAGTCTAAACACGATGTAGGATCTGCATCAAACTTAGATACGTAAATAGACTGCCAAAATAATTTCCCTCCCCTTTGTCTTTGCCGTAGTCGGGTAAAACTATTGTGATTTAAGGAACCAAGACTGTATACGAAAAAACGAAAGAAATAAGAGTTATTAGAAACACAGTGTCTCATTGTTAGTTTATGCAGCTGTGTAGTGTTGGCTTAGAACAGCACCACCCCATTTCTTCCCATGGGTAATCGTAAGCAGCGACTAAGTGAGTTTTAGGCAATGGGGTTGGAGACCCATCACCAACATCATTTATTTTAAAATCTGTTTCCCACTTAACTTCCAAAAGAGGCTGAAGAATTTTCTGTTTCTGGCTACCCCTGGCTCTCACTTTTAAGGATTTATAGTTGTCAGTATATGTATGTATGTTTCGACCGATTTCCGAATTGAGAATTCCAGCTGATAACAACTAAGTATCGTTCTGTCGCATTGAAATCTTAACAACTGAATGAGACAAAACGATACTTAAGTCGTTCTCAGCTTGAATACTCAATTCAGAAATCGGGCGTTTGTTAAGGATACCCTTATCTTTGTTAATTTTCATATAAGTTTGCATTATTTAATAGTTCAGGATTTTTTAATAAGCACCAATATTTCAAAGCAGTTGCCAAGTACCGGAAGACACAGTGCGAAGAGTCCTCCAACCAAATAGTCAAATTTATTACATAAATTAACAAGTAGTTGATAGTTTAAGACAACCTATTGCACTGCCTCAGCGGCAATCGCTTTACAACATAAGACTCATTGCAAAGAAACTCATTATTATGCCTAGCAAACTATCAAATTAAAAACGTTTATTAGAAAACGATTATTCAAATAAATCAATCGCTTCTGACATAATGTATTTCTTGTCATCGTTTTACTCCAAACAACTTTCGCTGATGAGCTGATGACGTCACTAAAAAAACTACGTATCAAACGGAAACGGCGCTGACGGGGTGATCTATCAACGCGGGTCATTATTGGAACTCTTTGTAAGTTATGGACTCCTGGTAGTAGTAATAGTTTTTTTATCTTCACGGCTGCTGTTTGCGGTACTGGTATTGTTAGCTGTGTATTGTTTGCATAATAAAAACGAATTGATATTGATAGCTTAGCAGTATAGTTTCGGCTCAGAATAGCACTACCCCGCTTCTTTTCATGGGTGTGGGTAAAAGGCGACTAAGGGTATCGGGGCTTTTTAATGGATTTTTGGGCGATGCGGTTGGAGACCCATCACTAACAACCTTTATTTTACCATATTTTCCCACTTAACTTTCAAAAGTGGCTGAGGATATTCTCATTACTTAGCTCTGGCTACCCCTTCTAGAGATTTATAGCCTTTAGTATATGAATGTATGATATTGATATGTGATTAATGTAAGTTAAATATTAGTTACTGCCTCCTTTCGATGAGCGCTTGGCTTCAAATCAAGAGAGAGGGTTCAATCCGGGAAGATAAAATCACATAATTAAATTGTAAGATTTATCCCAGTTTTAAGGATGTTGTAGGCTTGAATCAGCTAAATATTAAGATTAAATTCAGAAAATTCCGTGCTTCCGAGGGCACATTAAGCCGCTAGTCTCGAAAAATAAACTGTCGCCCAGGCACCAAATGCTATCAAACTACCATTGCTGAACTTGAAATTAAAAACCGCGACGAAAATATTAATTTACTTACGAGACACTGTCAGATTGCTCATACAAAATCTGCCAATTTCTCACTTCTCACATGACATACTCGCTCTTACACGCCTCATGCTACGGGGGCTGGTCGTACATCGTAGCGTACATTTTTATTTCTTTATTTATTTACAAAAAACCATAAACATAATAGATATAAACCTAATTCGTTCATGTTTCACTTATTATAACATACACAATTTAGCAACAAAAAATAATAAAATATTTTAATTTATTCCACTTATAACAAAATTTAAACACGATGTTAAAATTTATGAACCTTAAGATGCATGTTTTACTAAAATATTGAAATTTATGTTAAAAAGCATTATCTTTAGAAATGGTAAAATTATTTGCAGTGTCGGCTTAGAATACTAACCTATTTCTTCCCGGGGGTGTCGTCATGGGTCTGGAGACACCAGTGCACCAACAACATTTATTCTTCAATCTTTTCCTTATTCAACTTCCATAAGTGGCTGAAGAATATCTAATACTGAAACTTTGACTAATCCTTTTTGGATATATACCTGTAAGTATACAAATGTATGTAGATATAATATGTGTAGTGAAGTGTCGGCTTAGAATGTCAATATCCCTTTCTAATTTTTTTCCACCATCTTGTCCCTTATCAGCTTCCAAATGGGGCTGAGGAGTTTCCAGCCCTGAAGCTCTGGCTACCCCTTTTGGGATTTTTTGTCGTGAGTATATGTATATATGTAGATATGAAATACCCCAGAACGGCAGTAGTTGCGTTTAGTAATACGAGTTCGCGCGTCGTGGGAGCCGCTCGCATTATACAGTTGTTGTTGTAATGGTTGGGTTGGTTGGGACCACTAGGCTTTACGTCACAACACTTTGTATTTACATTAATTTTATACTTTCAAGAATCACATATAGAATAGAAAAGAATAAGTCTTTATTGCACATCAAACACAAATTTACGAAAATAATAATATGATCAAACAGTTTACAGTGAGGTACAATTGGCGGTCTTATCGCTAAAAGCGATCTCTTCCAGACAACCTTTGGAAGGTGAGATCGATTAATTAATTATTTGGGTAGATGCACAAAACAAGGCCAAAAAAAACATTATAATCTATTAAGCTTACTTAAAACTAACTTATTTAATTTAAATAACAATATAAATATTAATCATACAAAATAATATAGATATTTAACGAATATGAACACATACATAAATAACTACATACTTTTATATATACAAGCACTACAAATACCTTAATAAAATACACATATGCGTTTTAGAAATATAATAAATACTATATACGTATATAGTTTAAAAAGCAACAGTATTACAGCGCTTCAGTGAGATATGTTGGCTAACTAAGTATATGACATGTTAATTACGATAATGTCGAGTCTTTTCTACTAATTTTATTTCATCAATAGTGCCACCACCAAGTTGTTGATATTCTAAAGACCTTTAACAGTAGAAACGTCATGTATATATTAGATAGAAGAGGTATGATGTTGAAGCGACCGGTAGCTGTAAATGAGCCGTAAGGATATTACAAATAAAGTAAAATTGACTGAGTAATTACTTTTAAAAAATCAGTAAAGCTCAGACTTTGTCTGAGAAAAGAAAGGGCTACTGTCTTTCTAAAGTAACTGGAAGGCCTACTCCTCCGGAAATTGATGTGGCTTTGCTTCATCAAACCACTGATTTGAACGTTTCCTAAAAGTTTTCCCATGCAAGTAGCAGTAGCGGGTAAGCGCAGTGTGAACGCCCGGCGAGCAGGCAACCGTCGCGCAAAAAGCTCAGGACAGGTTGGAGTTGGAGCCGCCAGCCAGTGCGCCCGCGCCGCCGACCTCACCGGACGTACCTACGCTGTCCCACCGGTACCGGCAGTGTCCACATGTGATCAAATTAGTGTACAGTGCAGTGTTCAGTGATCAATTACTTACTCTTATTTGGATTTTATTTTCTCATGGTAAGTCACCATTACCTGTTTAAAAGATTGCGTGATAAACTTGCAGCTTTCATAGATAGGGATGGGGTTCGAGCCGGAAAATACAATCTCGATAGCAAAGGTTTTGCTATGAGGTTCCCTTTGTTAGATTGGGATTTTGCACTAATAGCATTATATAGCGGAAGTTATTTTACTTCGCAAAGACAATTATCTTATCTCTGCTTCTGGCTACGGTTCTCGGGAGGTTGCATTTCCCTTATTATAAAAAGCAAAAGAAGAAACTGAACCTTTGTAATCAAAATGACTATTCATATTAATGAATAGTCGAAAACACTACGTTCTGAAAGACATCTACACTAATATTATTTAGAGGAAAATTTTGTTTTATTGTAATGAATGGGCACAAAAGCTACTATAGCTAAATTAGATTTAAATTTTTTTTCAACAATGGAAAGCTCAGACTTTCAAAAGTAACATAGGCTTTATATCATCACAATAAATATCGTAGGGGATAAGTAGTAAAAAATACTTAACACCATCCGTGCAAAGCCGGGGCGGCCCACTTGTAACTTATAAAAGTGTAACAGTATGTTTACAAAAAAAACTTTTTATGCCTCATCATATATCCTCAAGCAAGATAGTGGAGATCCTACGGCTTCAATATTACATAATATTATATCAAATGATGTGCACTCATGAGTATTGCGACTAAAAATAATTCTCAGCGTAACTAGATAAAAATGGAAATCCTGAACTAATTAAGAAATAAAGAAATATAAATATGTTTTGAGTTGACAAAAATACATAAATAAATCGAATAACTGAAACTGAAAACGAATAGATTATCAAAATTTTAGATCAACCTTAATAATTATGCTTTTAAAAATATGTTAGAAGATGTATGGCTATTTGCGCGAAACAAGAAAGTTAAAGCGCATTTTTGTGAATGTCGGAAATGTTACGTTGCAATTTATATTTACTCCAGTGATAGCTTGTAATTTGAGGATACTTAGTCATGAATGTCTTTTACTTATTTATTAATTTAAATTCAAATTCAAATCATTTCTATTACCTAATTCAAAAAAATTTTTTTTAAGTCTTTTTTTCCTGCCCTTAGGGATGGATTTTTCGTGTTATAAATTAGGTGTGATCTATTTCGTGGTCCACACATATTCTATCCGTTTAAATTGAATAATATAACCAATGCCTTTTGCGAATATTAATCGTCCCGTGTATCCGTAAGTCTGAATTTTTCTTTTCAAATTAAATTGTGATTTTGTTTTGAAAGTCTTTTGTAAAGTGTGTAAAGTATCAAAATAGTCTGATTTGTCAAATGTAATGCATGGTTGGACGTTTTTCGTCGGATACAAACATCATACATCAAACCTTGGTAATTTGTTGCAGTCAATCTTAGTTGAAGTTCATAGTTAAGCTGTAAGTCTACAGTCGAGTATCTGTTTCTGTTGAAAATATTTCCTAACTTTAAAAGTTAAATTTGCAGACAAATTCGAATACAAAAATAAAACCTGCAATTCTTAAGATTATCATAGCGTTTTGTTTTATACGTTATTAGTATAATACGTATACATTTTAATTTATGTTGTAATTGAAATCAGGAAAGATTTTTGTTTAATTTTCAGAGAAGGTTGTTACATGTTAACGGCACGATTTACAATATTATAAAGAAAAAATTCTCCCTCATGCGTCCCAGATCCTTTCTCATCAAATATAAATTTTGTCATTAATGAAAATAAAACGCAGTGCAATCTCATGCGTAAACGTTACCCTTTATTTTTGTCATGATTTTGTAAATTTTAATTTGAAGCTATAAACGGCATTTACATTCACCGACTTGCAAAAGTACAATCACAAATCGTGGCTTCTGATCGTTATTTGAGTACTGTTGTTGCTAAATTTATTGTTAGTTAGTTGAGAATGAATTACTGCTTGTTCATAGATCACTTTCCATCTGTTCTGGCGGCTGACCCACTTCGTAGGACCACTGTACTGTTGTAACAACTTGAGAACAAAACTGTGTTCTCATAACATTACTATTATTTATTGGTTTGGAGTAACATAGAGCACCGAGGCTGATTGGTGCTTAATTTAATGGTAAATTCTTTTGAATTTTATAAAGACACATTTAATAACTATTCAAATTAAATCACTGATTGCAACAGCGAATATATCTAACACAGAGTTGCGTATTATTCTAGGTAGTATAAACCGCAGGGTTTAGATTAGAACCAAGTAAAATATAAATAAAACTTTCCATCGCAACAATAACAGCCGGTGACAAAACGTTGCACAAAAACCAGCAGATAGCAATCTAGACGGTCCACATCAAGAATGCTGACCACTCCGCATCCAGTTTGCGGCAGCCGCGTCAGGCACGTCACATTTGCATCACACGACAACAAATAAACAAGTATGTAATGCAAGGAGGAATCAAATTAGTCGCTAATGGACGAGTCGGGAATAGAATCTGTGATCGCAGTCAATAAAATAAACGCTCCGATCGTTTAATTGCTAATGTGCCGGAGCGGATAGTTGCGCGCCCGGTGGTATACGCTTCGCCGGTACTCGGCGATTACAACGTTGAGCTTTAAAAAGTTATGTCATTTTTTTTAATTTACAAGTTTACCTTAGTTATATTATAAAGTAAGTTGATTGTGAGATGTTGATATCCAATATTTTTATCATTAAACAAACTAACACCAAAATTACCCTGAATAACAGAATTGTTAAGTACCTCAACAGATACTTGAAAAATCCTGGGTTCCGAAGCTTTGTATACTAATTGTCTTTTTTTTTGTTATTTGGTATTTAGGAATGTTTCTCTTAGATAGAGAAATCGAATACTGATACTCATAAATAAAAGATGTTATTAAAGGAAAGAAAAATTTCGACACTGGCGGGGTTTGAACCCGCGACCTTCGGGTATACGCCCCCGTCGCTCTGCCAACTGAGCTGTAGCTGTAGTGTCAGTTGGCATCCAGCGCGAAATTTCTCTATCCTTTGTTTCTTTTTTACACGTTCAAGTAGTGTTTGCGTTTCCTACCTCCGAATTTCAACTAATTCGGACGGCCACTTGTCTACCTTTTCAGATAGAATGCAAATGTTGGAAACGCCTAACTATCACATAATTTAATGTTTTTTGACATGAATTCCTCATGTGGGGATTATTACTCATAAATAAAAGATGTTATTAAAGGAAAGAAAAATTTCGACACTGGCGGGGTTTGAACCCGCGACCTTCGGGTATACGCCCCCGTCGCTCTGCCAACTGAGCTGTAGCTGTAGTGTCAGTTGGCATCCAGCGCGAAATTTCTCTATCCTTTGTTTCTTTTTTACACGTTCAAGTAGTGTTTGCGTTTCCTACCTCCGAATTTCAACTAATTCGGACGGCCACTTGTCTACCTTTTCAGATAGAATGCAAATGTTGGAAACGCCTAACTATCACATAATTTAATGTTTTTTGACATGAATTCCTCATGTGGGGATTATTACTCATAAATAAAAGATGTTATTAAAGGAAAGAAAAATTTCGACACTGGCGGGGTTTGAACCCGCGACCTTCGGGTATACGCCCCCGTCGCTCTGTGATATATATATATATTATATGTATATATATATTATGTGATAGTTAGGCGTTTCCAACATTTGCATTCTATCTGAAACGGTAGACAAGTGGCCGTCCGAATTAGTTGAAATTCGGAGGTAGGAAACGCAAACACTACTTGAACGTGTAAAAAGAGAAACAAAGGATAGAGAAATTTCGCGCTGGATGCCAACTGACACTGTAGCTCAGTTGGCAGAGCGACGGGGGCGTATACCCGAAGGTCGCGGGTTCAAACCCCGCCAGTGTCGAAATTTTTCTTTTTCTTTCCTTTAATAACATCTTTTATTTATGAGTAATAATCCCCACATGAGGAATTCATGTCAAAAAACATTAAATCGAATATTGATAGTTCATAATAATAATTATTTACTATTCAACATCCATAGTTTCACTGATGTTTCTTCCATCCTCAAACTGAGACTGTATGAAGAACCTATAAAGTATACAGATTGTTAGTTCGATATCAAATTTGAAAGTGGTGCTCCGCATACAACTGGTAAACAAAACAGCAATCCAACTCGATAAACCATGAACTAAGTGAAGTACATCACATCAAACGACTGCAAGTGAACTACGAAACAGGTTGAATAGCAGAGCTTTGCTCTCGCTCTTTGCTATTAATGGCGGCAAATTTGAGATGCCATATTTGAAACTATTTCCTGAATTTAATACAATCATAGCTTTAGGTACATATAAATAAAATATTGTAAAATAAAGGATCCCTTGGAAAGCCCTGATACCATAACTCACCGCGTACGATATCCGCGGGAGGAAATTGGTTAGAGGTTTTTTAAGCCGACACTATACAGCATTTTTTTCTTGTAAATTGTAGTCCCATTTCTGTAAAAATGCCTTTTCATTTTTTTTGGAACTATTTATAATATCACATTTTTGGAATTTTACGACACGATTTATAACATGAAAAGCCTTATAGTTCTATGTTTACTAATCAACCGGCAACCCTGTAAAAAGTAATAAATACTACTTATTTTAATTTGAATATATAAACTATTACCTACTGTTCAAAAATCCCTATAATACCAATATTTATGTTCCATATTCGAAAGTACAAAATATATGCTATATTAATTTTTTACTTTGCTCATCTAAAGTTTAATCACTTTTCAAGGCCCGTAACAAGCAATTACTGAAATCGAATCGCTGCCGACTATCCTATTGTCCTTTAAAATTAAATGGATCTGCCAATAATTTCCGTCAAAGTTCCATTAGCATAGACTGAATGGTTATTCTAAGTTATTTCTTTATGTAATTTAGTTTTATGTCGATCTCTCGAATGACTTCGCGAGACATTAAGATTCAAATCTATCGATTTTCCGCTCCAATATCTCTATTTTCCGTGACGGGATGCGATCTCGAGCGTTGCGGCGGCTCCTACCACTTACTCTGTGAATTGTTACTTTATCAGTTTATCACCCACAGATTACACAGCACACCGAGACTTTGAGGCAATATCTATAAAAGCCTTTGTTCGTAATGAAAGAGCTAACAGTGTTATATTTTGAACTAACGACGCCTTAGTGGTTTCCAGCTGTTTTATAACATTACCACAGTCTCGTAATACTGTTAACCAGCTGCTTTTACATGAGTTTATGTCAGTTCTGATAGCTCAAGTACGCAGTATAAGCTTGGGTTTAAATTCCGAAGATGCTAGTTTGACTTTATTTTATTTATGTTTTCAATATTATAGGCGATAAGGTTCTACCATAACTTCAGGGGTAGGATAAACTAGGTCAGACAGTGCATTATGGATATAGTATTTTTATCTGTAACATGCTTTGGTGTGTAGGTTAATGATAAAGCAAGGTTCTGGTAGAGCAAACGCAGAACTTTTTAAAATAATAACTTATAAGATCTGAAGAAAAGGCCTAATGTTAGTATAATTCCGTTCGCCGTGAATTCGAAGGTACTTTAGCACTGGGCCGTCAAAATTGCACACACCGCGCCTTGCAATTAATTATACTTACGATTTTAGTCGCGTCAATTAGTCGCTTTTGGGCATCAATTTTTATACGGTACTTCGGACTCCTTCTTAGTTCATTTTCTATATAATGTATAATTACTTAAAATCACCACATCTCGTTGTAACCTGATACGTGGTATGGAGGACTGTTCTAAGCGAGCGTGACACATACACACACACATACACACACACGCCATCACATCTTCTTGGCCAGCTCTGCACACCTCTCCGGAATGCCGATATAAAAACAAAGTTCTCCATTCCAATAGTTCGGTATTCCGATGAGCTCACCTGTCACTGTCAGTTAGTGTTTGTCTAACAAAGTCGTCGATGAAATTGTTTGTTGACACTCGTATCGTTATTGCTCTATTATGATTTGGAGGGTTCTTGAACTTCTTGGTTCGGTGGTTATATTTTTTATTGGTGGAATATAGAACCATTTGATCCACATTTCACCATACCATACAACACTTTTTTGCTGTCGAAATAGAATCCCTTAAGTTAAAAATATCACAATGCTACAAACTATTTGAATTACTATTCAAAATAATAATAGACTTTCTTCTAAATTTATTGACTAAGGATACATAACATAATAACATAACATAATTTATTCCAAGCTCTCCCATCAGATCACTTGGTAGTGTTAATCAATTATACGGTACACTATTAGAGGTTATTAAATTCAAGAAGATCCGGAGATTAGAGCGGTCTCACAAACGTGTCCTCGATCGGTATTTCACGGACAAATCTAAAATTGATTTATTTTTATTGTAAACTTACTAGAAGAATGCCCAACTTTATTTGGTAGCATATATTTATGAATGTTGAACATCATTGATTTTGTTGGGTTCGGAATTAAATTGTGGTGAGACAAATTGGAAATATTCGATCAACAATTGTAGGAGCTATTGTATTTATTACAGATTTTTATGAAGTGAACCGCGACGAATCGATTATTTTATCCAATTATGAATGGTAGACATACTGGCAGACGTTTTTATGTATAAGTAAATGTTACAGCCTTATTCTTCCTTAAAGAATTTGTTAGGTCCTTAAGTTTACAAAAGTGTTAGATTTAAACCCATTTCACTAAGTCATGTAAAACGGGTTATTTATAACATTTGCTGACAATAAGATTAAAGGTCACATATGAATAAGTTTCATCAATAAATAGTTCGTATGAAATTAACTGTTTTGAACAGCACAACCATGGTACAACTGGGAGCATGGTTCTGAATAACGTGAGCATATTGATTAAATATATGAACAATGAAAAGTAAATCTACTTGATAAATAGACAAAAAATATGTCACACAACGCCCCACGCTTTTTCATGATTTTCACCTTCTCTGTTTTTTTAACTATATTTAAAAACTTTTTAGTACTGAATCTACTGAAATAATTTAAAAAACGAAAGAAAAAGTGTAGAAATTATGAAGTTTAAAGGTCCGTTTAAAGTGGGTCAAAATCGAGTCGAAAGTAGTCGGTAACATACATGTACATACATACAGGACATAGGAATATAAGAGTGTTAAAAAAGAACATACTCGCATAATGTACCCGGAGCCAACCATAGTAAATTAATTAATTTAGTAACGGTTACTTGTAACAAGTAACCTTGACATCGTCCTGTATACAGGGTGTCCAGGGGATCAACGTCCAAACGTAAGGGGGGCAGGCTCCATGGTCTAAGAGGTAAAAAAAAATAAAAAAATCGGCGCGCGATAGTATGGAATTTGTGCGCCGATTTCTAAAATTAGTGAAAATTGCCACCTTACAGTAGTGTTTCATATGCCAATTCTGCAAATATTTATCGACTTTATATTTTTTTCGGTTATTTACTGATTATTAACTAATTAGTTTTAGGTGACTTGTTAAAGTTTAAACCTCGCTGACAGTGAATATACATATGATGGATATGAAATAAGTTCATATATTAAATGCGACAAGTGTTATCTTATTTTTTACTACGTTATTTCCTACGTTTAAGATAGTATGTCTCAACAAGATCGAGGAACCCAGTAAGCAAGTCCATGGTGGCTCTCGTTTCAAAAATTACAATGATTGCTGACTAGCGACATGATAGTCCAGTGGGTATAACACCCGCCCGAAAACAGAAGGGCGTGAGTTCCAATCCTGGGTCGAGCCTACACCAATTTGTCTTTTCTAAAGTCATATGTGTGGTTAATTTATCATGGTTGTTAACGGTGAGGGAAATATCGTTAAGAAACCCACATGGCTGAGTTGTACTTAGTCATGTGACAGTGTATTCGTACAAAACGGCGATAGGCCTGCCCCCTATCACGTGAGTACACTGTCTAAGCAATACGTGGGTACCTTCTCTGGAAACTAGATGGCGCTTGCCATGTGAGTTCAGAAGTATTGGTAGCTCTGCGAACCCCTTCGGGGATAAACGGTGTGAACGTTTATGTTATGTAATGATTGCTGACTATTTAATTGCATTCTACAAAGTGCTGATGGGGGGTCTACATCACGACTCAGTGATAAACAAGATTCAATCATGTCAGTCGAAGATTGATCAAGGCATAAAAATCTTTAAACGCTCTACATAAATGAAAAGACAAACAAATGTCTGTGGTTATAAGATTAATTATATATTTGTAAAGACACGAATAAATGATAAATGATGATGGATCAAACGTTTATAGTATTATAATGAAAGATGTTTCGTTATCTCGTTGTCAATGATTGGAGTTCCACAATGAGTCTACCATTTAGTAGTTGATATAAAAAGTGTCAGCAGAACTGATCGATAGAGAGTGTGAAATGAGTTGACGTGAGGTCATTTCCATCTGATTTGAGTGGTTGTTCGGGGGACTTATTCCGCTGAAGCATGGCTTTCACACTATATGTATTACTTGAAGCCTCGCAGAGCCTTTTAAAACTATTTTTTTAATTAATTTACAAATTATTAAAGGTTTTCTGCTTACACGGTATGTCCAAATAATTAGAATTAGTAGCCATATAATAAGAGGAATAATAAGAATATTGTGCCGGAATTGACGAAGTTATTTTAATTGAGTTTTGATTCTTAATTATGAATCATAAGGATCAACAGGCAATCCAGATTGAAAAATGAAACTGCCACGCAACTAACAATCATGTCTGTTATACTGAAACCAATCACTATTTTTGTAATCTTCTGCACTATTTCCATTATTACTGGGAAACGGAAAAAAATCAGAGTATTAACTCAAAATTCATATTTTTAGAAGTATAAACAATTATAAGTCTAGGTTGTAGTGCAAACTATATCTACCTATTTTTTATTTAAGTTATTTGCTACGAGTGTATATCTCAAAAACGTCTCTCAAATTATTAGTAGAATACCAGCGACGGATTGTTTAATGTTAGTCATTATATCTATTCTTATTACAGCATTAGATCAATGTTACGCTTGGAATTTTATCTAATACAACAGCTTTTTTGTATAACAGTTAATATTTTTCTCATTTTAAAAATATTGACAAAGTTGAAGTTAATCTAATATTTAATAACATAGGTACACTAAAATAGGCGAAAAAAGGAGAACTCACAATGCAATTATAATTAAAGCCAGGAAGTCTAAGTTTGCTATGAAACAATTCGAAACACAATCAGCCCGTTTATATAATACACTAAATAAAACTCTAGACATCTACCCCAAACCACAATATGAAGTTAAAAAACTTTTAACTAATTGGCTAAAGACATTAAAATATGACGAGATAGAATTGCTTATAAGTACAAACACTTATGCTTAGGTACCTAATTGTATCAAGTGTTTGTACTAAGTACTTATTTTATTGGTATAAAATTCCCGAACCCATACAGTTAGGTGGTATAGCAATGCTGGACTAACATCAACACACACACACACACACACACCAAACAAACACACACCACACACAGAATCTCTTTGCATCTTTGTATATTACGAGTGTTTTTTTCTTTGGTTTTCATTCTCAAACTAGTTTCGTTAAAAAAAAAAAAAAACCTATCTTTTATCTTTTATTTTGTTTTACTTAAAGTTATTTTTAATTTATATTTCGATTTATGTTTGTAAAATTAGCGCCTTGAAGTTGTTAATTAGTCACGGACGTGAGGGAGCGGGGTCTTCTGATACAGGTACTATTACTTAATAGAAGGCCCCAGCAGAAACTTATACTGTAATATCTGGTTTTTGAAATAAACATATTTTATTTATTTATTATTTATAGGTAGTATTCACTAACGAAAGGCTATGTTATAAGCTTATATACTTTATTTCATTTATTTTAGTTTATCGATTACATTAGTTAGAAGCATAGTAAAACATTACGACCCGAGTCATGATACTAGGATGCGTTGGTTCACTTCCCTTAACCGGTAGTATGGAACTGATCAGTCAACCTATATGGCTGGGTTAATATTCTAAGCCGACACTACACAGCCTACCCCATTTCTTCCGGTGGGTGTACGTAAGAGGCGACTAACGGTATTGGGGCTTTTAAGGGATTTTTGGGCGATGCGGTTGGAGACTCATCACCAACAAACTTTATTTTACCATCCTTTCCCGACGCAACTTCCAAAAATGGCTGAGGTATTTCTAATTCCCTAGCTCTGGCTACCCCTTCAAGGGATTTTGGCCGTGAGTATATGTATGTATGGGTTAATACTGCAGTTATGTCATTTGTATTACACTTAAGCAGATACAGCGTGTTCTTATAAACTAGAGACATGTTTCTGTAAAAGTCTGCTCTACGAAACTACAGTTGGGAACATGGCTGTTAGACTAGGTTACATCGGACTACACTACACGCGGCCATTAAAGGAGCGAGCGTTTACATACTTTTACCATTATGTAAGATACAAGTGCTAATTGATACTGCGTTTATAATAAATTAACACGGAAATTTTAGTAGGGTGAGATCTCGTGATTATTGCACAAGTGTTCACCTTTTAAAAATTATAATATCTTAGCGTTACAACCATCTTTAATTCGAAATTCCATGCAAAATGAAGCGGTAAATGGAGCTAAGCTCTTTAAAAGTACACTTAAAACTATTCGCAATGCCTTCCCAATGCAGACCAGCGGAAAGTTTAAGGTTCTGTATTAAAACACTTTTTTATTAGGCGCAATACACACTGAGCCCGCCGGGCCGCCGACATATGCAACTTTTGTTGGCGGCGGGCGGTCTAGTTTTCATACATAGGTTGGACTTCGGGATGCCAGCAAAATAATAAAGGAGTCGATAAAAACTGGGTAAATAGCTGGATCGTAACTACAACATCGAGTTGTAAAGTTGATAAAGTTGAGGTAGAAATAATATAGTTAGTTGTGATAGTTAGTTGCGGCGTCACGACTGTGTCTAATTGAATAAAACAGACAAATCAGCCGAGCCGTGTCCGGAATTCCGAATTCGCATTATAAAGCTCCGAGCACACCGCTTTCTGCTCAGCTGTTGCTAGGGTCACATAAAACTACATAACGGCTTTGTACAAGTTTTTCGTAACAATAACCCAACATATATATTTTTAAAAACATCAGCAGAATAGCTGGGTTATTAGTTAATATAATAAAAAACTTAGCTTAGGAGAGAAGATATTTTTTTTCAGAACTGCAAATATTGAATTTCTCTAGTTAATCATTGGGACTTAGGTGACTGGACACAATTTTTGATTACCTGGTTCATTTGATAAACTTTACAAGCAAAAGCATGCCATATAAATATAGCCAAAACACTATATAGAGGGCGTCAAAAGTAAACATTGTTAAACTCCACATAAATTAAAAAAAATAATGCTTTTCTCATAAAATTGACATATGTAAGGCTTGCATTTATGCTTCTGACGATTTGGTTCCCTTAATGGGATAATAATCGTGATCTAGACTGTAAATAACAATGTTTTTTTGCGTGGGCGGGGCGTTAACCCGCCGCACAACCCCCATATTGCTGGAGGACCACACCCTACTTTGGTCAGCGAGTCCATCGGACTTAGCTGATCAGCTTGGCTAGGCCGTGCTGTCAACCGTTCCCCTATCCGCCACCCAGGGGACGCTCCTCGACGCCGTGAGGGCCAGCGTGAGGCCAATTTCTGGTTGCGGAAAGGAAAGTAATGAGGAAAATTCTGGGTCCCAACAGGATGGAAGATGGCACTCTGAGAATGAGGAAGAACCAGGAAATCGAAGACCTGATTTCTGAACCTAACATCATCGGCGAAATAAAGTCCCACCGGCTCCGCTGGCTTGGCCACCTAGAGAGGATGGGGGAGGATCGGGCGGTCAAAAAGGTTTACCTTGGAATACCAAGCGGTCGAAGACCAGTTGGACGTCCCAAATATCGATGGAGGGACGAAATCGAAAAGGACCTGCGCGAACTTCAGGCAGGCAACTGGAAAGAGATCGCACAGGATAGGGACCAATGGCGACTTCTTGTGTCTGAGGCCAAGATCCACTTTGGGTCGCTGAGCCAACGGAGTAAGTAGTAAGACTGTAAATACTAAGATAAAATCAACAATAAGACATATAAAACCCGTTACGCAAGATGTCTATAAGCAACCTAAAACCACGGTATAGTAGCAAAAAGCTTTGCCAATGAATGCCCTCAGCTCGTGCCCAGCTCGCCACCTCGCCACCACCAGCATCCTCACCGAACCTATCATTATGAAACAGCACCGTGGGGCCCCACCGCAACTCAACCTACTAATTACACCACATACGCACTTTGCATGATTTACGAGTAAGCCTTTTATGAACTTGTAGAAAACGATTATTCTTTAAAGCTTATTAATTTTGCTATTGTGAGAAATATTATTGTTATTGCCATTAAAGTTCTAAAAGCGGTAATTGATCACATTTTTTTGAAGAATGTCATTCAACCCTAGAAATTTATTGTATTTGTTTCTTTACTTGATAAAACTTATATCTATATGAACCTTATATACCTTAGCAGAAGAAAAAAAACCAAACGCATGAAACACTTTATACTGTTCCAAGTCACTATTTAGTTAGAATTTTGGAAACACATACGTAATAGCAAACTAGAAAATAATTTAGTGTTACCGGTCTGTGAACCCGCGGACCGCTGATAGTCATTATTACTTATTTATAATGGTTTTTATTAAAGCTCAACTGTGTCCAAACGTATTTTAGGCGGTAACTTGTAAAAATATGTGAATTTTATGTAATAAGCTATGTTAAAGTTAGATATCATCTAAACGGCTCTTATAGAATGCCGAAATAACTATATTAGTGATGCTAATTTCGTTAAGTGCAGGATTAGGTATGGAGCTGAATGTAACTTAATGGATTATAATAAATATTTAAATGTTGGTGTCTAAAACACTAGTTAGTGTCATGATTTTTAATTATGCAAATCTGATAACAGTCTCATTCAAACCTCAAATTCCAATAATTATACCCCACGATTACCTACTCTTATAATTTAGCATACTAGTTTCAATATATTTTAAGTACATTAATTATTATATTTATTTCCATGAGAAATGTGCTTCTAATTGTGCCGTGAACTGAATTATGTTTTGAGCATTTGCCTTTACTAGTAATACCATAAATAAGAATTTGTCAGCTGGTTTCATACTCACATAAGTTAATTTTATACACATAGTTTATTGGGAGTAAATAAGGTGATTGCTGCGACTATCTATATTCACAGCTTTGCCCAGGTTTTGACCGCTATTTACGGTTTTAGAAAATTAAAAACGAGCAGGTACTTGTTTTCCCTTTACCTGTTTCATACATACACTTGTTCTATCAACTAGACCCTGGTTCCAATAGACGTATTTTCGCTAAAAGTGACTTCATGATGTTTTCCAAACATTTATGTTATAAGCCAGAGTTTGCCATTTAAGCCATTGTTTACAAAACATTGGTAACTAGGGATCAGCAGCAAATAAATTAATGTGGGCTTGTAACTTAAAAAATTGTACATCAATTTTCAAGTTCATTTACCCAGTGTAATAATTTCATAGTTCTCAACACATGCTTTATAGAATCCCCGAAGTATTAAAAATAATTGGGTTTCATTTCCCAACAAATCGTGAGTAATAATGATAATCGTATCGGCACATTCTCACGCCTCCTCACCCATTGATGATGCAGTGTGTAGTAAGGGATAGTAAGTGACTGGTCGGAGAGAGCGAGGTCATCGCGGCGCGGCAGGTGTCCGGCCGACCTCTGCGTGACCTTGCCAGGGCGGCGGACTCACTCGCTTTGCTGAACGCTTTGTTTTGTTACACATTGCAATTAGAACATTTAACAGTTTTATTTTGACCTGAACTTTTCGTTCATAAGCATTGCAGATGGAGATAATTGTTTGATTTGATTACTTTATATTCATTGAGCCATACATAATCCACAGACATATTTAATAAAATAAAAATAAAAAACTGTGCGTAACCAGTTCGGCATATACACACATCAAAAGTGTCTAGGGATCAACAAATATTTTTGCAATAAGTTTTCTCCTGATTGATATTAATTAAAATTTTCTTGAAGTATTCATCAAATAAAGCGTTTTCGTTTGTCTATAACAGTTTTCTTCAAAATTTTATTGGGTAACTTAAACAATTAATAATCTACCGCGAACACTAACAACACAAGAACATCGGTTTGGCATACTCATAATGAGTTCATCCAAATCATGCTGTGGAATGGCCGCCCTTGTCCGTTGCAACAACAAAAGAAGGTCCGTTAAAAAAGTTAGACTCGAATTGAAACAACTTACTCTCACGGATTTTCAAACAATGTGTTTATTTTGTAATTCTATGTATGTATGTATGGTATGGAAAGAAGCCCAGGTCACTCCTATTCCCAAAAAAGCTAATCCTAAGTCCTTCTCTGAATATCGTCCTATATCTATTCTGCCATTCCTCTCTAAAGTACTTGAACGACTGGTACATAAACAGTTAAGTGATTTTCTCACTAGGAATGATCTGCTTAACCCCTTCCAATCTGGTTTCCGCCCTTCCCATAGTACTGTAACGGCTTTGATCAAAATAACTGATGACATGCGTTTGGGAATGGATAAGGGACTGCTGACTGTTTTAGCACTGCTTGATTTTAGTAGCGCCTTTAATACGGTTGACTTCGAAATATTACTTGCTTTACTTCGTTCTCTTAACATATCTCCAACGGTAGTTGACTGGTTTCGTAGTTATCTACTGGGGCGTCGGCAGCGCATTCACCTCGAAGATGCCATGTCTCCGTGGATTGAGTTAAATGCCGGTGTTCCACAAGGTGGTGTGTTGTCTCCTCTCTTATTCGCTATATTTATTAACTCCATTTCTCATAAACTTACTTCTTCCTACCACCTTTATGCAGATGATCTTCAGATTTACACACAGGCTAACTTTGACCAAATAAATATGTCCATAAGCTTAATTAATAATGATTTAATGCAAATTTTGAAATGGAGTGAAGCATATGGATTGAAAGTTAATCCGAATAAAACGCAAATAATTATAGTTGGTAGCTCACGAATTGTTTCCAAGATTGACTATAAATCACTACCGCCTGTTTTATTTGATGGCACATCCATTCCTTTCAGCGCTGCTGTAAAAAACCTTGGTGTGATGATAGATAGCACCTTATCTTGGGTACCGCAACTGGAATTAGTATGCCGGAGGCTGTTTGTGTCAGCAGGGTCCCTCAGGAGGCTACGTAACTTTCTCCCTACTGCTACCAAAACTGCGTTAGCCCAATCTCTTCTACTACCTATTCTTGATTATGCTGACACCTGCTATCTCGATCTAACTGAAGATCAACTGAACAAACTTGAGCGCTTACAAAACTTATGTATTAGGTTTATTTTCGGACTGCGTAAATATGACCATGTCTCTGCGTATCGCAATAAACTTCAGTGGCTTCCAATTCGTCTCCGCCGGAATGCACATACTCTGTCTCTCCTGTACTCTATTTTGTTTAATCCTGCCACCCCCTCCTACCTTAAAGAGCGTTTCCAATTCCTTCACTCTTCACATGACCTCAATCTGCGTTTTTACCACAATCTTTTGTTGAGTACCCCTTCCCATTCCACCAATTTTTACAGTTCCTCCTTTACCGTCCAGGCTGTACAACTATGGAACGGTCTTCCTGTAGAGGTGCGATTAGCCAAGTCTCTCCCTATTTTCAAGAAAATGGTAAAAAAACACTTCCTCTCCGAAACATTATAATATTATTTGTGTTGCATACAAAAGTTTATATATTCTATTATATATTATGTCGTAAAATGAATATATGTATTTTATTTAAAAATCTTTATATATATTGCATATGTATTGTATTTATTGAATATTATTTATTTTATGGAATACTTTCTGTATCTGTAAGTGTATTAGAACTTAATAAATATTTAGTAATACTTAAAATAGATAGATAATAGTTTGATGAATAATTTTAGTTTTTAAGCAAATCAGTTTAATTTATTGGACATCTACCGAACATGTTTTTAATCCAGCAAATCTTTCCATTAATGGGTTGTCTGGAAGAGATTGCTCTTAGTGATAAGACCGCCAGTTGTACTTTGGCTTTTATACCGATCTTTTTTGTAATTGTTGTTTTTATTTTGTAATGTGCAATAAAGAGTTTTATTATTATTATTCTAAATATTAATTTTGCTGGCAACCCTACGCCTGCTCTGGATGGCTCAGTTTGTAAGTAGGGACAACTAGTGGTAATGTGTCGGTCAACACTCGGAGCTCGTCCACCCGTCTTTTACTAATATTTGGTTTAAAATTTGAACCGAGTTTATAATCACTACAGTAAAGTAAACAGTTGCATTCTTATATTTTTATTTTAACTGAAATTGTATTGGAGATGATTTGTGGTCGTCGATGCTTCAATATCATATTATAACTTAAGTTAAATGATGACAATGATGAAATGTGTCGGTTCAGTCACAATTATTCATTTCACTACGAGTGATAAAATTATTTGAATCATTAGACTTTTGCAGATGATAAGTTTCATTATTGGACGGAGAAGGGGAACACCTTATAGTTGTCACTTAAAAATTACTGCACTTAGAACATAAAAGGATGAATATTTAAAGACGAACTATAATGTTTTTATTCCCTTACGCTTTGCCCTTTAATTAAATTATGCACTTAAGAAAATAAAATACTGGCATTAGATTTGGTTGGGGTAGGCACAATTTTGAGTAATCAATTTGTGCTTTTACTTAATTTCTGTTTCAAGAAAAGATAAAAATAAAGTAAACGAATAGTGTAGTGAAAATATTATAACTTTGTATCAAAGTGAACTCTAGTAATTGATTTCTGAACTAAAATATGACCAATTAAGTTATCTCTCCATCACGATACATCGCCCGAGTAGGAAGTTGGTTAAACGTTAAAAGTTAACATGCCATGATCACCTCTACGCGGTTTACAACGTACTATGAGATTGCCTTTTTACAGCTTTGGATATTAATTGGTAGGAACTGGGATGCTTGTTAGTGGTAGAAGGGTAAATTACAGTCATGTACTCTAGAAGTCATACATTTTCAGGTCTTGTTAAGTTTAGGTTTAGTTGTCAAACACTTGTTATATGAAGGGCACCCGTCATGTGCATACAAAATCGTTTAAAAGTTACTTTAAAAGCTCAGGACAATATTATCGACAAAATACCTGAACATTTTTTCTAAATCTTGTATATCTACTCAATATTATAATCTATTTACAAACCTTTCCCTCCAAAGGTTGTTTGATATAAGATCCCTTTAAGTAATAAGACCGTCCAATGTGCATTTATAATGTATAATGCAAAAGATAATGTCTGTTTCATAACAGATAAGATAAACAACTAAAACTAAGTCATAATACTCTTTTTAATATTAATTCAAAATTAATACTTAAATTCTATTAAATATCTCCTAAATAACTTCTTCCATCACATCAAGACTGGTTACTTCTCCGTCGCACACTATTTTCTGTCCTGCTCAGAAATAAGTCTGTCTCTCTCTGATTGCCGATCATCTCGGCCTGACGCACGGTGTCGGGCAGCGCGAGGTCCGCGGTCTCGGGCATGGGCAGCACCAGCAGCCCCGACAGCAGCGACGTCGCGCCGAACAGCAGCGGCGGCAGGCCGGGCCAGTACGTCATCTGGGAGGAGGGGAGAGTTTGGGGACAACGTTAGATGGAGAGAAAAGGACTGGAGATATTTTTTACATACGAGTATATTCAAGATTAGAAACTTGACTAAAGTAGTGCTCACTTAAAATAGCACTAACCCGTTTCTGTCCATAGCAATTAGAGGCGACTTAGAATTTTGGGGCTGGTTAATTGATTTTCCTATCAGACCAATCTTCAATTTTCAATCTTATTTCTACCAACCTTCCCCAAATGACTGCGAAATCTTTGAGGTTTGCCAAGATCATTCATGCCGATGACTAAAATCAAAAAACCAATCCATAATAAGTAAATTACCAATAGCGGCGTCTGCGGCGCGAGCAGCGAGCCGACGCGCCCCACCGCGGAGCACAGCGCGTGCATGGAGTTGCGCGAGTGCGTGGGGAACAGCTCCGACGTGTACAGGTACACGATGTTGTACGAGAACGTGGCCAGCATCTCGAACAGCATGAACAGCGCCAGCCCCAGCCACGCGTATCCTAAGGAAGGTGGAGAAGAGTCTTTGTCTAGGGTCTAAAGAATCATACATACATATACTCACGCCGTTAGTTCTCATTGAAGCAGGAAGAGGCTATCGATCGCCATTTTGTATGATCCTGGTTCTTTCACGTCCACCAATCTTTACATACACGCTCTTTTATTCTTCATACTTCGGATAACCGTGATAGCCCAGTGGGTAGAACACTCGGTTTGCGTGCAAACGACTAGTGTTCAAATCCTGGATCGGGCCTACACCAATTTGTCTTTTCTAAAGACATATGTGTGGTTAATTTATCATGGTTGTTAACGGTGAGGGAAAACATCGTGAGGAAACCCACATGGCTGAGTTGTTCTTAGTCATGTGACAGTGTATTCGTACAAAACGGCGATAGGCCTGCCCCCTATCACGTGAGTACACTGTCCATGTGTGTCCAAAACGTGGGTACTCTGAACACCAGGTGACAAAGTCATGTGATGTTCAGAAGTATTAGTACCTCTGCCAACCCCTTCGGGGATATGCGGCGTGAACGTTTATGTTTATGTTATGTTATGTTCATGTTACTTCGGATAACTGCCTTTTTGAGCACACTCTCTATTTAGTCCAAATGTGGCGGATCGACGAGGACGTCTAAAGAATCATCAACATAGGAATAGCCAAAACTAAACTATATTGTACGAATATCAACAAACCCAGCCCGAGCTAGACGTGGACCTGCCAACGTTGCAGAAATACACTTAGAATACTGTAAAGAATCATCAACATTAGAATAGGCATAAAAGTACACGATGTTGTATGAGGACGTCGTCAGCGTCTCGAACGCCATCAACAGAGGCAGCCCGAACCAGGCGTAACCCGCCAATGTTTTAGAAATTGTTATAGTTTAGGGCCTAAAAATAATCAACATTAAAACAATGATAACGACTAATACTGAATGAAGGCGCCTCTCAAGGAACTTTGCAGTGACCGGTCTATCCCAGGTGTTCTTTGGCTTCCCGCAAATTTTGCCAAGATATCGATATTATGTTTAATGCTTCACACACAAGAAACTTTACACCCTTACGGCTACCGGTAATGTGTTCACTTCCATATTATAGTTCGTTGATGTGTGTTTCGAGTAATAATAATAATAATAATAATAATAATAATAAAAGATTTTATTTGTCTTTAACACATACAACAAAAAAAAATGGTGACATGACAACAAACAATAAGAAAGAAGTATTAACAAAGCGAACAATAGCATATAACAGCAAAATAAAAGACAAAATGGTACAGAGCTCGGTCTATCCGCTGCAAGCAGATGGCTCCGATTTTCAGCTCTGACCAACCTTAAGACTACTTACACTTAAAACTAACTTAGAACTAATTTCAATACACATGCACTCGCATACACACACACACACACACACACACACACACACATCCACACACAGACACCACGCGCATAGTCTTAGCCTAGAGCTAATTTATATACATTATACATTATTTAGATCGATTCACATATTATAGAAGAATATAATATAAATAACAATCAATATAAATACTAATAATTAAAGCCACGTACATACTTTCATAACAATATAATGCATAAATAGATAAATAAATATATATATATATATATATATATATATATACATAGATCCATGTTACTGTATATATAAATACCTTATTACTGGTTATTATTCGACATTAGAAGCACAGCCATAGGGAATAGCAAACTCGTTGCGCTGCAATACTATCAAATAATTAAGTAACTTGTTTCTAAATGAGGAAATAGACTGTGCATCTTTGATAGGCGGTGGTATAACGTTCCAGCATTTAGAAGCTGCTATTGTAAAGTAGTGGTTAAGGAAACAATATCCTTGATAACTTACTCGATTGAATGTTTTTTTGTATAGAAATACAAAAAAGCTATACGTATTATTACTCAACTAGTGCTCTCGTGGGTTGATTTATATTAGATAGCTAACATTTATAAACAAGTAATACTTTGAAGTTTTATTCGTATTTAAAATTCTCAGCTATAATAATAGGTCTAGTATGTTAGTCCTGTATCAAATAATACGCCAATACTTTACATTTAGTGAGACTGTTGATACGAAAAGGTATAAGTATCTGCATAGTTTAGTTTCTGTAAAGGGACAAGTACTGAATTTAAAATAGATTTTAACATAATTTGAATGTTTTTGTTCATGAAAACCTCATGTGGGGATTATTACTAATAAATAAAGAATAAATAAAGGAAAGAAAAATTTCGACACAGGCGGGAATCGAACCCGTGACCTCGGGTATACGCCGGTCGCGGGTTCGGTTCCCGCCTGTGTCGAAATTTTTCTTTCCTTTATTTATTCTTTATTTATTAGATTTTAACATACAAGAGACTCATTTATTAAGTTAAATTATTTTGTCAGAGTTCGAATAAAGCTCAATTATTTTGAATTGATATTTTTCAGCAATTAGTCTTACAAAAAAGAAACGATTAAAACTTATATCTACTACATAATTCTACAAACGAGCTATTTAAAATCTCTGAATAGAGCAACCGCACAAAGCTAACTCTTTAAATCGTCCGCAAAACCACCTAAGTTATAATTAGAAAACAAAACTAGTCGTAAAAGCTACCATTTCGAAAATACATGTAATGAGCTCCCGAGTATAATGATGTTTTGAACTGCTTAGATCCGCTGATGTATGGCTGATGTGAACCGATGTCAAATGTGCATAATTACAATACATTAACATTAACGACGGCGCTGTTACGACTCATTTAACACAATCACTCATTTAACTTCGTATTGGGTCGAACTAACTGAGCTTCTATATACGACCGCTATTCATTGTACTGGTTTTTTGTATACAATTTTTAGGAATTGAAGCTGTATTTAATTTGATGTCTTACAAATCGAATCTGAATTTAAGTTAACGGTAAAAACCAAACGTATCCAAATGTGTCTTATCAAATCTTTGAACAATGGTTTCAAGTAATTTGATTATTACCTAATAAACTGGAAATTTACAAAATCTCCCGTTTCTTTAGTCCAAGGTAACCGAGCAATCATTGATTTTGGTTACACCGTGATCGACCTATAACTTCAATAGTACATGAATAATATTGTAACAGAAATGAAAATGAAGAATAAAAGAGCATGTATGAAAAGATTGATGGATGTAAACGAAGCCAGAGAGGTTTGCCAGGATCGTACAAAGTGGCGATCGATAGTCTCTGCCTACCCCAATGGGAACTAACGGCGTGAGAATATGTATGTATGTAGAAATGAAAATAAATACTCACTTTGCGACATAAACGGCTGTGCTATGCAAAATATTCCTCCAACAACAAAAGAAGTTAGCAACGAGATCTTTCTCTTGTAATTGACGAGCACCAGCCAATAGAACACGTTCGCCGGAATATCCATCAGCATCAGCACTGCGAAGTTCACGTACTTGTTTCCGGCGATCAGCACCGAACTTATCATCATCCCATAGTTTATCAGCGTTATGGTGAACCACCACACCATGCACACTAAAAACCTTCGCATCATTATTTTCGATTTAAAAGTCTGTAACAATAGTTTTTTACTATCTGCCTTATCTATTTGTGACTTTTGAAGATTTTCTTCTTTTTCATCTATATAATTTAGCTTGTCTAATGTAGCATCATCTATTTTAACTTTGTTCCTTTTGGCAATCTTCTTCATAAGAGCAATAGCTTCTTTGTTCCTGCCTTTGCTAAAGAGCCATCGAACGCTATCGTCCAGGAACAGGGTGTACGTGAGTACTATGAGCGTGGGCGCGTAGATGACTCGCAGGAAGTGTCTCCAGTAGGGCACTGCCCAGGCCAGCAGGGACATTAGGATCAGTCCACCCGTGTAGCAGTTCAGTAGGATCATCTGGTAAAGGATGGCGTGGCGCTTTGGTACTATCTCTATGCCTGAAAATTTATGACCATACATTTAAGTTTTGTTGGTATGATATTAGTTAGGTTGGGGAATATTTTCATGTCTAAAATATATCTTTTAAAATTTATTAGTATTGTACATTTTGGTTACTGATTCATAATGAGAGTCATATTGGTTTAGGATTAGTTAAAATTTCGTGTCTTTCATGACTTCGTGACTTTCAGATACCGAAAATTCTTATCCCCAAATGCCCGAATTACTTACAAAGAATTTCTAATATATCAAAAAACTTCCCCCTTACTCAACATGAACGCGGGCGACAGCGCGTCCCCCACGGCCGCCTCCGCCGCCTCCGTCGCCACGTACCCCCAGAACGAGCCGCACCAGCTCTTCACCAGGCCGAGTACTGCTCCCATTGTACCCGCGAATACTACCGCCTTTTTGCGACCAAACCTATTTGGGATAATCTAGAATGTATTATTATTAAATAAGGGAAGTTTTAAAAACTTTATTCATGATTTATTTGATGATATGTACGTTACCGACAAAATATTAGTATATAATTTTATTACAGAATACTTAATAAAACACTCTACTATTATGATGTACAGTTTATACAAAAGTACGTGCTACCGCAGCGAAGTCCTTAGCTTTATGAATCAAATATTACCCAAAGCACACATAGTGCTAGTAATGGCATGCTTTGAAAACTTGAATTTTATGGTTACTACAATTTTATCAACGTGTGTGCATCAGAACCCAATTAGGGCTACAATAAGTAGGCTAAAAACCTTAATTGAGGGCTGGATCCGCTCCTGCATAAAATCACAGTTTGAGAACGTTGTGCTAAATACCACTTAATACTGGTAATGTCACAGGTGACAGTATTATTGTAAATGTTACCTGTCGGATATCTGTCCCTGGAACAGCAGCCCCAGCATGCTGCCGAAGCAGTGCGCGGTCCCCACCAGCGCCTGCTTCCACTCCTGGCACGCCAGCTGGAACTGAGACAGGAATAAGTTATTATTAAACGTCTTCAAGTTTATGAAGAGTGGTGCAATTATATAGAGTGCCAAGTGACGTCCTGTTAGCGATGCGTGTTAAGATTGTTGGCCCAGATATAATGATCATGTAAATTAACAGGTTGAAATGTCTTTGATCAACAAAAGAACCAAATCTCATCTATAATATACGGGCTTCGGTGAATTTTTATCCCTAAGTGCTTAAGTATTTTCAATATAAATTTATCTCAAGAACTTGAAATATGAGCGAAAGGAGTCATCCCATATACTTAATTTATTTACCTAAAGCATACCTAAAGACTTGAAACTGACAACGCCAAAAGTATATGGTCATTGTCAGTCTAAAATAGCATTCCCTATTTTCATATCAAAGGCTAGCAGTAACCGTAGAGACAAATGCGTGTAATGCAAATAGTTGCGTCCATCGGGGTCACTTCCTGGTACAGATCTGATGAGGTAATGGTCACCGCCGCCGCCGCCGCGACAAATACGAAGATTGCTCTCTACATACATACATTACTGTAAACGTGTGTATTTATTTACTGTTTTATTCATTGTTTCATCATGTTTGACATTACTGCGCTGGTACTGCTTTTAACAAGACAGTCATCTGAATGATTTAATTATGAAGTATGGTTTAGTAACTGTGAAGTTTGGGTTTGGCTAGCGGTAACCTTTACCTATTCGGTTGTTGGTATTTTACAAGTTTTAGCGCAAAACAGGACCTTCTTAAATAGTGATAATAACAGCAACATATATTTTAGCTTCACTCCAGTAATTTTATAACATACATTTATACATATACTCACGCCATTATTTTCCATTGGGGAAGGCAGAGACTATTGATCGCCACTTTGCACGGTCCTGGCAAACCTCTCTAGCTACGTTTACATCCATCGATCTTTTCATACATGCTCTTTTATTCTTCATACTCGTACTTCGGACGCCGGCCATTTTGAGCACACTCTCTCTTTTATAACATAAATATTATTTATGATCATAAATACACTGAAACACGATAATGCCACCAACCTCAGCCACGAAGCTATGCTCCTCATCATAGGTCCACGAAGTACACTGCTCATACACGGATGTGTTGGTGCACTGGCCGAGTGGCCGGTACTGGCATTGCTTCACCGGGCCCGGCTCCAGACTGACACCACTGGAGTTGAGGTCTGGACATGTGGGGTTGTTGCACCTGGCAATAGAAGTTATTTGAGAAGTGAGCAAAAGTTGGTAATGGATGGTTAGTGAAGTTTCACTAGCCACACACACTATCCTCAAGTCAAAGTCTCGAAAATTCTTAATTGTGTCTTAGAACACACACGAAAAGAAACGGGTCAGTGCTACTCTCAGCTGAAACTTGAAAAAACCAGCTAGTAACTATAAATTATAATGTAAATAGTTTTTGATGTATTTTTCTGTTTCTGGCATTGTTTTTATAGAGTGATTTATCTGAGAAAGTATTAAAATAAGAAAAAATAATTTGGCTCCCACGTGCTAGTGTATAATTTATCAAAACACATAGTCAGCAAAACATCTTCAAACCTTTATTATTTTGACCGAGTGAGTAAGTGGTACACCATTAGTTAGAAAATATTCCTCAAATCATGGTTCATTATTAATATTGTTCGGAGCTGTTGATAGTTTTAACGCATACTCAATACAAATTAACGAGCAATACTTCAAATCAAATGAAGTGTTGTACAATTACGAAACCAAACGTAATTTGCTTGACTTTTAACTGGGGGCTAATTCTGCTTAATTAAAAGCATAAATAAAAACAAACGTTTATTTACAAGCTAGAGAGGTTTGTCAGGATCGTACGAAGTGGTGATCGATAGTCTCTGCCTACCCCAATGGAAATTAATGGCGTGAGTATATATGTATACATATACGTTATCGAAATCAAATAGCACTACTTTATTTTTACTATAGTCTTAAAAATTGCAATAACCCATATCGTAATGAGCGACTGAGGGTATTAAGGCTAATTAAAAAAAAAATAACTTAATAATATTTTTTAATTATTATTAAGTTATTGTTGAGCGATGCGGTTAGAGACCCATTATAAACATATATAAGTAGGAATGTAGCAATGTTGCAAAGAAAATCGTAGTTGTTAAAACAGCACTAATCCATATCTTCATAGTATGATTCGACGAAGGAATTATAAACTGTTGTTGAGCAATATAATTGGAAACACTTCGATACTTTACTTCATCATACTCGTATTTTCACCTCTTAGCTTTGAGTAGTAGATGCGTAAATTGGTTATGATATTTAAGATTGTTTAAGATACCTTTTTTTCGTAGTATAATGTGTGCTAATCTGTAATAAATTCGCATTATAAATTACATAAAAAAATGAGGTAAGGGAAAAATGGACCATTTGGGTGAAAAATCTATTTAAGGAAGCGATACTATCAAGTTGTTATTGAGAGAGAAACTGCATTAAAATATAGGAATGTTTTGAACTGCGGAATAGTGTGGGTTATTTCGTGTTTTTTTTCATTGATAAATAAGTACGTCAAGTCAAGAGAATTCGGCCATATTGAAATTTGCTGGTCACGTTCACTAATTTGAGTGCAAGTTAGAATAACAGTGATGACGGGAGGTGAGCAACAATCGAATGATCAGAGAATAGTCACGTGAGTAGAGAATAGTGATTGATCAAGACATTTTGATGGGAATTCTTCTCCTCCATAATTAGTAGCACTACTGTTACGAGGCTAAATTACTTGTAAACTTTCTAAAGGTGTAAATTTTACTTCTTCAAAAGTTATAAATTCTGAAACCCGGTCAAGTGCGCATCAGTTTGGTGCCAAATCGTTTCATACCATAATCTATAAAACTACAATATACTTCTAGCACAAAATTTTACTTTACCATTAATTCAAATAGACATAAAAACTCCTCCATCAAACTCCCAAAAAATTACCTGTATCCGACATCCTCGACGGCGAACACGTAGTTGACGTTGTACATGGAGTTGGTGGCGTACACCACCGAGATTAGCGCCAGTGTCAGCAGCTGGTGGCGGCCGAACGCGCCCAGCCGCTCCAGCACGGCGTCCAGGGGGACGGCGGCGGGGGAGAGCGGGGCGGCGGGGGTCTCTTCTGTCATTGTGACATTTCGGCTGTCAGAGGTGGGCCATTGGGCGGGAAGAAGTATATTTACTATTTTTTATTAAAAGAAGATCAGAAAATCATTGGTTATCGTTAATGTTTGTCCTTGTATGTTGTAATTAAATTCAAAATAGTTACTATCAATATCAAAGTCCAGACTTTGGAGCTAACACGTTCTCTCATATGAGGCACTAACTTTTATGATAACGCTTTATGTATCTCTTCAAAACATAATGTATTTATCAGTTTTAAAAGTAATTGTTTAAACGTAAATATTGTAATATTACAAATACGATAAGTAGTAATATTACAACAGAGAATAGACCGATCGTGAGTGAACGCTACTTTGCAGTCAATATAATGGTTATAAGCACGATTTAGGATTCACGATCATCTATGTAACTGCAATTTTAAGTTGATATTACAATTTATTAAGATTATTTCATCCTCGACTAAAGCGATAGAAATAACGGCTGATTATCTACGAATTCACAGAAACAGAACACTATATATCTATGGCACAGTTTATTAGGAATTTGGTTTTACTTGCTAAGCTAATATTTCTTCTTAAATGTGTAAGTTTCTTCTGTTTCATTCAAATTCGGTACTTTTAAATGAACCAAAATTTGAACGTGCAATATAATTTTGTAAATTCGGCAGGTTATCTGAAATTCGTCGCATAAATGCAAATATGTACTTACATCTTGACTTTAATTTAAAAAACTGCAATTCCAGACTTCCTTACAAAGTATCACTAACTAAAATAAACTTTAAAACCCATGAAAACTAAAGCATACTGTCCAAAAACAGGAGCCACGTGCTTCTATCGCATCTTTAACAATGTTTGTAACCATGCACGCTACAAATACAGTAGTAAAGTGGTAATGAACGTGGGTGATGCTGGAATGATGATAAATGTCACCAGAATTACCACCAGACGTCACCACCTCCGCATCGCTGCCACCGGCCCCAAACACTGAAATATCAAAATTAACACCAAAGTCAGAAAGACGCCAGACAAATAAAGATAAGAACACAGACAGTGGAAACGCAATTTAAATAAATGTATTTACTGGCGGAGGAACGCATGTTTGCATATGCATAGATATTGTGGTTTATACCCGCTGTCTACTACTAAATTCAAAAACGATTTAAGACTTGGTATGGATATCGATATTTTTAATATGAAGGCCCTTACGTTTGGTGCATCAGTGTTTTAGAGGCTAGTTCGGTTTTCTTTCTTTCAGTTTTAGTAAGTTAGTCTAGTCGCGGTCAACGTTATGAAC
This sequence comes from Bedellia somnulentella, assembly GCA_963576735.1. Lineage (NCBI taxonomy): Eukaryota > Metazoa > Arthropoda > Insecta > Lepidoptera > Bedelliidae > Bedellia > Bedellia somnulentella. Next base: position 102,652 of record OY755189.1, read on the forward strand.
GTTTTAAATGTTGAAGTCTAAGTTAATCTAATAAATTTTTGTGTATTCTAAATTCTATATTCTTATTCTGATCTGTAAATACATACATATACATATGCTCACGCCGTTAGTTCCCATTGGGGTAGGCAGAAACTTTTGACCGCCACTTTGTACGATCCAGGCAAATCTCTCTAGCTTCGTTTACATTCTTTAATCTTTTCATACATAGTCTTTTATTTGCCATACTTCGGACGCCAGCCTTTATAAGCACACTCGTTATTTGTTCCAAATGTGTACTTTACTTACTTACTACAGTAAATCTCTTTTAACAATTTATAATCATTCATCCTCTTAATGTGCCCAAACTATCTTAACATTCCTTTTTCAATCTCTTTTAATTTGTTTAATTAAAAAAGTTGTGAGTTATCCACAAAATATTGAAAGTAAAATGTAAAAATATATCAAAAAGGTATGCCGAAAAAGTATGCCATAAACTGTCACAAAAAACTTCTTTAATTTTATCAATGATTCCTTCGTTATCACACCGCGGTTTAACTTTAAACTAAATTGGTGATTTCCGTACTTGTGATCTCCATCTGCAAGTTCACTAAAATAAATGTATGACTGATATGCTTAGCGCGATTTAGAAGCTTGACGACAAGGTAGTTCCAGAAGATATGAACCCAATTAAATTTAAATTAATTAACAGTATAGTTTTCGCTTTGAAAACCACTAGCCCACTTCTTCCGATGGGTGTCGTAAGAAACAAATTAAGGTTTCCAAAGTGATTTGTAGATGATGAGGCTGTAGACTCATCACAGACAACCCTTATTTTATTTTATTTTTATCCACTTAACTTAAAAAAGTGCCTGAGTAATTTTCGAATATAGAACTCTGGCTCACTATTTTTATTTATGTTTTCGAATTTTTAACTGTGAATTTTCGAGAGTTTGCGTATGTATGCCATTGTTTTGCTGTGTAGTGTCGGCTTAGAATAGCACTACCCCATTTCTTCCGGTGGGTGTACGTAAGAGGCGACTAACGGTTTTGGGGCTATTGAGGGATTTTTGGGCGCTGCGGTTGGAGACCCATCACCAACGACCTTTATTTCACCATCTTTTCCCCACAGAACTTCCAAAAGTGGCTGAGGAATTTCTGATTTCTTAGCTCTGGCTACCCCTTCTAGGGATTTATAGCCATGAGTATATGTATGTGTGTATGTATGATGTTTTATTTATGTAAGCAATTTTCTATTATAACTTGTACTGACTTACCATTATTTCTCCTTAAACTGTAACAATATGTACCTAGCTACGAGTAAATACTAATATATTACAATGTAATGGTGATTAAAAGTTAAGTTTAAGCCAGAGCTACAGGTCACTTAACTAGTGTCTCACTTACGACGTATTTCATTTGTCATTTTCCTATTCAGTATCCACCATATTTTTTTATTTTTTTATAAAAGTAGCAAAGAATAATATTTTTACGTCGCGTCCAATAAAATGAGTTTATTTTGAAATTTTCCGACGAATCACAGCGCAGCTCTTTTGAATTTCTAGTGATATTTTCTGATTGGCCGGTTTGAAAAAATTCCGACCAATCACAGCGCATCTCTGAATGACTGAAGTTTGCGCGCGCTTATGACACTCAAGCAAAGTCTATGGGCCAAAATCGAAACTTTGAAATTCTGTAACAATTAACTTAATCCAGTTACATCAAATGTCTGAATTTTGTGAACACCACGGCCGCGAACTGTACAAAACGATACCTGAACCAAATTTCTAGCCTAACTCATCGCGTCACAGGCTTCCAGGCAAGAAAGAGGCTTACAGAAATAATATATAAAGAAAACGAAAACTAATAAATAATATCTGTTCTAAAGCATTTACCTCACAGAATGAGACCAATCAATGGACCCAATATCTAGCCATCCTTCTCCTTTGTAATATGTTAGAAAGAAATACACAACGTTGTACCCAATTTATTAGCGAGGATAATTTGTCATAGCGATCTTGGTTGGTAACCAGGTAATGAAGATGTCTTGATGAGATCGGTGTGGGATGAGACCATTGAGAAATGAGGCTGCTCGGGAAGTGACTTCATTATCTGTGGGATGGATGGATATAGCAAAGAAATCATTAGAAATCGATCAATTACATTTATAGTTTGATGGCTATCGTGGTTAGGAAGCTAGGGCAATAAGGGGTATATATATATGATAACTTGATTGTGTATCCCACTTCATAAGGCACTGAACTCACTTCAGGGTTAACACTAAGTGTTTGCTACATACTTAATACATACATACATACATACATACATATACTCACGGCTGTAAATCCCTAGAAGGGGTAGCCAGAGCTAAGGAATTAGAAATTCCTCAGCCACTTTTGGAAATGATATTGGGGAAAAGATGGTAAAAATAAAGGTTGTTGGTGATGGGTCTCCAACCGCATCGCCCGAAAATCCCTTAAAAGCCCCAATACCGTTAGTCGCCTCTTACGTACACCCACCGGAAGAAATGGGGTAGTGCTATTCTAAGCCGACACTACACAGCAATATGCTAATAATAACTTATATTAAATTAAAAATTGCTAATAAATATGATTTCTCTCAAATTGTAGTATATTGAATTTTGTCGTATTCATACTTTGACTAAAATAAAACCAATAGTTAACTGAAACTTGTACAGTAACTTTGACTTATATATATTAACCAGAGTGGTTTCTCGTTTACTGCTCAAAGTTGCATTCCATAGTTTCTACCAATCCAACGACTCTCAGGAAAGACATCTTTGCGTATATATCACTTGCACCCTATTATTTTGGCGACAAAATCTTACTGTTTCACAGCGGCTGTATATTTGCACACGTAGCAATGAACATCACAACACTCTCGTACGCGGCGAGCTCAGCCTGACATCATAAGTCCATGTCAAACATCGCACGTCATTGCGACTGTCAAACACTCTGTGTAGACAACGGTTGAGCCGTGTAAATGTTTGTGTTTCCATTACGTATCGTTTGCTTGGTCGCGAAAATAAGTGTAGAAGTAATTGGATACTGGGCTGGCACACGGGTAGCAAAACACATTCCCCATTGCCTATATTTGACTAAAAAGCAACGGGTTTATACCCAATAATATTGTGGCTTTCTATTGGTTAAGAATCATAGGCGAATATAGAAGACTAGGAACTTACTTAAATATTTATAAGTTTGTCACTAAATACTCCATTTTTTAATGTATTTCGAATGGGGTGAGAATCAAATTCATTTTCTGTGTATCGTTAGCTATATTTCCTTGAATCACTTACTTTCCATTCTATCTTTACGGACAAATAGTTGCATAAATGATAAAATCCGTTCTTTTTTGCCTGTTTTAATGCTTTATATACTCCTAATCATTTTATTTGACTACTCTTTACAAAATAACATTAGTGTTTCACAAACATCTATTGCCAGCAAAGTACCGCGACCGCATATCTAAGTACCCCGCGTGCCGCTGTAGTGCTAACTTACATTCTCGCGACTAGAATACTAACGGGATCTGAACCAGCAACCTGGATTTAGCGAGGAAGCCATTCATTGTAATATGTTATGGAAGATTCCAGGATATACAAGCACAAATCTTTAAAAGACAACGTCGTAATTATACTGCTATAGTCCCAAAAAAGGAAAACAAGAACTTGAGAACCAACAGTTAAGTGGACAGCGCGCCATTTTAAAACCAAGAGTCAGAATTTCTGTGATTGGATGCATCGGGGGTGATGGGTTTTTTTTTAAATATAGACCACTCTTAATATATATTACATATGTAATGTATTTATTGAATATTATTTATTTTATGGAATACTATATGTAAGTGTGTTAGAACTTAATAAATATTTAGTAATATTTAAAATAGATAGATAATAGTAAGTTATTGGACATCTACCGAACATGTTTTTAATCCAGCAAATCTTTTCATTCATGGGTTGTCTGGAAGAGATATATGTCTTAGTGATAAGATTTCCAGTTGTACTTTGGTTTTTATACGTAACTTTTTTGTAATTGTTGTCTTTTTGTGATGTGCAATAAAGAGTTTTTATTATTATTACCACTAATCACTTGTAAAGTCTCATATTCCTTAGTCGCCTAGTTATTGTTGGGTTCTTATTACAGTTTTTCATTCTCAAACTGGCAGATGAAACTAAGAACCTGAATAAACCTTAACAAAATTACACTCATACGAAAAAAACTAACACCACGTTACGGGGTATAGTTTTGTTTGCATATTGCACATAGCCCTTGCGTTTTAAATAACAAATATTTGTTGTATTTTACGTCCCCTCTAAAAGAAATGGCGAAGTTCTATTAAATCTTTACAAGAAACGTTAAAAATCTGTTAAGATTCTGTAAAACCAGCGCTTTACTTTAATCAGCTTCAGAGCTGGAAATTCCTCAGCCACATTTGAAAGTAGATAAGATAGGGGACAAGATGGTAGAAATAATGTATTAGTAAGAAAAAAGTTTTGCAGTAAAATGTGGAGATAGTATTATGCAGAATTTTGTATGTCTAGATCCCAAATGTATCCCCACTAATATTTATTACTCAAGGGCTCCCGTACGAGGTTACTATCTGTTCTGTATGCCTTGGTAGCGCAGTGTTAAAACCATCGCCTCAGGTTTGGCTGAACGCAAAGTATTAGGCGGTGTATTAAGCACACCCCTATACCTTTTTTTAAGTCATAGCATTCTTCAATTTATGGGGTAAAATATAGTAGACGTATTGCTATTAGGCTATATTAAGTCTTATTCAGGTAGCAGAATATTCGCATTTTAAAATTTAACGGCATTTTGCCGTGTAGTGTCGGCTTAGAATAGCACTACCCCATTTCTTCCGGTGGGCATACGTAAGAGGCGACTTACGGTATTGCGGCTTTTAAAGGAATTTTGGGCGATGGAGATTAGATGGAGAACCATCACCAACAACTTTTATTTTACCATCTTTTAACAACTTAACTTTTAAACACTTAAAGTTTAACCAATTTCTAAAAGTGACTGAGGAATGTTTTATTCCTTAGCTCTGGCTACCCATCTAGGGATCTATAGCCGTGAGTATATGTATGTATGTAAATTTGTCGTACCTAAAAAATATTCATTAATTAGAACTGTGTCACAGCTTCGGATTACAGCGTGTTACTCCACAATAAACGAAACCCAAAAACGCTACATGACCGCTCTACTATACACAAGTCCTCAAATCTATCCTCATAGTAACATTAGCGTCCCGGTGCGCATGCGCAGGTTCTTGACCTTGGTCGTCCTTGCGCCGCCGCCGCCGACGAACGAGCGCGCTACACACGCACCGCTGACCGTTCTACAGATTGAATTACTTTAGAGCTGTATGTAACTGATGTTGGAAACATTGAATTATTATTACTGGTATGACTTTCCCGCCATTCGTGGTAGGAACCGGTAAAGCACGAAGTCATTGATGCGTATCAAACTAGACGCAGAATACTATGACTTTGATGACAAAGTAGTTTTTTTCCTTTACCTAAAATCTATACGTACAATATGACTAAAACTAAAATATAAGAACTTACCGGTGTAATAAGTCGGGTGAAATAAATAGTGGAAAAAGTAAGCTATTCTACGCTTAGTACTCTGGTTATGTAAACGTTAGCAATTAAAAAAATACTCATATAGTGTGCAGAATAATATTAGATATTTATTATCGTCCACCAATATCCTCTTACTTACAAGTCTTATTAAACTATTGTGGCTGGATTCTTAAAATTAAAAAAACTCTGAAACTGCGCATCATTCCTCGTTAGGCATCATTAAGCGTACAACTTAGTTAATTGGTTCATAATAAGAAGGGAAGTAATTTTTCGGTAGCGAACTGCGATTTAACTTGTAATAGTGTTTCCGAAGACCAAGGATCAATTACCATCGAGGTACCGACAGCAGATAAATATAAGTATCTCATTTATTCAGACCGGCTTACGGCTGAAATTTTTTTTAGTTCATGCCTTCTCCTTGTAAGAAAAATAAAATAAGCTGCAGTAAAGAAATAAGTTATCTGAATAACATGCCCAACTACGCAAAACTTCACCAACTTTTTCTCTCACCAAAAAAGTAATAGCTGAGGAGTTATGACCATTAAGTGGCATGCTTCTTATTATGTATCATCTGATATTTTGTATCCTTTCTGAATGGTTGAATCTTATGATGAAACTGATTTTACCTCTACATTATTTTAAAATCATCATGTGTGGCTTGAAACACAAGAAAGTAAGTGCAGCCAATGAGGTGTTAACAAATCGTGCTTTTAAAGTAAGACATTTGATATGAGAAAAAAAACCCTGACATCATTTGTTGGCCATGTAGTGTCGGCTTAGAATAACACTACCCCATTTCTACCCGTGGGTGATCGTAAGAGGCGACTAAGGGTTTAGGGGCTTTTTATGCGATTATTGGGCGATGTGGTTGGAGACCCGTCACCGAAAGCATTTATTATTACCATCTTCTCCCCAATCAACTTCCAAAAGTGGCTGAGGAATTTTCTCATTCCAAAGCTCTGGCTACCCTGTTAAGGGATTTATAGCCGTGAGTATATGTATGTATGTATCATTTGTTGGCATTTTATTACCAGTAATTAAAATCAAAACAAGATATCGCACGCTTAATACTACAGTGACCTATGTCAAAATTTTGATGAATTGAGTTACAATACTACACAGACCTTAAAAAGCATGCTCTACAACATAGGCACGAGAAAACACCCGTATTCTTAACACAAAAAGGTTCAACTTCACTTGGGTCTTTATCGTTCCTTCCGCTCCCCACGCACCCCATAGCAGTACAGCGACCCATTCTATTTCGCGTCAGCAAGCGACTAGTGTGGATGTGTACAACAACGGTCCATTTAGATGTGCGTCTGTGTTGCACCAAAAATAAGGTAAGTTAATTTAATGTTGTTAGAACAACAATGACTGAATTATTACATCGGTCTATGTTTCACTAAAACTCTTGCTCATTGTTTGACCCATTTAATGATTGAGGCTGTATTCTACTAAAAACTGCTAGCTGCACGGTGTCCAGTTTCGCAATGAGTCTACATAGGGCTATATATTGCCTAAATCAATCTTATCATAGCAAAATGTGTCTCTGTATTAATAAAATTAAGTGTGATTCTTACGAAAGATTTTTTGTTATGCCTATATTTTATAAAATTGGTAGTTATACATGTGACCTGTCTATAATTAAGTCTCTCCATCACAAATTTTAAGTGAGTGAGATATTACTTAATTCATTGATTGATGTATGTAAATGATAAGTAATTATGATTTAGTAACCTAATATGTATTTTTTTTTGCAGACCTCAAAATAGAGAAAAAACGCATGGTCATATCTTTTCAAATATAAATGTACATTCACCAAAGTACCAGTAGTACTGCTAAAAAATCGAAAGACTTCTCGCCGGCGACTTTTTTACAACTTTGATATTGTCTAGCTTATTGATGTCGCATCCTCTGCACTAACAACCGCCATCATGCAGGATCTGCCGTTCGATAACACCGCCTCAGCTAGCTACCACTTACCAACAACCGCTGCTGTTATGAAGGTAGACCGCTCGATGCCGCCGCGTATATTGACAACAACATACCATTAGCAGCTGTCATGCAGGATCTGTCGCTCGACACCACCCCGTCTACTGACTACCAATTACTATTTGCCGTTATGCAGGATCTATCGCTTGATGCCGCAGTCTATTTTGACTGCAACTTACCATCAGCCACTGTCATACAGGTTATTTCAGTTAATGACATTAAAATGACCCTAATCAATTCTGAAGAGAGTAATGCAGACTTAAGTGACGACGACCTTACCTACCATAATAAAAATATACTAATACTCTTGCGATCATCTAGCAGTTCTTCTCATGAAAAAGCTTCTTCGACAAAAAAGCCTACTTCATCCAGAGACTACTTTGTATCACCACCGATGCCTTCTATTTAAGGAGAACGCCCTATTTCACCACAGGGAAAGCAAAAGCGCAAGCGAGATCCTAAGGTATGGAACAAAAACAGCGCCAAACGTAAAAGGAATAGCTAGCAGAACTAATAAAGAGGTTCCAGTCAAATTCCAGAGGAGACAAACTCAGCATCAATTTATCTGAACAGTTCATCACGCTATGTAGTGTCGGCTTAGAATAGCACTACCCCATTTCTTCCGGTGGGTGTATGTAAGAGGCGACTAACGGTATTGGGGCTATTAAGGGATTTTTGGACGATGCGGTTAGAGACCCATCACCAACAACCTTTATTTTACCATCTTTCCCCCATTAAACTTTCCAAAAGTGGCTGAGGAATTTCTAATTCCTCAGCTCTGGCTGCCCCTTCTAGGGATCTATAGCCGTGAGTATATGTATGTATGTATGTTCATCAATAACAATAACATAAACAATTTGACACATATATGATACAGATGGAATGAGGATATAAGAAGATAAGTTTCATATACACTTAAATTTTCTTTGATTCCTGTTCCCATAAGAATTTAGGAGCCGTTATTCCAAATTTGAAACTTATACAATGAAAATTGCGGAAGTTTCATACAAACTTAAATTTTCCATATATTCCGTTCCCGTGGGTAATTTCTAGGAATTCTTTTGTAAATGTTGAGCACTTACACTGTCAACCTACTAAATATCAGCTTTCTAGGTTAAGTCGTTTAGTCTGGGCGCTGTCTGCCAGTGAGTCAGTAACCAAAAATTGACCTGTAAGATTTATGCAGGGTTTATAAACTCACACAATGAGATGATTTGAAGGCGATTTAAGAAGACCATATTCAAGAGACAGAGTTTTCAAGAGAGCAAAAACGCAACGACTGAGGCGCCAAGAGGGCGAGATAGTGGATTTTATTATAAAAGTAAAATGAATTGCTACAATTTAACAGTTGCAGAGTTAGCAGTGAAGCGAAGAAGAAATCCTGAAAGCCTATTCAAATGACTATGGTTATTTTTGGGACGAGACCAGGGAAAGAAAGGAAATGTTCGAATAGGAACATGTACATACATACATACATATACTCACGGCTATAACTCCCTAGAAGGGGTAGCTAGAGCTAAGGAATTAGAAATTCCTCAGCCACCTTTGGAAAGTTGAGTGGGGAGAAGATGGTAAAAGAAAAGTTGTTGGTGACGGGTCTCTAACCGCATCGCCCAAAAATCCCTTAAATGGCCCAATACCATCAGTCGCCTCTTACGTACACCCACTGGAAGAAATGGGGTAGTGCTATTCTAAGCCCACACTACTACGATTGAACATGGAACATGTGTATGTAATCTAGAATATGATATGCCCATTTCATGTTTAATAGTATTCGGAATAAAATTATTTCCTTAAAACAATAAATACAAGAAGTACTGGCAGCCCAGCGAACATTACTTTTACTCTGACAATTGCTGCGGTCAGAATAAGTCTAATTACTACAAAGTTCATGTATACTTTGACCAAATTGGATTAAATAAACAGTATAACTCATAATTTTTTAATCAAAGGTCATACCCAAAACAAAAATAACAACGCTGAAAGTCTGATTGAGTAGAAAATCCAAAGATATTTAAAAGCAGAAAACATTCACACACCCCAGCAGAATATACTCGTATATCGATAAAATAATTCTGAATGTTCAGCGGGATTCACCATTGGTTTTCTAATTCAAAAAAGCCTACAGAGAGAGTAGCGCAAAGTGAATGTAAGAGCTGGTTTAACACATTGCCTGCAGTCGAAGCTATTGTTCTTAAGAGGGCCTACACCGAAACGTTTGAACTTGATGCTAACAAGAAATATCGCAAGTTTTATATCAAGTTTTTATTCTATAATACATACATGCATACATATACTCACCGCCATAAATCCCAAAAAGGAGTAGCCAGAGCTTTAGACCTAGAAACTCTTCAGCCACACAGTACAAGATGGTAGAAGTAATTATCGTTGGTGATGGATCTTCAACCGCATCGCTCAAAGACTACTTCAGAAATCCCATACTCTTAGTCCCCTCTTACGTCACCCGGGGTAGAAGGGGGTAGCGATATTCTAAGCCAGCACTATACGGCTTTTTTATATTGACAAAGTAGTAGTAGAATTACTGTCACCTACCTTATAAAGATGGCAATCTTATATTATGATTATGAATCATAGAAATAATACAATGCTTAGTATTATTATTTCGGTAACTAATTGTGATGTGCATGTGCCTGAAGATCCTCTATTTTTATAGTATATAGTTAAAACCACAAAAAAAGTATATGATTGGCCAAGTGTAGTTTTTACCATATATTTTTATGTGGTAAGAGTTACTCATTACTTTTAGTAGATTTTTTGCTTTGATAAATATATTTTTGTACTTTATTATGATGATAAGTCAGTTAGACTGATTGTTGTTATGCTGATCTCATAGTGTCATTAAATTCTAAGTGTATTTTTTTTATTGACTTATATTGACTCTGTTGGATCGCATCAGAAATGACGTGATCCGACAGAGAACTAAAGTGGCCGACGTAGCTCATCGGATCAGCAATTTGAAGTGGCAGTGGGCTGGTCACATCTGCCGAAGAACCGATAACCGCTGGGGAAGACGTGTTCTTGAGTGGAGACCACGCACTGGCAGACGCAGTGTGGGGCGCCCTCCAGCCCGCTGGACCGACGACCTAAAGCAGGTGGCCGGGAGTGGTTGGATGAGGCTGGCCGAGGATAGGAAGAGGTGGCGCGCCATGGGAGATGCCTATGTCCAGCAGTGGACGAGTGTGGGCTGATGATGATGATGATGATGATGATGATAAAAATAATCTTATTCATTGCTACTATGTTCAAGGTTTATTTATTTTGAAATTTGTATCTACGAGTTAGATAGGTACTTTCTAAATTTCCAAGTCTGATTTTTGTAATGCTTAACTAAAAGTACCCCGCAAAAAAATGTATGGGAAAAGTGGTTTCAGTTAAATCTCACGAAATTTTAGTATGACCTAGATCTCGAACTCCTCTATTTTTTTTTGTATGGGCGTAATTTTGTCAGCATTATACTTTCAAAAATAATTAATATTATTCTTCCCTATTAGTCTCATACAAATGTGTCTTTACGTGTCAAAAATCTTTACGTGTACGGTTCCGTCTCGACCTGGATGAATCTCCCACCAAAATCTTCATTTTTCTACAAAGCTTAACTCGTCACGATTAAAACAACATAAATGTCCTGAATTCGATACAAACATAGGTAATGTACAGTGGCCAGCATCACGTGATATACAGTACCAGTATAAGCTGAGCTATTGCGCACTAGTCAGACTTGTGCGCAATAGTTCAGCTTATACTGGTCTGTATAGCATGATGTGCTGTCCATTGTACACTGTGGTATCATTAACTGATATTTCCTACGATATTACCATATTAACTTATTTTTTCTCTGTTCATAACAGAAATAGCTTTGTCACATGTCAATGTCTGTCAACCTCCTGTCAACTTAGGTCATAATTAATATCACTTTTTAGGAAACACATGGTAAAAATTAATTTATAAAAACTTGAATATTTTTGAAAGTATAATGCTGACAAAATTACGCCCATACAAAAAAAAATAGAGGAGTTCGAGATCTAGGTCATACTAAAATTTCGTGAGATTTAACTGAAACCACTTTTCCCATATATTTTTTGCGGGGTACTTTATGTTCCTAATGTCCAAATAATAACATTTTTATTCTAGAAATGAAGTGTTCAATTGTTTTTCATTCATTGTAAGTCACAAGTTCCATTAAACTATTTATAGCAATACAGACTTAATTATTAGTTATATCCAATAATTGAACATGTATTTATTTCAACATTGGCCTATGTCGTAATAAGCTAAAAGTGGTTAAACAATTTTTAGAAGAACACAAACTTATTAATAATTACAACGTCAAGTGTTTGCTCATTTTTATGGAACAAAGACTCAACTATGAAGAGTTTTTTTAAAGTAATTTTTTAAGAAGTTTTTATATTTTGTCAGTTATTTTAATGATTTGGTTTAAAAATAGATAATTCTAAGAGCACGTCGGTAGTTTTATATTTTATCTACGTTGCTTAGTTTTTTTGCTATAATCAATAGAAAAAAAGGCGAAATTTTTGTGAATCGTTTTTTGTCAATTCCCAACATTTAGCTTTTTTGAGATAGGTCACTGCAGTTTTAAGCGTGCGATATGTAGCAAGTTATATAGTAATCTTCCCAAAAGAAACTTACAACATTTAATTACAACTAACCATTGACTACTGTTGGTAGTAAAAGGGATAAAGTGGTGAAACTAAGGAATTTTTAGCGTCGGACTTTATCTTTCTTCGTAAAGAGCTGGGGTAGGTCTGTTTCAAAGCTAGAATTTTTATTATGCAAGATAGTTTCGTTGTTTTAAAAGTTATAGGGTTATATTGAGTAATATTTTCATTTACATTAGAATAGTTTTCCTGACTCTCCCGCCAGCAGCTGCATGTGTACAACAGCTAGTCATGATGACTCATCAATCGCCATCGCACCAGTCTCACGCTGCGCCATCACCTCCGATCCTTGGTCATTTGCGATCAGCTGACTTACTTAGCTTCTGTCTTCAGTTCCTGACCACTATTAAATTGAGCTACTATATCATCAAGTTGAATACAAATTGCATTACTTAGTTCATCCCCTCTACTTTGGATTCTTAGCCGTCATATTAGCCATATCTTAACATTATCACATAATCTTAACTTACTTTGCCGTGTAGTGTCGGTATAAAAAGTCACTACCCCTTTCTAACCACGGGTGTCGTAAGAGGCAATCAAGGATATTGGGCATTTTTAAGTGGGTTTTTCTGGCACTGCGGTACTTTAATTACCAACGATACTTTATTTCTACCATCTTGTCCCCTATCAACTTCCAAATGTGACTGAGGAGTTTCTAGCTCTGAAGCTCTGGCTACCCCTTTTTGGGATTTATGGCCGTGAGTATTAGTAAGTACTAAACTTATATTTTTCTGAGGGATCTCATCTCATGCTTCATCTGCCACACCCATCATTTACTAGGTACCATACATAACTGTTACACTTGCTTCCAAGTTATTGTTTTCACTCTACTGTAATTTTTTATCCCAATATATATGGACTTGAGTTGGGGCATGAATCTACTCGGACATAATGCTTTTGTCGTCTACTTGGATAGATGTAGGGTTTACGCAATATGTCAAAGTGTGAGTAGTGTGGTGTTGTAATATTTATTAATAATACGTGTGTTGTCAACAGGTACGCGCCGAGCAACTCATTACAGCTCTATTCAGACGAGCCAGGAACACAATGTTCGGAAAAACACCTATTCTCATAGCACATTGTTTTTCTCAACCTGACAAATGTTAAAAGACCCGGTAGTCATAATGAAAATAGAATCATTGTACATGTATGTTATACCATCTGAAATAATACATGGAGCAGATTCCACTGCTTTTAAACGATTGTATTGTGATCCTTGTATCAAATCTAGTATCGACTTCGTATGTGAATGTTATAATCGGCGATTATTGCGCAGTGAAAAAAAATAATTAAATAATTTAACACAATGCGCACCACCAAAGTCTTCATTTTATTTTTTTTCGTAAATAATTTGATGCATTTTTATTATAATATTTTCATCAGAGGCACGCAAAAACTTTTTTGTTTATTCAAATTTTAAGAATTTAATCCACGTCACATTGAAAAGGGTTGATCAGCTATTATTATAAATTGCTCTAAACTAAATATTTCTTTTAGTTGATAGTTGTGCTATGAGAATAGGTATGAAAGTAAATTTTAGCTGACCGCGTATAACCGTGACGAATCAAAAAGGTCACGACTTGGTGAAACGCGGTATAATAAAAACGATTTACCGTACCCGGCCGGGTTACGACGCGCGATCCGTTCGACGCGATGGGAACATATTCGACATTGCTTTCCAAATATCTTTACATATTGTCTTGCATTTTTACGTTTCTTTATTATTGTTGCTTGTTGTCCGATTGATTTACCGGGTTTGTAAAGTATTCCATTTAGTATAGCAGTGGAAGTTTAGCTCCTTGAAAGGTGATAGAGGTTTAAATTATGATGAATATCACGTGATAATTGAGAAATTTAAACATTTTAGTTTTTGACATAAAACCCTGTTATCTTAACGGTTAGCAGCCCAGATAAATGACCCGTACATTTGACAATGGCGAAGGTTTAACCTAAAGCCTCCTTCTTTTGAAACCGAGCTTTTCCTCTCTTTTGAATAAAGAGATTTTCCTTTCACTTCTTAAATATTTACAATTCTTAAGATATTGTTTTTAATAAATCGAAACTGGTAATAAATACAATACAATGCGTTGTTTTCACTGTAGATGGTGAAATATCAATTATCATTATGAAAATCTTGACCTAATTCAGCACTCATAAAATATTATTACAATGATGAGTTTCATAGTTATGTCTATGACTTGAAAGATACAATCAGTAGTCAAAACAAGCAACTTTTATAACGATTATAATCTCAGGTCATCATTTAACAATAAACTTTTATTTCTGCTCAGATAAAATCATCTTAAACAAATTTCGGGACAGTGAAAGTGAAATACAGTGAAAATTTTAAACTTGTGATATTAATTAAAAGTGAGTGAAAAACGAAATAGCAATGTGAGTGAGATGATGAAACGCAGTAAGTCGTACACGTGGATGTCGGGGCTGCTGAGGAAGGGCGGGCCGCCCAACACGTCCGCCCTCGACGAGCTCTGGGGTGAGACTGATTGGGCCACTGCTGATCAACTTAACAGGTAAGATTTTATTATTAATGATAACGATTTTATAAACCGAAAATTCTCTGAAAAATGTTATATTCCGCGAGCAAATGAAAAACCAACTTATGGAACTTTTTTGACAAATTACTTCCACGTCCGTTTCCTTATGATGGTGGGCACTTTTCAGCATCCTACACCCTGAAAGCAGTGATTTTGAATTATTTTTAAATCTTTAATTCTTATTTTTATATACATATATGTTATTTTATATATATTGCTGTGTTGTGTCGGCTTAGAATAACACTACCCCAGTTCTACCCGTGGGTGATCGTAAGAGGCGACTAAGGGTATAGGGAATTTTTAAATGATTTTTGGGCGATGTGGTTGGAGACCCGTCACCAAAAACATTTATTATTACTATCTTTTCCCTAATCAACTTCCAAAAGTGGCTGAGGAATTTCTCATTCCAAAGCTCTGGCTACCCCGTTAAGGGATTTATAGCCGTGAGTATATGTATGTATGTATGCATGTTATTAATATAATGTATTTTTTTTCGGTTTGTAGGATTATTACACAACAATTATTGAATAAATCATCACCTATTTCATGAATAATTCATACACAAAACTGTCTATAACTTACAATTATTTGCTATCAGGGGAAATGGAACCAGCTTACTCCAGGCTAGCCAAACCAAAGTGTAGACCACACACACTGACATCGTTGAAGTACTTAAAATAATACAATTGAATATTTCAATAAAGCTCCAACTAATCCCTCAACTTCAAAACGTCTACAACAAATTAGTTTTCTCTAGCTATCTTAATGAGAATCAGTATATGTCAAATTGATATTTTTTACTAACAATTTGAATATTTCCCACGTGACCCGCCGCGACCGAGTGAGATGTTTGGTGCGCGATACCCATTTAATTTGAATATAATTATTGGCATTTATCAAACTTGTATTGCGGATATTAACATCTTACGTTGGATCTAGTCGAGCTTTTGAAATTGTTTTTACACGATTTAGGAATTAATTGGAATTGGAATTTCAGAACAGGCTTTTTAGTGTTATACTATAGGATGGATATATTCTTGAGGGATGACAAAAGTGCGAATATTTTATAAATTAACTAAGAATCTTTTCAATGTTTATTCTTAGTCATTTAGCTTATCAGCAGATTTCTTTTGTATGAGATGGGTACATTTAAGTGGGTATTATGATTCACACGATGTTTTTTTACAATAAACAGCATCACACTGATAAATTAACCCTATTATGGCTTACAGTGGAACGCCGTTAAATATTTACACATCGTCCAGGGTTAGGCGATGAATCTTTACGAATATTTGTGCATTTTCAAATAAACCTCAATTAATATAGAAAAAAGACAGGATGTAATTCAAAATAAATTAAAACGTTCTATTAAATTGAATTTAATAGATTATAAGAGGGAGATTTTCAATCACTATAATAAACGTTGTGAACTTGCTTACTAAATGTTAATTCGTAAGAATAACAGAAATAGCCGAATTCCATAATACATGCCATTGCTCGGCAACCGTCGATATTTCATAATTATCCAGATAATAGGCGCAGACAGCGGCAAACAATATTATCTGGATAATCTGAATGCCGTGAGAAAAATACTGATTATACACCTTGCCTATGCATCTCACGCGGCTCCGTCTACCGTCTTACATAATAACACGCTACAAACAAAAACACAAATAACAAATACCTCTATCGATAGATTTTCTCAGATATACAGCGTAAGTAGAAAAGATGTACTTTACTGTTTGAATTCATACGAGTATTACGTGCAAGCGTTACCGTTTATGGATCATTCCGTAATTCATTAACATTAACTATCACCTCATTGAATCCAGTATGCCTAGCCAGCGTTCGGAAAGCTGCAGCACTCCACAAAAAAGAAGGCTTTTGAAAAGTATGTATTACCAGCTACGACCTAACAGATGACAAAGATCCATGGGCTTCATAAAAATATTTAGGACCATTAAAAGGATGGGGAGGGAATGTAAGAATTCTATGTGGTAGAATCGTACAAAGTGGCGATCGATAGTCTCTGTCTACCCTAATGGGAACTAATGGCGTGAGTATAGGTATATATGTAAGTTGTAGATTCCGTAATGTGGATATCTCTAAAACAAAGCAATTAACATAACTTAAAGAATAGCAAAATTTGATTTTGAAAGTTTCAGTGGGATATGCTGCGATTATCAATGCCTCCTTGTACATACATACATACATATACTCACGGCTATAAATCCCTGAACGGGGTAGCCAGAACTTTGGAATGAGAAATTCCTCAGCCACTTTTGGAAGTTGATTGGGGAAAAGATGGTAATAATAAATGTTTTTGGTGACGGGTCTCCAACCACATCGCCCAAAAATCACTTTAAAAGCCCCTATACCCTTAGTCGCCTCTTACGATCACGTAAGAGGCCTCCTTGTATAAGGTAAAAGTTTTAAAAAACCAACATATATGTACAAATAACGATATATGCTACTATTTTCATTAGTTCGTTGCCGTTGCTATTTATTCAGTGGTATTGGTATTGGTAGATATGAGAGGTCATAATGTTAAGAATCAAACACTTCGCTCTAGAAAAAAAAAAGAGATGCAAAGGTGTAAGGCAAACAGTTAAATTTAAATTGTTTTCACGTTTGAAGCCGAGCTTTATGACCGATCAGCCTTGCTGATTGAAACCACTTCAAATATTATATACAAGGTGGTTGGTTTTTTGTGTTTATTCTCCATGTAGTCAATCAATAAAGAAGTGATCGCGGTCTCTATATAATTATAGATAAGAAACTCCTAAATCGCGTCAGTAATCAACCAAAAAAATCACATCATACCTAGTCGATTTTTTAGAAGCTTTGATGCTGCAAACAGACATTCGCAGATAGAATACATTAAACTCTTTTTTTAACTTTGTAGTGGAGTGTTAATAAATGAGGAAACCCACATGGCTAAGTTGTGCTCAATCTTGTATCAGTGTTTTCGTACAAAAACGGTGATAGGTCTGCCCCCAATCACGTGGGTACACTGTTCAAGCAAAACTTGGGTACTCTGAATACCAGATGACAATGTCACATGATGTTCAGCAGTATTAGTACCTCTGCTAACCCCTTCGGGAATACGGCGTGAATGTTTGAGTTGTGAGTGAAAATTAATGTTGAGATGGTTTGGGCACATAGAGAGGATGGATGACAGTAAAGTGGTGAAAGAGATCTATAGAGCCAATGTGGAAGGTAATGTTAGTAGAGGACGAACTCGGAGGACACATTTAGATCAAATAAAAAATGTGCTCAAAAAGGCAGGTGTCCGAATTACGAAGAATAAAAGAGCATGTATGAAAAGATTGATGGATGTGAATGAAGCTAGAGAGGTTTGCCAGGATCGTACAAAGTGGCGATCGATAGTCTCTGCCTACCCCAATGGGAACTAACGGCGTGAGAATATGTATGTATGTATGTATGTATGCGTGTATGTTTGAGTTGAGCGGTATTAGCGAAAACTAATTCAAAGCGTATTTACAATCAAAACATACTCACATGCTTTAATGTTCTACCGAAAATCCGAAATCGATATCCATATTCAGCAAAATGTTTCCCATAACCAAAATAATTGATAGGCCAAGTTTACGTTTAAGGCGAGAGGTCGCCGGTTCGACTTCATTTAAAAGCTGTTCAATGGCTGTTGTTATCTTAATTACAAAGTGTCCGACACTACAGTATATACGTGATGTGTTGTTGGTTCGTTTTGAATACATTCCTAAACTTGAATAAAGCTCATTATCAATAATACTATCGAATTAAGTGTTCGGTTCGTGGTTTTATTGATTATGTTCAATTTCACATATTTTGTGAATCGAATGATAATGATAATTTTATTTATTTTATTACTGTTATTTTTACACGCTCACAAGGAACAAGTTACTATACCCAATAAGCTATTATTGTCTAATATTCGTAATTTGACTATTTCACTTTACTTATTTTTCACTCTTGATATACACAAGGACGAGATGACTGCTATCAGCATAAATATTTACATACATTGCCAATTAATACAATTGCTTAACTCAAGAACAATCTGTGTTTACTAATTGTGAGCCTTTTTTCCGCTACTTTTTGTTTCATTTCGTTCTCTGAGCTCAATTGAGGAAACTACGAATTATTATTTTCCTAGTCTATCAAATAAATGGTATTTTCACGCATAATTCAATGAAACAATACTTGCGCAATTTTGGTAACAATGTGAAGAAAGTTTTCGTTTTTCGCATTTAATACATAGACGTTATGGCACTGTATTACAAACGTATTTAAATGAAATGCAAACGCAAAAGAACATGGTGTTAGCAATATAAACCCGGCCGCGTATTATTCTATGACCAAGCACTTTTATGGGGCAATATCATATTTCACAGTCGTTTTATGAACGGCGAGCGCAGATTTGCGAGTTGGGACCAGTTTACGAGCGGGGGACACTTAGCCGGGCTGGTCCCATCTACGGGTCCACGCCGGGAGCCGTACACTGGGACCTAATAAAAATGAGACCTTTTCTATTCACGCAAATCAGTACAGGGAGAAAAATGATTCCTAAATATGAATTGCCAGCCTTGCATAACTCGTGGTTCATGTTAATTTCGAAAATTGGGCTTATCTATTACCTTCTATTATTATCTTATATTTTAATATCATCGATAAATGTATGAGTGAATTTAATTATTTGCAGTCTCTTAAAATAGTTATCACAAAACATCCCAATAAATAATAAAGACTAAATAAAAATAATGCCATTGCAAGGATGTAGAATGAATCATTTCATTAATTTCAATAATAGTCTAGATTCCATGTTTACGGTTATGTAATCAGCAAAAAATATTAATATATAATATTGAAGTAATATTTTTTAGCACCCTCATTTTAACGCATTGTGATTCTCATTTTTATATTCACGACGGCGCGGGTTGTGGGGGTTCGCGGCGACACTGATCTTATGGCAAGTGTTAAAGTTATGGCGGTGACTGATAAACGACTCTTTGACCGCACCAGGCCGGGAGCGGTTCGGTTTAATTTGATATATTTTATCAAACATTTTTACTGAGATATCGAAAGTAGTTAATTGTTTAGTAAAAAGCTGTTTTTTTTAAATAGTATAACTGAAAATAAGCAATGAAATCTTATGAAGCATACACTAAAGTATTTAAAATAATATCGATTGATGTAGTCAGTTAGGAAAAAAAAACGACACATTTTTCTGATTACAAAGTCAGTAAGCTGTTTTTCTAATTAGTTATTAACTACGCAGTACCAAAAGTGCAAGTACTAGCCCAAAAAGGTGCTCCAATTAAAACATAAACATAATAAACATAAACGTTCACGCCGAATATCCCCGAAGGGGTTGGCAGAGGTACTAATACTTTATAACATCAAGTGACTTTGTCACCTGGTGTTCTGATCTGAGTACCCACGTTTTGCATGGTTAGTGTACTCACATGATAGGGGGCAGGCCTATCGCCGTTTTGTACGAATACACTGTCACATGACTAAGTACAACTCAGCCATGTGGGTTCCCTCACGATGTTTTCCCTCACACCGTTAACAACCATGATGAATTAACCACACATATGTCTTTCGAAAAGACAAATTGGTGTAGGCCCGACCCAGGATTTGAACACTAGTCGTTTGCACGATAACCGAGTGTTCTACCCACTGGGCTATCACGGTTGCAATTAAAACAATAAGTGCACAAACCCTGATCAAATAAACATACCATAGTTTGTTTGTTTGCTTTTATCAATAAATTTTTCTTAGTCATGCTGCCGTGTGTGTGATATGTATTTCCTTATATCTCGTAGATGGAATGTTTAGAACAATGTGCTCCTTGACAAACTACGACCGTTGCTTAACCTCAGCTGGTACGCAGTGACGAACTAAGTAACCGTTTTCAACATTTCCGAAAAACCTTCATATATGCACACTTAAAATGGCACCCCTTATGTCCTTCCGTAACCTTATTATGAGATGACCAAGGAGGTTATGGACCTTTTAATTTATAAGTGGGCATTATTCTTTTGAAATACAACCCTTTCGCCTAAAAGGGGATCGCCAAAAATAATAATATTTCTCAATCCCCCGCTAGCCCGCTCCCTCTTTTATGTACTAGTGCACAACAAAGAAGCCTGTGTGTAGCGGCAGTGGTATCCCGGCCCACAAACACATATCATAATAACAGCTCGGGGCATCTTGCCGGATGTGTTTGATATTTATCGCGCAGTTTATGAACTGAGCAGTCCCTGGTTTGGCTCCCTGGCGAACCCACCCTCCCCCGCCGCACCCTCGCCAAATCCCTTTAACTTTTATTAAATATCTTCAGATTTATCGCTGACTTGGCAAAGTGTAATCAGTGAGTTGACACAAACTGTAATGTGACTGGGTGAGACGAGTTTGCTTTTGATGATTGATTTTGTCTACTATTTAGTTGTGTAGTAGTTCTTGTGTAAAGTAATGATTGCGAATATGAAACTGTCGATTAATCTGAAAATTAGAAAAAAATTACGTCCACAATTGCAAATGATTTGGTACCAAACCCATTGCCGTTCTATATTAAAGTAATTACTAATCAATGATGTGTTATTATTATTATATGTCTAAGTCTCTTAGAATAGCTCAACCGTATATCTACCCGTGGGTATCGTGAGAGTTTATTAAGGAAACAAGTTTTTAAGTAACTTGGATATTATGTGGTTGAAAGCCCATCACAAAAGTTTTGCCTGTCAACTTTGTGAGGTGGCTGATGAAGTAAGCAGTAGGTTATATTTATATTAGCGTAAGTGCATCGGTAACAAACAAGAAAACTTCAGAAAATATAACATAACGGCAGCTCTACACACAAACATAAATATTCCGATTTAAAATTGGCGTCATTTCACTATTGTTCATTAATTACGGGTCTTGAATTTTTACTTAGTATAAGCATAACATAACATAACATAAACGTTCACGCCGAATATCCCCGAAGGGGTTGGCAGAGGTACTAATACTTCTGAACATCACGTGACTTTGTCACATGGTGTTCAGAGTACCCACGTTTTGCATGGACAGTGTACTCACGTGATAGGGGGCAGGCCTATCGCCGTTTTGTACGAATACACTGTCACATGACTAAGTACAACTCAGCCATGTGGGTTTCCTCACGATGTTTTCCCTCACCGTTAACAACCATGATAAATTAACCACACATATGACTTTAGAAAAGACAAATTGGTGTAGGCCCGACCCAGGATTTGAACACTAGTCGCTTGCACGATAACCGAGTGTTCTACCCACTGGGCTATCACGGTTGTTATAAGCATAATACGAGTATATTATTTTGAAAAATACGATATCTTTTTGAAAGATAATTTAATATAAATAATCACTCTAATCTTTGTCGATTCTCAAGGAACTTTGATGAATACTTGATAGTAGTTAGTAGTATTGCTCCAAATTTAATTAAATGTAAATAAGACCAAAACCAGCTTTTTGGTGTATTTTCAGATGAATTTGTATACTGTTCTCGGTATAGCACCTTCTTACTAAACTGTTTGTTTCATGTATGTAGTTTTGTTACTCCATCAGACAGATTATAAAACTTTTTTTACCATAAGGTTTATCGTATACAACGCATATAACTTCGTAATTTTTTTGAAAGCAGATTTTTATTTGATTTTTTTCAAGTTATTTCTTCATTATATCTCTTATCAGCTACATCGTTGTCATAGGAACTGACTTCACACTTTTTTACTTTCATACCGCCTTTATTATTGCTGTAACCGTAAACGTTTAAGATACACAAACTCTATAGGTATTTGTAAAAGCAAATAAAGAAACTGTACGCAGCCATGTTGCCCGCGATCCCGCCAAAACAGCGTGTAACCGTTCCAACACAACGGTAAAACTTTTTATTTTTAAAGCGGGATCCAAAAAGGTAGGCAATAAAAAGGTTCAGCCTCGTTCCGTTTTCAAAAGGAGATCGTACTGCGCGGTGATAAGGACCACCTCCTTATGGTAATTGATGATTGTTTTCAAATGGACGTCGACTGATGTTTTTATTCAGTAGCTCAGGGCTTAGCTGCGTTTATCGGGTTTTAAAATAATCTTATTTAATTTCAATGCAATCAGGTGAAAAACATTGACGTGCGATTACTAAAAATAGTAAACAGATTTGTGTATGGTTTTTTAGTACCTATTTACATAACTTAATAGCGGTAAAATTTTCAAAAGCTTTTCAAAGGAGTGTTTATTTTCCTATTTGTTACATTTAGTTAAAACGCGGTTAAATTGCATTAGAAATTACGTGTTTGAAGCTTATTGATTCAAATTCACGACTTCCCAGTAACTATTCGCAGAACTTATTTTTATTAATGACATTTTTGACGATGGCGAATAAACTTAGTAACTATATCGCCCCCATGCATTGTCTATTCTATTGCCACAAGTCGTTTGTTTGTTTTATGTTTTGAAAAACGAATAAGACTATGTGAATAGGTCGCATATGTTTCACTCGCAGTAATGTCCTGAAATCTCAGTACTCACAACCCCACTTCGCCCGGCAATCTGAAACACAATAAGTCTTCTAACCCTTCACGAAAAGAAACTCAAAAATAAGCAATTCGGTCACGGGAAATCCTACTCTAGGCTCACACTTCCAAAGTTCATTTTAGAGTGTTAATATTTTAAGGGAATTGAGGAAGACATGTAAAAGTGGTTATAGTCGTAAATCATGGAAAGCGGCGTAGACTTTATTCTTTTATGCAAGTGGATTTTGCATGGAAATAGTTCGCGTGCCATTTTTAATATGGTCATGAAATATAGTTACGGTAGTACACCTACAATAATAGCCTATTGAACAAAGTTACTGATCTTCTTTCGCAATTTTACAGGAATACATAAAAATGTGTGTTGTGTTGTGACTCGACTACGGCCATACATTGACCATTTTAAGGCCTACGCTGTTCTTGATTTATTTTGCTATCGCGTTTTATTCTGTTTAATGTTCTAGTATTTCTTATGTCGGCAATTCAGAAACTTAAGTTTTATAATCTGAGTCGTGTAAGCTTGATCGATCAAATGGGCTAATAATATGTTGGTTTTCTGCGCCTTTCGAAACATACATAGAAAATATAGTCTTTTGTTTGTTCTTATTAAATAAATAAAATGATAACACCTCAGTTATAACGTCATATTATTAAAATGTAAAAAAACGATAAACATTTAAAGTTCGGTTCCAAAATTACGATACGCGATGGTGCATTGGCATTGCATATGATGATCACAATCCCGTTATGTATCTAAGTCTTACTACCCTACCTTTTTCTCCTAGTAACCAAAAGAGCAGTAATACCGCAAATGACAGTGCTAATATCTGGTAATAGCGACACTCGTCCTACAGACGCAGGTGTAATATCCTGGAGTAGCAATCCTCGTTAGGTCTACTCTGCAGTTTCCACTTAGTGGATCTGTTGTATTGTAGTGTATCTAGGTTACCAGGCACTAGCTTTGATAAGGGTAATAGCACTCACATGTCAGTATTGCTATTTACTTAGGTGCGTCTGTGTTTTTTTGTTACCACCAGTATTTTTTTACGGATTTGAGAGTGGCTTTTGTCAAATAATATTGTTTTATAACGTTTTTATTTACCTAAGTTAGTATATAACTGTTCCCTAAAGGCTAGGCTTAAAGCATCATTAGATTACAGCGGTAAAGTAATATAAGTTTTTTGTGGGTCTCAACCGTTTAAGATCACAAATAAGAAATGTATCTCAAAACAAACAAAAGTAAAGTTACAAAATTTAAATTGTTGATACTACTCTACTTCCTTAGTTGTTATCTTATTTTACTTTTATTTTTATTTTACTTTTTACTTTTACTTTTATTTTACTCTGTCTTGTTAGGTTTTTTCACAATATTATTATTATTATTAACTAGGGTACTTTATAAATATTTAAGAGTTTAACGTTTATAAGCATAAATTAAATAAATAAAAAAAAAAGCTGTCAACACACAATTAAGGACATTGTAACTAGAACATAAGGCATTAAGCATGTTATTTATCATGTACTGTTTCATGTCTGTAGTGTGATGCATATAAATAAATAAATAAATAAGTTAATTTGACTTCAAATATATTAGTGACAAAAGAAAAATATAGAGCCTATATAAATGGTATAATTAATAAGAAAAAGACCACTACAACGGATATTTTCGTACCAATAAAGATTACTAAAACAGAAGCTCGCAAAGAAAAATAAGTAGGTATAAAAAAAATGATGAATGTAAACGAACATGAATGGCGTAAATAATAGTTTCTATGGAGTTTTCAAGTATGTATCAATGACAGTTGCCGTGTAAAGTAGAAGGCATATCAATAATATAGTTGTTGTTAAAGATAATTTATACGTATAATTTATTTATTTTCGCCGTCTTGTAGACTATGTCTTATCGGGACTTTACCTTACCGTTACCAACATTTAGATGAAATTTAAAATAAATCTTTTTCTGAACAATATTGATGTTATAAAAAATGTAACTAAACTTGAAGAATAAGAGTTTCTTTTTAAAAATTTTTTTTTACTTCTTGGGAAGTAAACTTTATGATAGGTAAAAGTAATAGGCTGGTATTACAGTTCTTAATTTTTTTTTGTATTTTTCGACTCGTTAATATGGCTTTTTTATTTCTTAAATTTCAATAACGATAAATAAAAAATTATAACTTTATAATCGGTAAAAAAAATAGACTGGTTTTGCAGATGTCGATTTTTTTAATATATTTTTAATACAGTAACATAGCTTTTTTATTTCTTAAATTTGAATAACGATAAAAAAAAATTGTAACATCCTATCAATTTGTGACATGAAAATAAAATGAATTGAAAAAATAAATTCATTAAAAAAAAATCAAAAAGAACATTGACCCCGACGTGATTTGAACACGCAACCTTCTGATCTGGAGTCAGACGCGCTACCGTTGCGCCACGGAGTCGATGAGTGTGCGGCGCGAAATAAGATACCACTTCGGCGGGGCGCCGCGCGTCACGTGATGACGTATTGTGTTGCGTAATCTCTAGACCTGAATTACAGAGTGACTGCTGATTGCGTCTAATATTATTAGCTAAACTTTTTCAAATAGGAAATAACAATGAAATATGAAGTCAAATAAGAAATGTAGATCTACTACGTTAAGCCGATGTTGGTATACCTATTTAATAAGAAAAGTACTAGATTGTAATAAATTGTTTGTGATCGTAAAGCCTATCAATTTACCTATTTATTTGCCAAATGTCCCAAAAAAGAAACAAATCTACATTTTATTGTACAAGTACAATTTTTATTTCAACCCTCACGTTATAAAACCCAAATAACCTCATTAAACTCATGTCAACTTATCCTACCATTCAAAACAGCACAACCTATCCATCTCAAGTCACCAGAACAAAGACACCAAATCGCTTATCATATTTCCAATCAAGTGCGCGATAGATAGAGCGCGGCGGTGCGTCGAATGCGAGACCCCGTGGGAACTGGTGTGACCACCACACCATTACGGCTGGTAGAGCTGGCGGTGACTGTACGTTGGAACCAATTTACTTTTATTTGTGGTGGCAGAATTCCGTCATACAGAAACTTGGATAATTTTGAACAAAATATAAAATGGAAAATGCTTGGGCACGTTATGTTATGCCGCTGAATACTACGGTCTTATTATGTTGAGAATAATCAGATTACTTACAGTAAATAAATAATAATTTTGGCTTTCTATTTCTAAGGGGAAATAAATTAGCTAAAACTAATAATGAAGTGCAAGGCACAGTGTTTAAAATCAGTGACGAGCAAGATAGTATTTTATCAGACATTTTTATTCAATTAATTATAATCAAGGTTTTTAGGAGGTTTTCATGTGGTGGTCTCTATTCCCAACCCCAACAAACAGCGTAAAATTATGTTATTTATAAGATTTTTTATAGGCAAAGAGGGTTATGGGGCTATATTTCACAACACAGCACTGCACATTATGATAGTCTATTTAGAGATTTTAAAATAATCATAGTCACTTAATTTTGAACGCAAATTAGAATCTTTATTCCCATAACACTGGCCAATGATTCTTTCCATTCACACCTACTCTAGTCTACATAATTTTATATTTTGTGCCGGTCTCATAAAACACATAGTGTGTGTCACGACTGACGATGATCGTGTACTCCAATCAATCCTGATGACAAGATAAAAGCGGTGCGTGATGATTTGGGCGGCTTTCATTCATCAGCGGGCGGCGGCGGCGGCGGCGGCGTGAGATATGAATTAGCTGGTCAACATCGCTAGTATGAGCGACTTGACATCGCGTGGTATAAAACAGCCATCTCTTACCCAATTAATTATTTAGAATGTGAGGATTACTTCTAATAATTAAAGGAAAGAAAAATTTCAACACCAGAGCGGGGATCGAACCCACGACCTCCGGGTATACGCCCCGCCTACTAATTTTGCAATAGAAGCCACTTGACACTATAGCTCAATTGGCAGAGCGACGGGGACGTATACCCGTAGGTCGTGGGTTCGATCCCCGCTCTGGTGTTGAAATTTTTCTTTCCTTTATTTCTTAGCACTTACTTAGTATCGTATACTGTCGTCGCATTCTAACATATATCGTGATGATAGAATAGCGCTCGTGTTAGGCCTTTTGGTCGTTTGGGAGCGGAAATCATTGTCTTGGACATCAATTATCATTACGTGCCTGATTGGGAGCGACAGGATGTTAGTTGATTTTCTTTGGGAATGGAGGATGGATGGAGAAGCTTGCTGGGAGGTCATTCTTGGTCGTTAATCAATAAATATACAATAATCCTACTAAAACAATGGAAATGTGTAGCCAAATCTTTTGAAAGTTGTTGGGGAAACATACATACACATATATTCACGGCAATAAATCTCAAAAAAGGGTAGCCAAAGAGATAGAAACTCCTCTGCTACATTTGGAAGATGATAGGGGACAAGATGGTAGAAATAAAGTATCTTTGGTGACGAATATCCATCCTTATCGCCCAAAAACCACAATTATAACTTATAACCAAATATTTTTTATTTGCTGTGTAGTGTCGGCTTAGAATAGCACTAAACCTTTTCTTCCGGTGGGTGTACGTAAGAGGCGACTAACGGTATTCGGGCTTTTCAAGGGATTTTTGGGCGATGCGGTTGGAGACCCATCACCAACAACCTTTATTTTTACCACCTTTTCCCCACGCAACTTCCAAAAGTGGCTGAGAGATTTCTAATTCCTTAGCTCTGGCTACCCCTTCTAGAGATTTATAGCCGTGAGTATATGTATGTATATATTTTTTATTAAAGTAGAATTGGTGGTGGGTCTCCTGGCATATCGGCTAAAAAGCAAAGTTATGTTGAATTTTCATTCCAGTATTAATGATCTCCATTATGGAGCTGCGTACTAGTAATCCTGTGAGTTCCTAAGTATGATGTTACTTTTCACTATCAGTAATGTTGGTCACACAACACACAACACCGCTTTATTGTGGGTGTTTGTATTCATTGTAACTTGTACTACATACAATGTGAGTAAAGGATGCGCGGGGCAGTGCCGGAGTAAGGATGTAGTGTGAATATTACCTTAAATATTCTACTATTCGAGCGCTGGGATAACCACTGTGTATCTGAAATACTTATATTTTTAAGGCAAAGACCACTGCTACCTGCTATACTACCAAAAAAAATATCTGATTATTTATTTCATTGTTATTCGAAATGTAACACGATATACTAGTAAAACATTTAAAAAAAATACAAAGACAATACAATTATAGTGTTCTGTCAGCTTAGAATAGCACTACCCCGTTTCTTCCCCTGGGTGTACGTAAGAGGCGACTAAGGGTGTTAAAGCTTTTTAATGCAATTTTGGGCCATGCAGTTGGAGACCCATTACCAACAACCGTTATTTTACCGATTATTTTCAGTTGCTGTTGCTGAGGTATTTATGATTTCTTAGCTCTGGCTACCCCTTCTGGGGATTTAAAGCCGTGAATATATGTATGTATTTATGTATGTACAAAGAGCAAGGGCAATACCTATGTAAGAAAAACGAATGAAGAAATCAATTAAATCTTAATAAAACTGATCTCGTACTGACAGTTTAAAATTACAAATAATGGCAAACATCGTCAATTGCCGACAAAGTTCTCAAATCCGGCCCCATCTTTCTATTGAAACGCAAGTGCCATATCGCTCAAACACCACCATCAACTCAAATCAATTCCTCAGTAATAACGTAGAGTAGGTTCGCTGCTGCGGTTTCTCTTGCGGTCTCTCGACAGTTCCCATCTCAGAGCTGGTAGAGCACCGGCCTTTGTGGTTTCGATTGTAGCTTTTGTATTGAAATGTGGAGAATGGGTTTCTAAGTAAAAGTGGGGTAGCTCGGAAATTGATTTTAACTTGTGGTGTGGGCAAGCATTGTCTATTAAATTGAATATTAAAGAAAGCTTTTTGTTTTAAATAACGTTTTGTATACACTACTGAGGATTATATTAGTACTACATTTACTTAAATGGCTCTCTAGCAGTGTTTAGCTGTGGATATACCTCATCCATAAATAATTGTACCATTCTCAATAGAAAATCAAACTTAGCCCTCGAGAAGTCCTATCCCTATGACACTATCAAGGTCAACTAGATAAGTGTAATTACTAATGACAGCCTTAACATACCTTCCAATATACTCACAAAAAAAGCGTAATTATAATAGCTCAAGTACTACAAAAACTGGCATAGCTTACAAAGCAATTGATCTATTCACAGCTCACAGCTCCATGTTTTCATCGAATTATTCAACCAATGTACATTTCAACACGTCGTAAAAACAAATTGTACTAATAAAGTGATTAGCAGCCATTAAACGCATTAATTATCGATAATTTTCCGAAACAATTAGACATTACAGATGGTTTGATTGCATCGCGAGCGCTACGCGATTGTGAGAGCTATAGCGCGCTGGCGACCATCGGATAGAATAATGAGCAAAAAACTGCGACTATATGAAGATGTCGGACGCGGGCGATTCGCCGACGTGGAATTATTACTATGATGCAGATATAGAGAACAGTCGATTAATTTAATAAACTTGTCGATTTCTAAAGATAGAGAGTTGTTAGCTGAAATATAACAATTCGTTTCCTATTTTTGCAACTTTTAAAAGACTAAAGAATTATTTATTCTAAAATGCCATGTAGTGCCGGCTTAGAATGTCACTAACTTTTTCTATCCAAGGGTGTCGTTCTTACGTCTCTTGGCGGTTAAGGGTATGGGGATTTTTAAGTGTTTTTTGGGCGATGCGGTTGGAGACTCATCACCAACAATACTTTATTCCTACCATCTTCTCCTCTATCAACTTCCTAATGTGGTTGAGGAGCTTTTGACTCCGAAGCTCAGGCTACCCCTTTTAGGAATTTATGGTCGTGAGTATATGTATGTATGCTTGTTATTCTAAAACAGTTCTGAATACACCTGTTGATATCGTTATTTAATATATTTAGTATGTTGGGTAACTTATAATAACTTATAGTAACTTATATATGACATATTTGGCATACAATTGGAATTATATTACTAGTAGTTACTAAAATTTAGGCTAGAACTTCACTTCGTATTCCTAATTTCTGAATGGTAATGGAAATGGATAAGAAGAGCTAAAATAGTTGTATTGAAAGCACAGTGAGTGACATATCTCACTTCATACGAACTCTATTCCTGCAAGACGCACTACAATTTTCCACGGCAGATAGTCCATAGCAACATTAATATTGAGATGTTTACGTCGTTTTGCTCGCACTTTTTATCATTTGAACAAGTGACAAGCGATGTTTTGCTCGCGGGAATCTGAAATGATTAGCGACGCGACAGATATAGATATTATTATGATCATCTATTTTTTATCACACTCGTTGATATGTTTTATTTATTGCGATAAGTGTATGTATGCTAAAATATTTCTTTTGCTTTTATTATGCAGTGAGAATTTTATACCATTTGATGATTGAAAAACAGCTATATAATAATCGTGTTCTCATAATAACATAACATAAACGTTCACGCCGTTTATCCCCGAAGGGGTTGGCAGAGGTACCAATACTCCTGAACTCACATGGCAAGCGCCATCTAGTTTCCAGAGAAGGTACCCACGTTTTGCTTAGACAGTGTACTCACGTGATAGGGGGCAGGCCTATCGCCGTTTTTGTACGAATACACTGTCACATGACTAAGTACAACTCAGCCATGTGGGTTTCCTCACGATGTTTACCCTCACCGTTAGCAACCATGATAAATTAACCACACATATGACTTTAGAAAAGACAAATTGGTGTAGGCCCGTCCCAGGATTGGAACTCACGCCCTTCTGTTTTTCGGGCGGGTGTTCTACCCACTGGACTATCATGTCGCTTTTTTGTTCTCATAATCTCAGACAGAAAACAAATGTCCAGTGTTATACATAAACAATCCCCAAAAGTGCATGCCACATGCATCGGCTTCCCTTAACCTACACTAAATCGTGCCTGTCTTACCGTAAGTAGATAGTTATGCTATCATTTAATCATTTCCAGCTATGGAAACTATTACCTTCTTTTCTGCGTTAAATAGTACGATATTTACCATCTTTTCCTCACCCAAACTCCAAAGAGGCCAAGGTTTTGAATTAGAGTATTATATTATTGATTTAGTACTATGATTACTTAAAAATTATGCACTTGCTAAATATTACTACACATATATTCATGGGTACATGTTCTCAAGATGTGGAAATCAAAATACGATTTATAGAATAAGTTTAACCAGAAAAGCGGCATTCCGTGACTTTCAAAGCATCAGTCTGCCTCCCAACTTTAAAATAAAACCCTAGCAAAGACCATACATTAAGTATCACACACACAGACACTTCCAATTACTTAAGTTGTTAAAACAGTTCCCAACGAAGGCTGAAGTTAATCCAAAAACAGGTACGAATTATCAGCAGATCACGACCGGCACTCGAACCCATACCGTCCCACATGAGACCTATAATCAACCATAATTGCACCACGTTACTCCTACCATGTGCAAACGCGAGCGAAATCTCTTTTGCACAAACGCATACATCGCCTGCCTTTGTTTGAGAGTTGCGAAACCGGATAATACATAAGTGGTAATGGATTTAAAAACCTGCGTGAATCTCGAGCGTGGGTTAAGTTCGCGGTGATAATTTCTTTGGTAAAGTACAATTCAAGTTTTTTAAACGATTTATTTCTTAGAAGAATTTTTCAATGGTCGTCAGACAGGCCGTAAGGTTCGCCTAAATAAGGTTGTTGTAAAAACAGGAGTAGGTATGTACACGCATTGTTTGATATACGAAATCATGGCTTCATGACTTCACTCACTCACGTTTACTCCGTAATATCCACAAATGGTTGGCAGAGGGACTGATACATCTGCACCCGTCACTTCTCTCTCTCTCAAGGGGCTTGACTAGAGAAGAAGAAAAAAGAAATATAATTTATTTGGCAATAAAAAAATAATTGGTACAAAAGTTTGGTAAATTACTAAGGTGGCCGACTACATTCTCAACTCGTCTTTACTCACTATGTTTTTCATTAATCGCTCGCATTACTTTATGAGGATTCTGACTCAAATTTTCTGAATTAGAAGTGGTGATTTTCCGACTGAGCTATTAATGTGTAAAAGGATACTCATTCACGATAACATTTTTGTTTTTAAAAAAGATCAGCTTTTTGGTACTAGCAGATCGCTTCGTCATTCATATTAAGGATCCGATTTTGTGTTGAGTATGGTAGTACTACACGTCTGTGTGTACACGTCTGTGTACACTAGTGGCGGTCACGTCCTAGATGACGCCGTTGCTAGAGATGGCAGGGGTAAGTTACTATCGCGGTGGAACGATATCCATTGGCTGATGATGATTATAATGTGTGCAGTAGACGTGTGTATCTGGGATTAGAATATGAGGTTAAATCCATACTGGTGGCTAACGGTTATCATTGTCTGGGATGTATTTTTTCTTAAATATCATTAAGAAAAAAGAATATCATGTAACTCACGGTTTACAAAATCACTGTTGGAAATGACAAAATACAAATGTATTACTCGCACTCTTATGTAGTATTTTAACACGCTTTTTATTAATTTTAACGTTTATTATCAACGTTATTTTTTTTTGAGTTAGTAGCAAGTTATTCTCTTTAGCTTACCCCGTTTGTTAAATTCTTTCTTGGGTCAAATTAAGTAATTTCAATTTTCTTAAGTTAGAGCAAGTTCTTTTCTTTAGCTCTACCAATCTTTTTGTTTTTTGAAAGTATTGTTATGATGTTGAAATCCATCAAACAACGGAGAAGTCAAATGTAAATCTTGTCATAATTAGTCGCACGCCGTCCCGCCATGCCACACAGGAAGATTCGCAAACATTCCGCGGCAAACAAACAGACAATTTAAATACATACGTAATGCCGCGGAGTCGCTCGCATAGCTTCGTTTAATTACCCGTTGCCGCTCACAGGAGTTGTTTATAGGAGACCAGAGGAATTAGCCGAGCTATCCCGTCTTGCATCACTTTCTACTTTATGACCCCACACACGAAGAGTTTAATGGCGCTCTGGTTATGCCGGTGTGCCGAGTGTGCGATTTTGTGAGGTCGTTAAGATGAGAAACCAGTCCGGTGTGCATTGGGATGAACAGGTGGCCGAGCCCATGGGGGTTTTGGTATGACTTCTTTTCTCTGTTTACCTCTTTGGAATGTACGGTGTGGAAGTGTTCCTTTTGTTATTGTTTCTATTGAGATTTGCTGTGTAGTGTCGGCTTAGAATAGCACTACCCCATTTCTTCCCGTGGGTGTACGTATGAGGCGACTAAGGATATTGGGGCTTTTTAAGGGATTTTTGGTCGATGCAGTTGGAGACCCATCACCAAACACCTTTATTTTACCATCTTTTCCCCTCTCAACTTCCAAAAGTGGCTGAGGCATTTTCAATTCTTCAGCTCTGCCCTTTTAGGGATTTATAGCCGTGATAATTGAAACAACTATTGATTTTCGGATATTTTAATCGCGTGTTATTACATTATTTTTAATAGCCCGACGTTTCGAAAACTTTTCAGTTATCATGGTCACGGGAAGACTGAGGTGTTATTTGTCATTATACAGTACTATAAAATTATTAATACTAACTACCTTCACAAAATTTTAAGTTACATTTGCGTTTAATATTTGCTATGTACAAAAAGAGCTAATGTTATCTGGAGTCTTGCTAGTGTTCTTCCCTCGCTTAGTTGTGCTAATGATCGGGTTCCAAGCAGGTGGTAATTGCCGACCATCATCTCTATTGAAGTTTGGATGTTTCTTTATTTCAATAGAAAAATAATGTAATAACACGCGATTAAAATATCCGAAAATCAATAGTTGTTTCAATTATAATGTGCAATCGTGAAAATCTTAGAAAATACTTTATAGCCGTGAGTTTATGTATGTATGTTTTATTGAGACTGACGTGAACATCTATACAATTTTGTTTTGGTTGTCCTATACATTTCATTACTATTATCTTACAAATATAAATAAAAACACAGTGTCGGTTTGTAACATTAAAATAATTGCTTTTAAATTAATGGATTACAGATTTATTTACGGTAAATATTGAATTGCAGTGTTAAATAAGATACTATCTGTCTATTTCATCCAACTGGATTTCGCTGATGAAGTAAGGAGTAACAATTTATTTTTGGTTTGTTTTAAACTCCGTAATTCCGTGCGAATGAAGGTGTTCCACTATATTTAGCGACGCTCAATGAGGAATATTTCACGTTAATTTAGAAATCAAAAAAGCTTAACATCAGCTGCCAAAATATTTATTCAAGCAATACATAGTAGGTTTATTCAATTGAACTGTTTCTGTTGTTATATTCTGAAGTGAATCTAAGATAGTTTAAGTTTGGCAGTGCTCAGGCCAAGTTCCCGCAACAGGCCACGCGCATGCCGTGCACTGTTTACACGAACCGTTTCGAAATTCAAAAGTACATTTGAGATATTTTCAACCAAGTACCTACCGCATTTTCACAACTATACCATATTTTAAGTTAGGTGTATAGTAAAGTGAATTGGCCTAGATCTCGTTTAAAACAATATTTTATTTTTTAAATTGATAAAAGATATCAAACTAAACTAGTTTGCCTATGGAATGCTTATCTAAAATATTGTAATTTTTAAAATAATCAGTACATAAAAAATGTCGCTGCCTAGATCAAACTGAGAAAGTATAGTGAGGTTCTTAGCCTCAGCTGAAATAAAAACAAAACATCTTGTGATTTGACGAGATGTTATATTTTTATTTTAGCATAATTATTTTGAAAATTACAATATTTTGGATAAGCATTCCACAGGCAAAGTAGTTTAGTTTGATGTCTTTTATCAGTTTAAAATATGAAAAGGGTATGTTTTAAAAACGAGTTTAAGGCCAATTTCGGCTAGATGAACCGATGACGTGAATAAGGTGGCGGGTAGTGGCTGGATGTGGAAGGCGCAGGACCAGGTTTGGTGGCGAGTCTTGAGAATGGTTAATATTTATCAGTACATCGAGCTCCTGATAAAGATGATTGGTTTGGCATTTTGGTGGGACTTTTAATACTCGTAACTAACAGTACAGTAAATGTCCTGTCACCACGACCAGCAGCAAGCAAAACAGTTTCCTAGATGAGATACACGCAGGCTGATGCGCAGACAGGCTCGCAAGCGGCACTTTATTGAATCTCATCAGGAATGCAATATTGCTTATAATTAACTTGGAATCATCGCCGGTCGGAGAAGCGAGCAGCAGGCGCGAACCGATCTATTTCGCAGCTAAAGTTTGCTGCTAAGCCCGTGGTAAATCTCGATTTAATTTAGATAGAAGGATGCGCGGCCCGCCCGCCGCCATTACCGCGGCACGTGACGCCGGCGCACGCCTAACAGAAATAAATTGAGTGTTATTAAGGAAAACATCGGTTTCATAGACATCTGTGAAGTGGTTTCGTTTTGAGACTCGCCACGACTTGAGCTTTTTACTTATCTGGTTGATATTGACAGTCTCCAGGCATCTGTAACTATTATCATCATTGAATCATTGGATTAGATTTGATCGTAGCTACAAAGTTTATAGGAATATTTTTTTAAAGACTTGCGTTGCCGAATCGTTCAAAGTAAAACATCCTTTTACCTTAAGGACGTAATAACATAAATAATAACATAACATAAACGTTCACGCCGAATATCCCCGAAGGGGTTGGCAGAGGTACTAATACTTCTGAACATCACGTGACTTTGTCACCTGGTGTTCAGAGTACCCACGTTTTGCATGGACAGTGTACTCACGTGATAGGGGGCAGGCCTATCGCCGTTTTGTACGAATACACTGTCACATGACTAAGTACAACTCAGCCATGTGGGTTTCCTCACGATGTTTTCCCTCACCGTTAACAACCATGATAAATAAACCATGAAAAATATATTGGATTGAATCAGGCGTTACTTTGCGGAAATCCATAGCAATACTAATATTAATAAATTTCTTCGCTTAATTCCGCTAAATAATACCTGCAGTCTTCATGCAACATGCACTGTGCACCGCCCGCCCTTCCACTTACAAGAAATCGAAAAGCAGACAATGCACCACACACACACCCGCAAGCGAAAACCACAGGCAACCACAAACATGCGACGCGTTTCGACTCAACACGAGTCATTGACGAGCAGTTAGTAGACAGTTCGGCAGCTGACCACCGAGTGCTAGCATGTCATGAAAAATATTGCAATTTTTAAAATAATAAGTACATAAAAAATGTCGTAAAAAATATCATTTATCATGGCTTAAGGACGTCCCCGGAAAAATAGGATGATATTGATTGTTTGGAAACTCTATAAAGTCCGATTTGATGATATTGATATGACACGAATAAAATATATGTTGGTGATTAGTTCATGGTGTTAAAATTTTGTGTTTAACATTCTAACAATTTGTTGAAAAATACGGTGACAAAAATAGAATTGCAACATGCTTTGTTTTCATTAAAGCCGTATAGGCTCCACTAGCATAACATACACGTGAACTCATGATGTGTCTATACAGGGTGGCTCATTCAAATCGGTCAGTATAGAAAAGTCTGAAACTATAAGACATACGAAGATTTGTTCTTAGGGACCATGTCACCGATTTTGATAAAAAGAAAAACTGCATTCATACATTTGAAAAAAAACTGTGCCCAGCTCGGGAATCGAACCCGGTTGTTTTGAAAAAATAAACTTACACTTTTTCTATTTTGATATCGATTGTGTAGGTCTTAAGCTATAAATGTCTTTATAAAACATGATGTCCAAAATGAATAAAATGCATTGTTTTGACATACTTCAATTTCTCAAAGTAGGTGTTCGAAGTGACCACCATTTTTTTCAATACAATTTTCAACACGTAACGATCTTACTATTGCATTTTGTATCTTCATCTGGTGAATTTGCGTTAAAATTTACTCTATGGCTGCTTTTAGGTCTTCAACGGAGTCATAGCTTGTTTTGTAAACTTCATCCTTAACGTAACCCCATAAAAAATAGTCTAGAGGCGTCAAATCGGGCGACCTCGTCGGCCATTTGATAGGGCCGTTCGTACCAATCCATTTTCGCGGAAAGTTTTCATTTAAAAAGTCTCTTGCTATGCGACTATTGTGAGCCGGTGCTCCGTCCTGTTGAAAATAAACTTGTTCTCTTACTTCTGCTGACATTTCTCGTACCGCCTCTAAAAGTAAAAAGTGCGGTCACTTCGAACACCTACTTTGAGAAATTAAAGTATGTAAAACAATGTTTTTTATTCATTTTGGACATCATGTTTAATAGAGACATTTACAGCTTAAGACCTACACAATCGATGTCACAATAGAAAAAGTGTAATTTTATTTTTTCAAAACAACCGGGTTCGATTCCCGAGCTGGGTACAGTTTTTTTTCAAAATGTATGAATGCAGTTTTTCTTTTTATCAAAATCGGTGACATGGTTCCTAAGAACAAATCTTTGTATGTCTTAGAGTTTCAGACTATCCCATACTGACCGATTTGAATAAGCCACCCTGTATACGCGTAGCTTTCAGATCTGTAACTTTGATGGTTAAACTTTTCATTTAAACATTATAGTTATTCAATAAAACTAAATAAAGTACATTTTATCCTGCGCGCGCGTTTTTTCCGTCCCTGTCACTCTCACTAAATTTGACGTAAATGAGCGCAATAACTGCAATATGCGGGGAGACCCTTAAATAAAAAAAATTATTTGAAATTTGAAACTATTTATTTTATAAAGGTTTGTTAATATTTATAATTATAATACAGAGGGATATTAATCTACACTTATAAACTAGATTGTGGCCCCTGGGGAGTCACATATAAGATTTTAAAATTTTAGTGGACAAAAATGTAATAAGTTAATCAATAAAAATAAAAAACATCTTATTTATTTAAAGGTGGAGGGCGATGGGTTCACATATTTACCCTCAATGAAGTATTTTTTAACCGACTTCAAAAAAGGAGGTTCTCAGTTCAATTGTTTGTATGTATGTATGTATGTATGTATGTATGTATGTATAATTGTCCGCGATTATCTCGAGTTTGGCTTAAGCTATTTGGATGCGGTTTTCAGGAAAGTATTCGTTACATTTAGGAGAAGGTTTTAGTGCCTTAACCGACCAAAAAAAGAAAGGAGGTTCTGTGTTTGACCTGTATGTATGTCTGTTGGTCCGCGATTATCTCACGTTTGGCTTAAGCTATTTGGATGCGGTTTTCAGAAAAGTATTCGTTACATTTAGGAGAAGGTTTTAGTGCCTTAACCGACCAAAAAAAAAGGAGGGGTTGTGTTTGAACTGTATGTATGTCTGTTGGTCCGCGATTATCTCACGTTTGGTTTAAGCTATTTGGATGCGGTTTTCAGAAAAGTATTCGTTACATTTAGGAGAAGGTTTTAGTGCCTTAACCACAAAGGAGGTTCTGTGTTTGACCTGTATGTATGTGTGTTGGTCCGCGATTATCTCACGTTTGGCTTAAGCTATTTGGATGCGGTTTTCAGAAAAGTATTCGTTACATTTAGAAGATGCGTTAAAGTTCTTTAACCGACTCGAAAAAAAGGAGGTTTCTTAGTTTGAAATATAAGTATGTATGTAAAGTTATCAATACTAGACAGAAATTTATCAATATATGTTAATAAAGTTTTTTTATTAGTAATAAACAGAGTTACTAAATTATTGAACAAAAAAGTATATAAAATAAAAACATGAATAAATTACTCTTAATTATAATAAACAAAAAAATATATATTGCAACATCATGTTTTTCATCCTGGTCATTTTAATCAAGGCGCTTTCGTCATGGGGAATTTCGCGCTTTCGGAATGGTCTTAACCATTTAAGTAATTTCTTTGAATCCATATCACTTAAAGCCATCTCATCAAGGGATTTTACTCGACTCAACGCTACATATATATAAGAGTGTTTCTTCGCATTTGTGATAGGTGAACTTCTCTTTGCTCATCTGTTTCGGCAGCAAGAGCAGCACGCTGACGATCTCTCTCATTCTGAAGGGCAAGCACTAGTTATCGACACGATAACGGTTAGAATGAGATGGCAGTATACGATACTAAGTAAGTGCGTAAAAGATGGCTGCTTTATCCCACGCGGTAACTTGTTTAAATACGGCTCGTGCTTGCCCTGCTGAAGTCTTTGTTTTTTTCCGATGGGTGTTTCGTTCTCCCTTACGCGACTTTTCCTTAAAGCATCCTTTGCTTTTCTATCTAGGCCCGCAGGTAAACAAAATAGTAACAAGTAGGCTAAAGTCATAATAACAAATATTATAACGACCTGTTAAAAAAACTATAAAATAAACGGACAGTAAAACTTATCTCTCAAAAACTATCACTAATTCACTAAAAAAACTCAGCGTGATTTAAGAACTTATCACTAAAAAGTATAAAATAAAAAAGAAAAACAAAAACTTCAAATTAAAAACTAAACAGAAAAATTAAATATTATTATTTTTTATTTAAAAAAGAACCGCCTTCAAAAATCCAACTGAAAAGTATAAAATAATTTTTATTTATTTTATTATGTACAACTCTATTCAACTTCTTCTTTTTGAAGTCGGTGCCAAACAGACAAATCCAAAATGAAAATTGCTACATAGAGAAAACCATACGAATAATAAATCAATCGATAGTGCCTCAACAACAGTAGGTAACACAATCGCGCTCAAAAATCAAGAAATTTCTTCCGCTCGCAACGACGTCGCTTTATATAGGATGGAATTGGGGGACAGTGTGCGGTGCTTAGCCTGGTGTGCATGCGTCGCACTCCGGAGAGAAATTATCATAATATACATGTCACCGTAAAACTGTAAATACTAGTAAATTATAATTTTAGATAGATAGCGAGATAGTAAACTAACGTTAGGTTAAGTTATGTAAGATTATCAGATTTCAAACTAACAGAATTAACAATACGACAGAGACATGCATGCACCGAGTTGGCACAACCAATACTTCTAACACTTTGTAAAAAGACGATCGAGAATCTAAATCACTACATAGTATAAAACAAAGTCGCTTTCTCTCTCCCTGTCTGGGATATACGGACATCCTTATGTATACTTTAATCTGTAAAACTACGAAATGAATTATGATGCGATTTTTTTTATTAATTGATTAAAAAGGAAGGTTTATAAGGATGACATACGCTGATGGGGTGGAAAACTCACTCAACTTGGGCGGGCGGGCCACTAATATTCGTTCTTCTTTGTCATGAAAATTGGTTTGGCACCGACTTCAAAAAGAAGAAGTTGAATAGAGTTGTACATAATAAAATAAATAAAAATTATTTTATACTTTTCAGTTGGATTTTTGAAGGCGGTTCTTTTTTAAATAAAAAATAATAATATTTAATTTTTCTGTTTAGTTTTTAATTTGAAGTTTTTGTTTTTCTTTTTTTTTAATGCACTTTTCATTTCTTTTTTGTTTAAAATCAATAAAGTCAAGACTTAGTTGCTTAGGCAAGTGGTTAAGTATTTGGGGCAATATGTGAGTCCACACCTTCCACCCGTATTCATTACTACTAGTCGGACATACATACAGTGGCAGATAATTCAGTGGTCTAAGGTTATTAGTTCTTGTTACTTTAGTGAGCGATTGGATTTGACTGTGATGCTCTGATATAATACTGGTAGCTTTTAAAAACAAGAGCGAGATGGACTCGCTAATGAAGGGTTCCGTAGCAGCACTAGCAGCAGGTAGGTAACATAGTAATATACAAGTTTAAAATGTTTAGTTCAAAATGTTATTTACTTATCACTGATTTACTATAAGAAAACAATGGTTCACGTTTTATGCGTAAGGCCTGTCAAGAAAGCTGTAGACCACACTTTAAAGAACAAAAAATACTCACACTTCCCAGTATCTACATATTGGAAACATGTAAATTTGTCCGGAAATATCCCGAATCCTACACAGAACGCCAGGATCTAATGACAAAAAACTACAACCTGAAACCGCGAAAAGGACTAGCCTTACCAGCTTCCCGACTAAAAATTCACCAATCAAGCCCACAATTAATGACCGCGAAAATCTATAATAAATTACCAGAACATTTAACGACAGAAACCAAAGACAACATATTCATAAAATCATTAAAACAACTACTAACCACAAAATGCTATTATAATTTAAACGATTATTTAAATGACCAATTTTAGTAATTAAAACTGTTTTTAAACTAGTTACATAATTTATATAAATTAATTAGAAAGCTTTGGATAATAATACTATACATATACATAAACATAGACTATTATATAAATATCATATATTTTACCTATATGCTTAGTATAAATTAAATACGGGTTATATAATATAATACAAAAATGCCGTCCTCTCTCATATTGCTGTGCCTGAACAAGGTCCATAGTGTTGTATTGTTATAAAATTTGTAACCATGTAATAGCTATGGAATGCAATAAATAAATAAATAAATAAATAAATAAAATTATTGTTATATATTTCAGTGAAATTAATAAATTAGGTAAGTAATTTGATTTATGACGTTTAAAAAAAGAACTACTGGCTAGATCTCATTCAAACCAATTTTCGTTAGTAGTTTGTATAGTAATACACATCATATATTTTTTTCAGTGTTATCATGCCCATATTTTAGAAGTTACGGGGGGGGGACACACATTTTACCACTTTGGAAAAGTCTCTCGCGCAAACTATTCAGTTTTGAAAAAAATGATATAAGAAACCTCAACATCATTTTCAAATACCTTTTAATAGATACCCCACACGTATAGGTTTGATGAAAAAAAAATTTTCAGTTTCAGTTCTATGTATGGGGAACCCTAAAAATTTTGGTTTTTTTTCAGATTTTATTTTAAAATCTTAATGCGGTTTACAGAATACATCTACGCACCAATTTTCAATAATGTAGTTCTTGTAGTTTCGGAATAAACTGGCTGTGACATACGGACGGACGGACGGACGGACAGACAGACAGACAGACATGACGAATCTATAAGGGTCCCGTTTTTGCCATTTGGCTACGGAACCCTAAAAAGGGAAACAAATGGTCTGCGCTCATGGGTTCGCAAATTCATCTGTAGCCTCTAACCACGCCCATGAAACGAAACTGAGTAAGGCTATTTGAACAATGCACTGTTCATCATAACCCAAATATAAAACTAAATAGGGTTATTCAGGTATCGTCGACCTCGCTGGTTGGATGGCTGGTTGATGGTCTCTTAGGACTACTACCACGATAGAGGCCTGGTTCTTGAGTTTAGTTAAGAGCTTATTCCATTTGTCTGAATGAAGACGTCTGAAAGCCACAGAATCTGAATTCAGACTAGTGGAATAACGTTCAAACTGAAATTTGTGTAGTGGAATAACAAGCGTCTGCGGCAGTAACTTCGAAGGACATCTGAATTCAGCAACGAAAAAGGGTAATGGAATAAGCTCTTTAGAATCAAACCAATAACTTAAGTACTTTTAAAGTTTTATTGCTCCTGTTTTTTGTACTGGATTTTTACAACTAGTCTTTAGTTTTATGAGTATTTACAATTTTCTTTTATTTGCCTCGTTTGTTGCTATGTTGTTTTTTGTAAAGAGTAAAAAAAATGCGAAAAATAATCTTAGCAAATTGCGACATCCTACAAACATAATCCAGACCCTTGACCTCTGATATTTGAATAGACAGAATTTAGTAAAATATAATGTTTTTTTAATTGTTTCAGGTAAACAACGATAAAGTTATCGAAAACCAAACCAATCAACTTGAAATTCCTCCTTCTGAAGCAATCAGGTAAAATACATAAAATATCATAAACCATACGAGCTCGATCATCAT
Source organism: Bedellia somnulentella (assembly GCA_963576735.1). Lineage (NCBI taxonomy): Eukaryota > Metazoa > Arthropoda > Insecta > Lepidoptera > Bedelliidae > Bedellia > Bedellia somnulentella. The sequence continues at coordinate 145,927 of OY755189.1, forward strand.
ATTGAATTGAACCTGCGGCCCATAATACGCGTTCCTCCTATCACCTAACTAAGCCGGCGCGGCGTGGAATGATGTAAACGCGGTAACAAGTACTATTCGTATGTTAAACGAATTCATAACAAGGACAGGTGTAGTGGGTTGCGTAACCGACTACAAGTGCTTATACTGGACTATGGATGTGGCATTATGACTGGGCGTAGTTTGAAACAAGGATTGGAAATTTCGAAGTTACGTTTTTTTGTTGTATACACATTTATTAATTTTGAAATTAACTAACGTATAAAATATGTTTTGTTTGCGCACACAAAAACATATGGGATGATAATAATTGAAAAGATTAGACGATTAATTAGCTTAACTAGTGGGTAACCCTGGCGCGACTACGTCGCACCAATAAAATGAGTTTATTTTAAATTTTCCGACCAATCACAGCGCATCTCTGATCGACTAAAGTTTGCGCGCGCTTATGTCACTCAAGCAAAGTCTATGGGCCAAAATCGAAACTTTGAAATTCTGTAACAATTAACTTAATACAGTTACATCAGATGTCTGAATTTTGTGCACACCACGGCCGCGAACTGTACAAAACGATACCAGAACCAAATTTCTAGCTTAACTCATCGCGTCACAGGCTTCCGGGCAAGAAAGAGGCGTACAGAAATAATATTTAAAGATGTTTCAGTGTATCGAATATTATTTGCATTACAGATATTGTAATATGTAGATAAAATAACAAATAATCATACTTCAACATATATTATCGTCAAGATAATAACGTGAACTATGACGTTTCTACAATAAGTAAATATTTAAAAATGAGCTATCTGGAAAATAACACTACAATGCGAAAAAACTCGTGCAGAGTAAATATTACACACTTAATTACTTACGTGATTGAATCAACTATTCCTTATCTTCTATGATTTGTTTTTTATTTATTTTTATGTTTTTTTGCAGTAACACTTAGATTTAATTTTCCTATAGTTGTTACGGCACCGAAGATTTTACATTTTTATTGGATTTTGGGTTCTAAATACAGATAGGAACTAGAAATATTCCACTGAGTCACAGGAACATTTTATTAGTTTTGTGCCAATAAAACAAAATTTTGTAGACTAACACGGTCTATTATTACGTTACAACGAAATTAAGCCGAAAAAGCTAAATAAATATATAAAAAAGGAATATCTTTGTTTTTCTTATACTTATTGTTTCTCCTGGGTCACAAGTCAGGAGTAACATACTCGAGCTGCTGTTTAATTACATACATCAAGACTATACCATGAGGCTTCTCTTAAAAAATATTGTTGTAGATTTGTTTAAGTCATTTCCGCTATAAGCAAAACAATAGAGATGAATGATTTTTAAAACATTATCACGTCCAAACATTACAATGGTGTAATCTCCATTTAAAGGATTGTAAAAAAGATAGATAGTTGACTCAAATTTTAATACGATAAAAGCAGTGTGCTGGGTAGTGTCGGCTTAGAATATCACTACCCCATTTCCTTCCATAGGTGTCGTAAGAGGCGACTAAGGATTTTTGGGCGATGCGGTTGGAGACATATCGCCAAAAATCTTGATTATACTATATTTTCCTCCCTCAACTTCCAAAGCCGTGAGTATATGTATGTATATAATAAAAGCTATAGTGCTTTACTATGATTAGCAACATTTTGAAAGTAAAATATTCTTCATATGGTAACATAAACTAGGTCCTACCTCAGCGTTTGTTATTGCCGCGAGGCATACACTGGTTATCATTTAAAACCTACATTATGAAATCCCCAATCATTAAATTATATCTTTAAAAAAAAACTGTGTCTGCCAAGAAACTTTTTTTTGCCAAAGATTCTGCCAAATAGCACATCCACGAAACCCCACATCACGCGTCCATGTTCGACACTTAGTATTCGTGAGCTATAGACAAGTCGCGGAGGCATGCTCCTCTCTAAGGTATTTTAATATAGTGCCGCGAGGGATGGGCAGTGACTCATTTAAAACACCCTACATAGCTAATATCACTTGCAAAAACGACGTACTTGTGTCGTTAAAGGTTGACAACTTCTTTATAAGTAACTAGCTACATTTAACATTTAACTAGCTATAAATCGATTTACATTTAAATAAAATCTTAAAAAACATATATACAAACATGTTTTTTACGGGGCTGTTTTCGGTTTCGATGGCTTTAGAAAAATTGATACATGAAAGCAAGTATGTATACACTAGTTAGAAAAAAGTGTGAGAATAAAATTAAAGAAAATAGTTTGTTCTCCGTACCAATTGCCAGAACTAACTCACAGAACGCTCCTTTTAGTCGTATTTTATCCTAATGTAATAAAAACTTCCATGATTTAGATCTATTTAATCTAAGTAGATTCGCATTCAGGGAAGCTGTAATAGACGTACTTTTTAATTCTTAAAATACATATTACATACATACATACATATACTCACGGCTATAAATCCCTAGATGGGGTAGCCAGAGCTATGGAATTAGAAATTCCTCAGCCACTTTTGGAAAGTTGCATGGGGAAGAGATGGTAAAATAAAGGTTGTTGGTGATAGGTCTCCAACCGCATCGCCCGAAAATCCTTTAAAAAGCCCCAAAACCGTTAGTCGCCTCTTACGTACACCCACCGGTAGAAATGGAGTAGTGCTATTCTAAGTCGACACTACACAGCATACAATTAAATACATATTATTTGAGTATAATTAATAACACATACATTATTATATGCCTTTATATATGTCACAGATTTTATTTGTTTTACACACACACACACACACACACACACGCACGCACACATATACACACACATGCACATTCACACACCCTTGAGATATCGTGGATCAAAATAATTTTGCTTTAAATATTATTGTTGTTAATATCTATTTTATTTCCTCTTAAAATTGTATGTATTTGTTAGAGTTACTTGCTGTAAAAAAAACATGTGTTGAAAATTTGCTTATTAGCTTTTAGTAATATTCTATAAGTTCTAGGCTCATCAAATGTAACGTTGTATACTTCTATTATTTTACTTCGTTGATTTCTATTATTAACTGTGTATTATTAATTACTTATGTCGCTGTCGATGTTCCTAATAAAAATAAATAAACATAAAATAAAATGTAGTCTATAAAATTAGTGTTTTTAGACTTATTTATATAATTAATACTTATAACATTTACACACACTATTGTAAAAAAATAACGAGAAGTAGGTAATAAAGAGAGCGCGCTAGTTTGCTTATTGCAAATCCCACATTTAATGGCTTCTGCTTATCACTCTAATGTATAAACATCGATTGTTTTATTATAAGCACAAAAACATACAAATAGGTAACCAATAAAATAATTCTCAACGACAAAAAACTAATCAGACACGATACACATAAAACTGGATAATACAACTCAAAAAACTATTAAGAGACATACTTCGTCAATAAGATTTACGATTTTATTAGATATTAGATGCGCGGGAGTCGTTAAATCCCTGAATACCAAAACGTAATCAAATTTGAATTTGGAATTAACTGGTAAATTAATGTCCACCGCCGTCACACGGTCACGTGATGATGTACCGTCGCTACCACTTTGACTATTTTAATTAAGTATTCAGACAAAACTAATGGATATTTAAGTTATGGACAACTTAGAAATATCACTTCTCTAGCGTCGCTTTTAAAGTGATCAGGTTTCTGTCCAATTACGTAATTGATATTAATGTATTGGTCGGTTTTGATTGAATGTTTGGGATTTAGTGTCAGAAATCAGCTGTGTAGTGTCGGCTTAGAATAGCACTACCCCATGTCTTCCGGTGGGTGTACGTAAGAGGCGACTCACGGTATTGGGGCATTTTAAGGGATTTTTGGGCAATGCGGTTGGAGAACCATCACCAACAACCTTTATTATTACCACCTTTCCTCCACGCAACTTCCAAAAGTGGCTGAGGGATTTCTAATTCCTTAGCTCTGGCTACCCCTTCTAGGGATTTATAGCTGTGATTATATGTATGTATGTATGTAAATAAGCATGTTTTTCTGCAAATATGGCTATAATTTCATTTTATCGGTTGAATTTTCACTAGCACCCTAAAACAAATACGACTAACGGCCACTTTAAGGCGACTGAAAGGAAAAGTATATGTTTTTCGCGTGTATCTTGTATGTTTTCATATGATATTGGTCTCGTTTTTTTTAATCACTGGACTTACATTTACAATCAATGTATTGTATTTTCTAAGATTTTCACGATTGCACATTATAATTGAAACAACTTTTGATTTTCGGATATTTTTTAGGAAGAACACTAGCAAGACTCCAGATAACATTAGCTCTTTTTGTACATAGCAAATATTAAACGCAAATGTAACTTAAAATTTTGTGAAGGTAGTTAGTATTAATAATTCTATAGTACTGTATAATGACAAATTACACCTCAGTCTTCCCGTGACCATGATAACTGAAAAGTTTTCGAAACGTCGGGTTTTCAAAATAATGTAAATACGCGATTAAAATATCCGAAAATCAAAAGTTGTTTCAATTATAATCAATGTATTATTGGATAAGTATCGATATTTTTAGATTTTAGATATCTCAATACTGAACTTTAATAGTTGCTGTGTAGTGTCGGCTTAGAATAGCTCTACCTCATTTCTTCCGGTGGGTGTACGTAAGAGGCGACTTACGGTATTGGGGCTTTTAGGGGATTTTCGGGCGATGTGGTTTGACACCCATCATCAACAACCTTTATTTCACCATCTTTTCCTAACGCAACTTCCAAAAGTGGCTGAGGAATTTCTTATTTCCTTTCTCTGGTTACCCCTTCAAGGGATTTATAGCCGTGAGTATGTATGTATTTATGTATGTATGAACTTGAATATAACTTCTTATTTGATTGTAACTGTATATTATTGCGTAAACATTCATGGAAAACTAGTGGCAGCTGCGTATCTAAGTTGCGTGTTTCACTCCACTCCATCTTAACATCGGAAGTGTATAATATCACGGCGGAGCGGGAGCGGTCGGCAGGGAGACTATAACTCACACTTGTAATACACACAATGACATTTCACAGCGGTGGCCGAGCTCCTGCCGACATACTTAATACGCTTCTATTATTTTAATTAAGGAAAACGCGATATTTTTTGTTGGTTACACGCGTTTATAGAGTAGGTTAATGTGTTTAATAAATAATTTAATAACTGATAGTGCGCCAATAAAAACCTCATGTAATTTAATGTTTATTATACCTTCCGAACGTGCATTGTAATAAGTGATTCACCACTGAAAAAGCTTGTTAACACACCTGCTCATAAAGTGACTTAAATTGCATCGAATTTAGGTATTGATAACCGCTTAACGAAACTGTAGCTCTTACGCCCGATTTCTGAATTGAGTATTCCAGCTGAGAACAACTTAAGTATCGTTCTGTCGCATTGAAATCTTAACAACTGAATGAGACAAAATGATATTTAAGTCGTTCTCAGCTTGAATACTCAATTCAGAAATCGAGCGTTAGTTTACCATTAATATGTCTTTGCAGCGCTCGGTCCCATAAATTTAACTGAAATTAATATTTAACCTCATCAATAACAACTTTACTATCTTTGCTCAGTTGTATTATGAATAACATAATGACCTGTTGTAAGTGTATCATTTGTACAAGCATATTGAATCATAATAGTATCGAAAAGGTAATAAAAATCTATCGTAGAAACTGTTATTATGTTATGTTAGTTATTAGAACAACATAATCTTATCAGATAGTTTGTGTCGATTTTGCTTTTATGGGGATTATTTTTTATATTCTACATTTATTACATGTTTGAATGTTTTGTTAACGTTGAATGTGTTGTTGTCGTATTATGAAATATGTCGAACTCTCACATTATTAATTATAAGGTATTTTGCTGTGTAGTGTCGGCTGAGAATAGCACTACCCCATTCATTCCGGTGGGTGTACGTAAGGGGCGACTAACGGTAGTGGGGCTTTTAAGGGATTTTTGGGCGATGATGTTGGTGACCCGTCACCAACAACCTTTATTTTACCATCTTTTCCTCACTTAACTTTCCAAAAGTGACTGAGGAATTTCTAATTCCTTAGCTTTGGCTACCCCATCTAGGGATTTATAGCCGTGAGTATATGTAATGTATGTATGTAATATAAGGTGGTGCAAACATGTGTTGTTTAAAGGCTATAAAAATTTAAAAGCTTTTGATGCGTTATTATTGCTGGTTCATACATACATACATACATATACTCACGGCTATATTTCCCTAGAAGGGGTAACCAGAGCTAAGGAATTATAAATTCCTCAGCCACTTTTGGAAGTTGAGTGGGGAAAAGATGATAAAAATAAAGGTTTTTGGTGATGGGTCTCCAACCGCATCGCCCAAAAATCCAGTAAAAAGCCCCAATACCCTTAGTCGACTCTTACGACACCCGTGGGTAGAAAGGGGTAGCGACATTCTAAGCCGGCACTACATTGCTGGTTCAGATAGTTGCATATAAAATGCGATTTATGCCTTCAACTGATTGATCTGTTTGATATGTTTATGGTGTGTCAAAAATGTTTTTTTTTTAAACCGTGATAGCCCAGTGGGTAGAACACTCGGATATCGTGCAAACGACTAGTGTTCAAATCCTGGGTCGGGCCTACACCAATTTGTATTTTCTAAAGACATATGTGTGGTTAATTTATCATGGTTGTTAACGGTGAGGGAAAACATCGTGAGGAAACCCACATGGCTGAGTTGTACTTAGTCATGTGACAGTGTATTCGTACAAAACGGCGATAGGCCTGCCCCCTATCACGTGAGTACACTGTCCATGAAAAACATGGGTACTCTGAACACCAGGTGACAAAGTCACGTGATGTTCAGAGGTATTAGTACCTCTGCCAACCCCTTCGGGGATATTCGGCGTGAACGTTTATGTTAATGTTTATGTTATGTTTATATGTTTTTTTTTAAATTTTATGCTTTTTTTTCATTCGTATAAGAGGACAAGTGGATCGTCGCATGGGTACGATTATTTTTTAAATTCAAAAGTTCTTACATTATAGAGGCTGTAGCACTCCTTTTTGGGATTTTGTAGCCTTGAGAATAGGTATGGCAGTTTTATTTTATCCAAACAAATTTACTGGTCTATCAATTCTTCCCTTCAGCGGCAAAGAAACATCCTAAGTCAGTCCCCGCCCTTTCCATGTCAGGAAACGTTAGCGAATGACCTTTCAAGTAATGGTTACGCTCGCTAAACACCAACTATTCGGATCTTCCAGAAATGCTTTTTGCTTTTGTCGCAACAATTTATAAATTAATTTAAAGGTTTAAAAATGGTTTAAATGTAGTTGTAATAGTAAAAGGCAAAAAGAAGAAAATAGTATTGAAGTAAGTAATAGTAGTAAGAAGAGATTGAAGGATTTGAACATAGTTAGAGAGGTTTTCCAGGATCGTACAAAGTGACGTTTGATAGCTTCTGCCTACCCCAATGAAAAATAATTGCGTGAATGTATGTATGTAGTAAACAAGACATTTAAATTTGCATTATTATCATAAAAAAATAATTATTAATTCAAGGAGAAAAACTAAAATACAACAATCAAATATTTCAAATAAAAATTTCATAATATCATTTTCTTTATCCATAAAAATAGGAGGTATAATCCTGCTATTAAATTTACTGCCTACCTCAAACCTGAAAACTATTTGACTTTATTTGAAAATAATTATTGCCGCCACCATCTCCGAGAAAACCATTACCACCTATGTTGTCTTAGCTTTTGTCTTTCGTAAAATCACCATTTAAAATTCTGTACACTTTGTCCCTTAGCTGTCTAATCCAACTCGTTCAATATCGGATATAATATAAAGCTATCCATTACTGAGGTATGATGCCAGCGTTCCAATAATGTGTTCATTTTGCATCTTATCCCGGCGGAGGGTGCCGCGCAGTTTTGTAACATTGTCACGCGCGCGCCAGCTTGCGACGCCATCTTGTTTTTGTTTTCGTAATCGGTGACGTTTGTGGATCATGTACCTTCATAAAGAAATATCGAATTGAAGACTTTATTTCTACCTTATTGTCGTATCAACTTCCAAATGTGGCTGAGGAGTTTCTAGCTCTGCTCTCGCTACCTCTTTTATGGCCGTGAGTATATGTATGTATGAGACATGAAAGCGGGATGACTCAATGCGAACCGGAGCGTGGTATACCCTACATTATTTTAAGTTTTGTGTAATGGTTGCACCTCACACACAACATTTTAAAAGCTTCAGCTTCCTGAGAAGCTTTATACGACACCCACAGCCATCCGATGAAATTTAGTTATTTCAGTTGACATTAGACCTTGTAAAAGTAATCTTCATAAGTATATTGTGGTGGCAAATACGATGACATACTTATAAAATGTTTTTGTGAGAACAAGATGAAATAGTCTAAATAAGCTTGCGATATAACGCCACCGATCTTAGTATCATCCCAAAGATGCGACTTCTAATGATTCCAATAGGCATTTTTATCTCGTTTTTAATAGCAATTTAGGAGTTTCATTACTGCCATTTTAATTACACTAATTTATTCGTTTAGGTTTAAGGAAATGCCTATGATGCCTAGATCAGAATGTCGTGGCTGCCGTAATAAGAAGTTATTACGAAACTAACCCGCCGACCACCGAAGTGCTAATTAAAACTGAGTTAAAGAAGCTAATATTAAGATTCGATGAACCGGAATAGATCTAATTATCTCGGATCGTAAAAAGCGGTATAATTTCGGTATTAGGATCGTTAATGATTATTAAATAACATCAAGGTAAGCAGATCATTTTCACCGCTTTAGTTAGGAATGTTTAATCTCGATATTTATTGTTTTTTTTTATGCTGTGTAGTATTTGGCTTAGAATAGCACTACCCCATTTCTTCCGGTGGGTGTACTTAAGAGGCGACTAACGGTATTGGAGCTTTTAAGGTGGGCGATGCGGTTGGAGACCCATCACCAGAAACCTTCATTTTACCATCTTTTTCCCACTTAACTTCCAAAAGTGGCTGAGGAATATCTAATTCCTTATCTCTGGCTACCCCTTCTAGGGATTTATAGCCGTGAGTATATGTATGTATGATATTTATTTATATAGAAAAATATAAATAAATATCATATATTTCTATAGAATATTACTGGACATTAATTTTTATTATATGTGGAGTTTATTTAGTTAGATTGTGAGGATCTCTGTCGGGCAAGCACGAGCACTATTTTATCGACACGATAACGGTTAGAATGAGATGGCAGTATACGATACTAAGTAAGCGCGTAAGAGATGGCTGCTTTATCCCACGCGATAACTAGTTTAAACACGGCTCGTGCTTGCCCTTCTGGTTTTCCTGTTATAAACTTTTAACGTCGGATAAATATATTTTCAAACAATAAAGACATCAGTAAGAACAATATCATAAAAAAACATACGTTATAGTTGAACTTATTGGAAACAGCTTAAACGTATTGTAATAAAAGTGACGCTTATTTGTAAATATAAATTATGCTATAACGAATCTGATGAAACATAAGACAACTTCTTGCGTGTTTAGGCAACATTTATCACGACATCGCACTTACCCATTATTGACTGTCCAAACAATCGCAAATTATACATAACTTTATTTTAAATTAAAGCTTCCTGTCTTGAATATTTTGGGATTCCCAACATATCAAAAATAGAATCAGAAAAACTTAGTATAATTTATATACAATCCGCGCACCGAGGCTCCACGTGGTCGGAATACAAAAACACATAAACGGCCATAAAAAGTAAAGACATCCAAAAGCCACTTTCAGGAGCGGTTTCGGATAACAAAGTTGTAAAGAATTGACATTTTATTCGGATAATGTTATATAATACTGTTCGGGATAAATTCTCCTCCCTTTTTACAAAGGTTTCAACTTAACGTAAGGATACTGTGTTTTCTATGAAAATTAAATTTATTATTTTTATATAATGAATAATGAATTTTAACTAATCCTACGATTAGAAGTTGATAGTTGTTTAGATTCTTTTAATATAACGAATCATAAACAACTTAATAAATATAGACAGATTATTTGAAAAAGAGAGTGCTTTATTGTATCCGTACTTTCGTGTACTCAACGAACAAAAATTAAGAGAATGTCACATTAAGGGCAATAATGATAACTACTGCTAATATGTCGATTTGCTTTTTATAATAAAATATAGAATGACATATACTGCTATTTCATATAATGAGGGAATTCAACTTTTTTTTATTATTCCCGTGAATTCAATTCCGGCTATTAAACCTTGGCTTTGACTAGTACCCTGGCCAGGCTAGCTACGCCTTCATATTTATAATAGGCTCTCCCACTCTTTGGCAGGGCCGCGCCGCCCTTGTGTGCGAAGTGTGCGGCGCACACAGGCGCCAGGACTATAGGGGCGCCGCGCCCGCGCCACCTAAATTATTTTTGTTACCTACCTACCTACCTTGTTACCTAAAAGATTTAGAAGTAAGTAGGTAGAATAGCCCAACTTACGCCTTGTAAACAACAAAACATCTATTACGCTCATTGAACAAGTCTCTCAATATTTAATATTTATTATTATTCACGTTTAAGGTTTCATTTTACGCTTAGGGTTTTATTTTACATTACTTATGTATGAGCTCAAAGTTAAAACGGCGGCAGTTCTTTTGAGCCGTAGAGGCGTCGAGTTTGTATTAGTATGTATTAGTGAGTTTGTGTTGTGTACGCAACCCGATGCGATGCGTGCGATAAAATGAACGAGATAGCCAAGACAAAACAAAACAATTGAACATTCATTTGATTGCAATTGTGTGTAAGGTTGATTTTTTATAATAAATAGTTAAGAAAGATTTGGTCTGGTTACAAGAATCTTATCAGGAAAAGAAAACAAGAAGAAGAACGTAATAAAAATGCAACTAAAATAAGTAAATAATTTACGGCTCAAGCAACCATTTGGACACCATCATAAGAGACAGAAAGCAGTCAGGTCATCGATGAAAGTGTTATTAAATCTGATTAAAAAACGCTTCAAGTAGTGGTCGGTATGAATTTTTATGTCATTTTCTACACAAATAAATGTAAGTTCTGTTTAAGATATAAAACAAAAAACTAATTCTGAATAGAAAAAAATAATTTTTCCCGGCTGTTTTAGAGACTAGGCGGAAGGAACAGACATTAATTAATGATATTTTATCTTATGTACTTTTTACACCGTTACACCCTTAAGCATTTAGTTAAAGCTGTGATTTAAATATTACAAATTTATTTCAGTCAAAATTTATAATTAAAAATATAATTTAAAAGTCTAAAATCGTTAAAAAACCGGCCAAGTGCGAGTCGGCTCACGCACGAAGGGTTCCGCACTATCATCTATAATAGAAAATTACGTTTTTGTATGGCAGCCCTCCTTTCTTATTTACTTTACTGTTATTAAATTATTTGTTTTGAAAGGTGATTTACAAGTAAATATTCTGTAAAAAAAATTAGCGTCTACTTATTAACGTTTTCAAAATTAAGCAATAAAATACGATAAAACACGTTTATTGTATGAAATGTTTTTTTTGTATTTGTTGTCATAGCGGCAACAGAAATAAATCATTTGTGAAAATTCCAGCTTTCTAGCTATCACGTTTTATGAGATACATCCTGGAGACAGACAGACAGATAAACAGCAAAGTCTTAGTAATTGGGTCCCGTTTTATCTTTTGGTAGGGAACCCTAAAAAGAGGCGCTTCAGAGGTTCCGCACACAGGCGCTGCCTGGGGTCGGCGCGGCCCTGCTCTTTGGATAACTTATCTGGGATCTAGTAGAAACTGCAACTTATTGGACTGCTCGTAATGTTTATTGCTAGTTACTTTTAAGTATTTGATATAAATTAAGCGAACTTATCAGTGGTTCGTACGAGCGTTGCTCCACCGCGCCAACTGGGTCAGACCGGTCCGCAGCCACGCTAATTGACGTTCGACAGATACATGCACTGCCCACTTCAAAAACAACCTAAACTACTTTATATCACAATTTAATATCAACCCAAATACTATCACTTTAATGACCACAACAGCTTATTTAAACTAACCGCAAAAACTAAAGCTTTCGATTCCGTGCTGCATACAGAAATCTTAGTTAACTTTAAACGACTACTTTATTCGATACTAGCCCGTTTAACGATTGAAATAAAAGTGGTTTTATAGAGTAATTGTTACGGTCTTGTCACGTTCTTGATCGAATGATGACCTGAAAGATGCAGTACCTCAAGGGTGTATGCCGGGTCCCGCACTTTATTCACTATATGTCTTAATTTGTTCTGGTTACGGTGTATATTGTCACGGAGCGGAGACGGCGGTAAGGCTGTTCAATGGAGCTGGTGGACAAGAATGTCCGGTGCAAGGAACCTGTCTCTGACATGAGGAGAACACGTCAGGGTCTGAATGCGAATTCGCGATGCGACCGTTTTAAGATGGATGTTTATGACTTGTTTTATATATTGTTGAGAGTCTTTTTAAGTTGAAAACAAACTAAATGTGTTTGAAGTTAGTAGATCATAACTTAGTTGCTTAATATAAATGTTTCAAGAGCAGTTTCTAGACATTTTATCATATGTAATATGTTATATCCAATTCTTAATTTAATTAAAGTTTTATTGTGGAATGAGCATCTCACAATATCATAGAATTTTATATTAATAGTACCCACTTCACCCAAGTGAAATGAGTATTATACGTATTCAATTTCATATCTCTGAGTCATCAAAAGTTTATAAGTGTTCCGAAGCGCATATTAAAATCTAGTTCTCTCAAATTCTAGGTAAAACTTATAAAGTATTATTATACCAATCGATATTCATCACCAGTAGATAAATACACCAGCAGTCGAAGCACCCTTTTCCACCGAGGTGAGACCAGTTACGTTTAAATAGAACAAAAAGAAATTAACCCTTCTATTAGCATGTAAAGACTTAATTTTTCACTTTAATCGATGTTTACGTGAGCTGTTTTAAAATATGTAATTATTATAATACTTCGTTCCCGTCCTATAGCGGTTGGTACAATTGAGTAATGACCTCGTCATCACATGATGATGTCCCGCCCCGATAATTTGTCGCTCACTCAATTATCATCATCCCGGACTGAACTACACACTTAAGTGATTTGGGCGTGAATATTTAATAGCAGTTGTCACGTCATTACTATGCGTGTTATGATTTATTTTATGATGTTATTGTGTTAATTTGAATTTAATGTAGATTTGATTTAGCGTATCGTTTTTTTGCGCTGGACGTGATTTTCGGAATGATTTTCACGATATTACTTAGTAAGACTATGTATATGACGACGTTATATTGATTAGTTTATATTAAGTATATTCTAATTTCTTAAGTTAAAAATATGCTTATCGCAAAGTTTACTGACCTGCTAAATAATAATTTTGCATAAAGAAAATTCTCAGAATATATGTATTCTAAACTTCTTTCCAGCCAATCCTGTACGAGTACAATTAAACCCAAGATTTAAGACAAAATTATTTAAAATTTAGAGTTACTACGTGGTTTTATGTATAGGAGATTTAGTTAATTAAAATATGCAAGTTTAAATTAAGACGTTGAGAGTTATAATGTATCATCGCTTCTATCCGTGTTTTATTTCAAGTTAATTATATAAAACATTTTTCTAACTTACAAGTCATGCCGACAAGTCGTTCTTAATTGGTCATTAGTATAATATAAAGTTGTCGAGAAATTATCGTAACATATTCCGCCTATAGTGAGTTTACATGATAGAAGGCAAGCCTAACGCCACTTTATTAAGTATCTGAGACATGTCAGTTTATTCTTCTTCTTATAATTCAAAACGTAACTATTATATAGTATTTTCAATGAAAGAAATAGCAGATTTCTAAGTTAAACAGTTTTATTTAAGTATTTAAATTTGGCTAAATAATTGGTAATGAATAATCAATGAGATGTACAGATCTTTCCCCAATCACCTAGTTAAGAATTCCTTGCATCCTCTGTAGTTTTACCTCAGGACTAAGTCAAGTGCATCCGAATATGTCACTTATATTTCAATAAAACAGTTTCACTGATTGATAACTATGCCGATTACTTTGAAACGCCCTGATATTAAAAATTCAAGCAATCAAATGTTATGGTTCAGTCGTTTAAAATTCAACTATAAAGCAGCAGCCCAGTGTTAACACTAAAACAGTATCGGGCACCACATAAAATGGTAATAATAAAAATTCAATTATTTTAGATGGTGCATCCTTGTAATTATGGGCAGTAAAACTCCCCATGTTATGGGTAAAGCGAGAAATTATCGCGAGCCCATAAATACCTTTGTCTCGAGCAAAGCAATTCGTTTTGCCTTGCAAATGATAATTTTTAACGCACACTGCGCTAACTTGATTTGTTGGATTTAATTGCTACAAACACGATATCATACCATTTTCGTCTTGTTATAGTTTTAACAGATAATATCAAACATTTTTGTATTTTTTTATTTTATTAAAGTTAAAATTTTATCATTATCATCGCAGCATAGTCCACATTCCATCATACTGCTCTGATGTATAGGCACGGGTGGAACCAACAACATATCGAACCTTTCAAACCACAAGACTTTTTTAACGGATAATGAGATGATTCTGTGTACAACATCCTAACTGATCTGTAATTAATCTGTTTTATGACTTGACAAATCAATTATTCCTTTGACCTGTGTTTCAGCGGGATTTGACCCGAGATCTCCGGCTCCAGGAGTTACCCTAGCTAGTGACCTATCCACTAGGTCACGTATGTTGTAAATTTCAGTCTATTCATTTTCGCTATCCCCAACCGGCCAAGCAAGTTACGTTAGGCGATACCTAACGTTACATTATGATTAAAAAAATAGTGGTCAAGAAAACCGACAATATATAAATAATCAAAACCTTAAACCAACCAACAATGGTGGTAAATCATAGAATTTGGATATCATTTCAAAATACATGAATGAAAGGCTCAAGAAGAAATAAACAGTTCGCCAATTTCCTGCAAAGGTTTATTTACGAGTACATATTGGCATCTACGCACAAAACAGCCAATCGCAAATGATCATAATAATTTTCACGTTGAATGACTAATTGAACATTCCGAGTTGTATTTTAAAACGTTCTTTAAACTCATTTGTGCGTTCTGATTTACTGCGAAGTCAACTAGTGAACGAATCATGATTTACATGCTATAAAATTGCTGGAAACGGTTTCACTGCTTTTGTAGAGACCGGACATTTTATAGACTTACTAATTTATTGACGGTTCTGAAAAACTATATTTTATTTGATAATAAAAATAGTCGCTGTGTTTAGGTAAATTAAATCATAAAATCATATTAATAATAAAAACTGGCTTATCACTAAATAACATTGAACTGGTGGAACACAAATCATTCTTTATTATAGGGAACCCCAATTAATAAAAATAAAACAAGTAGTGAATGGAATACACGTGATAGTTTCCTGGCAGAGCCTGTTTTAGATTTTCTTATCTCCGTTTCCTAAGTTACCTTTAGCAATATAGACAGGAAGCGAACGGCTGTTATATACGATTCCAGTTAGGTATTGGTTACGTATTTGGTAGTGTATTTTTAATAAGCATCAAACTCACACATTCACGCCGTTCATCCCCGAAGGTATTGGCAGAGGCACTAATACTTCTGAACATCACGTGACAATAACACCTGGTGTTCAGAGTACCCACGTTTTGCTTGGACAGTATACTCACGTGATAGGGGGCAGGATCATCGCCGTTTTGTACTAATACACTGGCACGTGACTAAGAACCACTCAGCGATGTGGGTGGGTTCCTTCACCGTTAACAACCATGATATAATTAAGCACGTATATATCTTTAGGAAAGACTAATTGGTGTAGACCCGACCCGGGATTTGATTCTGATCGTCTGCACGATAAGCGATGTTCTACCCACTGAGCTATCACGGTTTGCTGCTTCAATAAGAATTACTTCATATATTACCGCGGTTGGTTATCGAATAAGGTGATTTAAGGATCTAGGATTTTACTCATAAATAAAAGATGTTATTAAAGGAAAGAAAAATTTCGACACTGGCGGGGTTCGAACCCGCGACCTTCGGGTATACGCCCCCGTCGCTCTGCCAACTGAGCTACAGTGTCAGTTGGCATCCAGCGCGAAATTTCTCTATCCTTTGTTTCTTTTTTACACGTTCAAGTAGTGTTTGCGTTTCCTACCTCCGAATTTTAACTTATTCGGACGGCCACTTGTCTACCTTTTCAGATAGAATGCAAATGTTGGTCGCGGGTTCGAACCCCGCCAGTGTCGAAATTTTTCTTTCCTTTAATAACATCTTTTATTTATGAGTAATAATCCCCACATGAGGAATTCATGTCAAAAAACATTAAATTATCTAGGATTTTATTTTTGGCACTTAAATACATATATACATATTATCACGCCGTTAGTTCCCATTGGGGTAGGCAGAGACTATCGATCGCCACTTTGTACGATCCTGGCTAACCTCTCTAGCTTCATTCACATCCATCAATATTTTCATACATGCTCTTTTATTCTTCGTACTTCGGACACCTGCCTTTTTGAGCACATTTTCTATTTGATCTAAATGTGTCCTCCGAGGTCGTCCTCTACTAACATTACCTTCCACATTGGCTCTATAGATCTCTTTCACCACTTTACTGTCAAACCATCCCAACATACCTCTTTCTATCTTTCTTGCACTTAAATAGCGCTATCATATCCTGCCCCGGGGGGTATAGTAAGAGTCAACCAAAGGTACTTAAAGATTTTTAGGTTAGGTTGGACTATGTTGTTGGTAACTCCTTTATAGCAATCATTTATTTACGAACTTTTCCTTTCCAAACATCTGAGAGTGTAAAGAAAGAAATGTAGTTTTCTCTTTATGGACACCCTTTGGTATTTAAGCAGACAAAAAGTGACGTATAAGAAACTTTTTACTAACAATTCTTTATTTATCACCCGTCCCTTCGAAAGTAGTTGTGGAATAGTTTATCCTTACAAACATACATACATATACTCACGGCTATTAATCCCTAGAAGTGGTAGCCAGAGCCAAGGAATTAAAAAATTCCTCAGCCACTTTTGGATATCCTTACGTTCTGATTAAACCTTTTAAGGTTAATATCGTGAGTATGAATAGGTTGTTAATAAATTACTATTACCATAATAATACAACCAACTGTAATGAGCCCATTATACACATGAAAGCATGTTGATGACATGTTCTGAAAACTATAACGAGCTTTATATGTGTTTTATGTTATTAATATCGGCTACAAAGCACTCCCACGGGTACTATCCTTACACGATATACAATAATACTGTTATTAACACGTCAAAAGAAAGAAAATATCTGGGATCAGTAAAACTCAAAGCCGTGTAATGTCGGCCTAGAATAACACAACCCCATTTTTACCCTTGGGTGATCGCAAGAGGCGACTAAGGGTATAGGGGCTTTTTAAGTGATTTTTGGGCGATGCGACGGATGCGGACCCGTCACCAAAAACATTTATTCTAACCATCTTCTCCCCAATCAGCTTCCATAAGTGGCTGAGGAGTTTCTCATTCCGGGGCTTCGGCTACCCCGTTAAGGGATATTTGGCCGTGAGTATATGTATGTATGTATGTAAAACTCAATGAAAAAACATCTCAGATTCGCTCATCTTTTCTAACAGACTTAGTATTTATTTGGCGTTAAACTGGGGTTTCGTACTAACATGCTCATTATTCGAATGAAATTACACATTGAAAAAAAAACGAAGAAGATTAACAAAAGGAAGGTGTAACCGCTATAGCGCTATAGCTTAGTGTTTAGACCCCATCTATCATGCACACGATGAGGGTTCCAATCCCGGGTTGAAGGTTCACCAATAAATATTTCTATAGCTATATGTGTGGTTGATTTGTCATGGCTTTTAACGGTGAGGGAAAACATCGTGAGGTAAACCATATGGGCAAGATGTCCTTTGTCATGTGGCCGTGTATTCGTACCAAACGGCGATAGGCCTGCCCCCTATCTCGTGAGTAATCTGTCCAAGCGAATTGTGGGTACTCAAACCATCAGGTGACAACGTAACTTAACGTTAGTAAGTAAACTTGATATATTGTTTACTAGTGGATCGTCCCAGCTTCGCACGGATAGCGTTGTTTTTTTAAATATCTGAAGTTTCTTTCTTCAGTCACTGCTCAAGCATTAAGAAGTTTAGCGCAATGTTTTCAATTTATTAAATTTATAGCATTCCCTAAACAGTGTAGTTTGATGATTTTGAATGCGCTTTTATGAACGTTTCAGTATTTCCGTTTATTAGCAAATTTTGGAATAAAACGCTATGAAGTATTTATAACAATCTAAAAAAGAAATCACTAAGTGATGTAGGATGCAATAGGCTATTTGACTAAGTTTTGAAAACTATCTTACGGTGTTAATTTGTTTATAAGGAGCCCTAAAAAAATATTTTTCTGTCTTCATTTTAGCTATTTTTTAAAAAATCGAGAAAGAAAATGCAATATTCAAATGTGCCGCGAAAACGCGACTTTAAGTGATATGGCGGCTGTAGCACAAATGATGTCAATTCCGCATTAAACACCAATGAGCGAAGCGATACACAGTCTGTTTATGTGCAATCTACGTCATTATAGAAATAGCCAATCACGGTCGTTTTTAGTCACGTGACAGTTGCATCAAAAATACTTATTTTAAAAGACGTATTTTAGTGAAATAATGCAATATTTTAATCACGCATTATTACATATTGCTCCAAAAAAGAAATATTAAGACTAATGAAATAAAAGAAATGTATATTTTTATTACAGTCAAATAGCCTATTACTGGCGCCATCTAGTATGTAATATGTAAATTAGTAACGATTTGGTTTTGGTCACGGGTGCGATGGCTTATTTCATGTATAATAAATATAAATATATAAAATAAAAAAGATAAATATATATTAATTAGTGAAGAAAAAATACATAAATGTCCCAAACTTTTCTGGTCGTTTGTAAAATCCAAACAATCCAAAAGTCAGATTCCACTAAATATGCAATATAAAGGTAAATTATACACCTCAGGTGATGACATCTGTAATATTTTTAATGAATACTTCAATTCTGTTTTTGTTCAACCCCAAAATCCTACACAAAATATAGACAATGACAACGTGCAACAACACAATGTTCCCCCCAATGCTCCAATGAATATTAGTACAATAACATTTACAGCAGATCTTATTAGTCGTGAGCTTAAGAACGTAGACATTTATAAAGGTCCAGGTAATGATGGTATGCACCCACTTTTTGTAAAAAATTGTGCAGTAGAATTATCAATTCCGCTTCTATACATATTCAACTTGTCAATTAAATCTGGAACATTTCCGTCTATTTGGAAACAGGCCTTAATAACACCTATTCCCAAAAATAATATTATTAACGATTTTACACAATATCAACCTATATCTAAACTAAATATCTTTGCAAAGATATTTGAACGGATTGTCTCCCAGCAAATTATGAATGCTTTACATAATCATATCTCTCCTTCTCAACATGGTTTTTGTAAGGGGCGTTCGGTCGAATCAAACATGCTATCTTTTACTAACTACCTTATTGATGCCATGGATAAAGGGCTACAAGTTGATGTTGTGTACACCGATTTTTCTAAAGCGTTTGATAAAATATCACATGACTTCATGGCCATAAAATTATTAAATATAGGAATACATGGTGATCTGCTTCGATGGATCATTTCTTATTTGAAGAACCGTTCACAAGCAGTATCATCTAAAGGCTACATATCAACATATTTGGATATCCCATCAGGAGTACCTCAAGGGTCTCATTTAGGGCCCTTATTGTTTATAATTTATATTAACGATATAGATAACTCCATGGATTTTCAAATTGTTTGCTATATGCCGATGATGCCAAGTTTTTTAAAATTATCCATAACTCAAGTGACTGTAGTAAATTACAATCTGATCTTCAAAATCTTTCCAACTATTGCTATTTATAATATATTTCTAATTATGACAAATGCTCAGTAATAACATTTACAAGAAAACATAGCTTTATTGAACATGAATACAGTTTGAATGGTTTACAAATCAAGAGAGTAACATCAATACGGGACTTGGGAATCATAATGGATTCTAAATTATCTTTTGTTCTTCATATCGACTATATAGTTAAAAAAGCATTTAAACAACTTGGGTTTATTTTGCGTATATCAAAACCGTTTAAAAACTGCTTAACGTTAAAAATTTTATACTTTAGTTATGTGCGCTCAATATTGGACTTTGCCAGTATTATATGGAGTCCCTTTTACGCCTGCCATATATCACGAATAGAAAGAGTTCAGATAAAGTTCTTAAAAACATTGGAATATAGATGTAATAATGACTACAGCAATTATCTGAATTCCCTCTCAAATCATAAACTAACCACTCTTCAAGATAGACGTAAGCAATTTGACTTACGTTTCCTGTTTAAATTATTAAATAATAAAGTTGACTCCCCAGAACTTTTAGAAAAAATATCGTTTAGGATACCTAGACATGGCTCTCGCAATAAACAGTTATTTGTACCTCCACATTATAAAACTATATATACTTGTAACAATTTTTTTAGGCGAAGTGTTGATTTGTATAACCTAGAATTTTGTGAAATTTATCTGTTTTGTAACAGTTTAAACTCTTTTGTAACTAAATTAAGAAATTCGTTTTTAACTTAATTTCATTTATCTCTTTTGTTTGTTCATATGTTATGTAAATGTTTATAAAAGTTTCATGTTATCTCTCTAAACCAATTTCCTAGACATTATAAAACTATATATACTTGTAAAAATTTTTTTAGGCGAAGTTTTGATTTGTATAACCTAGAATTTTGTGATATTGATCTGTCTTGTAACAGTTTAAACTCTTTTGTAACTTAATTAAGATATTCGTTTTTAACTTAATTTCATTTATCTCTTTTGTTTGTTCATATGTTATGTAAATGTTTATAAAAGTTTCATGTTATTTCTCTAAACCAATTTTCTACTTAGGTTAATTGTACTTGATAAACCCTGATGTATAAAAATAAAAACAATACTGATGTATCTACCTGCCGCACACAAAAGTGTAAAATATTAATTTATGGAGCTGTAGGTCTAATTGTTTCTTTTATAACTGTGTACATTTGTAATGTAAACGACTGTTTGTTTCCTAAATAAATGAAAATAAAAAAATAAATAAAAAAATAATTTCGGTGTTTCTCTACCGATTTCTATGATTCTTTTTTTATTGAATAGGTAATAATGTTAACTTTTTTAAATTAGGGATGAATGAGAGTATCATAAATGTAAGAGTAAACAAATATACTCAGAATGCTCCGACTGCTAAGCTATCAGGAGTTACACGTGTTATTGTGAGTCAACCGTAAAAGATAGACATATACTGTATGAAGAATATTTCCGTCATACATGATTTCTGTGTAGGTTTAACCATTAATGCTGCACACGCGACGGAAGCTTAAAAAATGGAGCAACTTCTCCCGTTTACCCAAAATTTCCCAAAATTCCCCTTCACTACTCTGCTGAAAAGTATACTATAACCTGCCCAGGAGTATGAAAAATAATGTGCCAAGTTTCGTTAAAATCCGTCGAGTAGTTTTTGTTTCCATAAGGAACATACAAACCGACAGACAGACAGACAGACAGACAAAAATTTTACTGATTGCATTTTTGGCTGCAGTATCGATCACTAATCACCCCTTGATAGTTATTTTCAAAATATATTTGTGTGCAGAATTGACCTCTCTACAGATTTATTATAAGTATAGATTTATTCATCATAAAAAATAGCAGTTGTTACAGTTTATGCAACCTTATGCTACTATATTAGTTGTAACAGTGTAACAACTTAATCAAGATGATGTTAGCTGGTATCCATCTTGCGGCACGTGGTCAGCGGGAGGTTATCGCGGCTGGGTTCGATGCCGTGTCCGCCGCTCGTGCTTCCAGACTATTAATTACAACGCACCCTCTACGGAGCTACTGAAAAATATAGGAAGTGGAGACAGACTTAGCACTCCTAATTTAATTTTAACATTTGTATTTGAACTATTGTGATCTAATAAATGTGTAGACTTAAATTACATACATACATATACTCACGGCTATAAATCCCTAGAAGGGGTAGCCAGAGCTAAGGAACTTGAAGTTCCTCAGCCACTTTTGGAAGTTGCGTCGGGAAAAGATAGTGAAATAAAGGTTGTTGGTGATGGGTCTCCAACCACATCGCCCAAAAATCCCTTAAAAGCCCCAATACCGTTAGTCGCCTCTTACGTACACCCACCGAAAGAAATGGGGTAGTGTTATTCTAAGCCGACACTACACAGCACTTAAATTAGCAGTACCCAATTTGTTTTCTTCAGTCAGTTTGTAGTCGGTGTATGGAGGACAATTTTGGCATTACTAAACAAGCTTCCTTTTAACTGACTGATATTATTATGAGCCGGCTTTGCAAGATAACACTAACTATGAAACATGAGTTGTGTTATTTTTTAGCTATTTCTTTTTCAAATTCTATTTTCCTATCATATCTATGCATTTTTTCTATGATACGAAATTTCGCTACAACGTAAGTAATTATTTCCTAAAAGTAATTCTGCTTCGCCAAAAAACTCCTTGGAATTCCTTTAGTAATGAAAAGTATGTTTCACATTAAACGATTTTTCAGGAAAATATTCCGCGGCGTTGTTCCAATATATCATAGCATCTTATCAGGCTCGGTAACGGCCGCACTGCCCATTAGGGATTAAAAAACACTTCAATGACCCATCTAGATATAATGCACCTTAACTACCAAAACAGCTTGAATCACCCACAAGTGCGCACGCCAAAATGGATTCAATTGTGAAATGCACAAAGCTTCTTTTTAAATGAATCGATTGAAACGCCACAGACCTGAAAAGGCGTAAGATTAAGGCAATATAATTTTCAAATCAAGCTTTTATTGTGAAACCATTTGAGTTGGTTTTCGGTTAATAGGCAAAAAGGTTTGACGGTCAGTTAGGTTTTTGTGTTTAGTAAATTAATAAATGTCGTAACCGTTCCCGCGGGTCGGTTTGTGTATAACAAGTACGTGTTTTGTTTTGGATCTGTTGCGGGTATTTTACATATTGGTGCCTTGGGATTTCTGTTTAAAGGAATTAGTTTTATGATGCTATATGTTGTTTCATACAAACTTATAGAATTATACATCATTCTTATCCGATTCATCCTATGTCAAAGGTATATATATGAAATAGCACATAATAATAATGAATTTCCGTGTAGTGCCGGCTAGAATGTGACTATACATTTCAACCCACGGATGTCGTAAGAGGCGACTAAGGGTATAGGCTTTGTAAGTGGTTTTCGGACGATGCGGTTGGAGACCCATCACCAATGACACTTAATTTCTACCATCTTGTCCTCTATCAACTTCCAAATATGGCTGAGGAGTGTCACTTTGAAGCTCTGGCTACACCTTTTTGGGATTTATGGCCGTGAGTATATGTATGTATGTTCCTATAAACATATTTAAGAAGTCGGGTTGAAATAACCTGAGGTGTTTCTACATGTATGTATTTATGAAATAGCAGAAGAGCAGAACTAAAACGCTTAAGTGTTTTAATTTTTATTTGATGGAAAATTATACATTTACACGTATAAACAATTAAGTAGTAAAGAACTGGAATTTTCATTACGTTCAAACATTTCAGTATATTTTAGTAGTTTTATACTAATATGGACATAATCTGAAACAAAATGTTTTGAATTTGTACATCCAATTCAGGTACTATATATTAGGTAGAGAGGAAAAACTGTTCAGTTATAATAATAATAATAAATGTTTTTATTTGTCTCTTAAAATACAACAATACAAGAAAATAAAGTAACAAAAAAAACAACAATGATATCAAACAACAGACAAAAAGGTGCAAAGCTCGTTCTATCCACAACAAGCAGATAGCTTCCTTTTCAGGTCTGACCTATAACTTAAAACTACTTATATCTAAATTAAATTAAAGAGAACATGATATTTTGCAATGTAATCAAAATGTGCACATTGCAATTACAGTTTGTTTTATTATTATCACCTATTAGCACAGATGATTACTTTATATAGTTTTAAATAGATAATTAATGTATATATACGTATGTATATATGGCATATAGAATACATAAATATATATATGTATATATTTATATATAAAAGATAAGTATAAATAATGGTTAAAGTATCATATTAGAGAATTTATAGAATTTTATTATTTGATGTACTTATATAAATAAAAATAAGAGTATCTCAAGGTGTAACACAACCATACTGGACTCTAAATTGATTTTGCTGCAACACAATAAGCCATATTCGCATTTTATTTTTAAAAGTGTGAGGTGTTCTTTATAGTAGGAATACCGCCTCATAATATATTTATAATTTCAACTAGAAGTATAAAAATAAAACTTCACACTTATTCCTGTTGCGAATATAAACAAGTTCTTCGTAAAAAGTATAATCGCGTCTCCTTTTATACTGAACGGATATAGAAGAAAGTGTATAACGAAGAAACTCATCAGACACTCCTTAAAATACTGGAAAGCTTGTTACTGAACGGATCGAGTGTAAATAACACTCTGTAATTTCCTAGCAAAATAAAAGTCGCCATTCAATGTAGCAATATCTGTTTATTGTAGTTAAATTCAATTTGAATGCATCAGGTGGCGCCACTGAGCTAAATAACTTGAACGCGGCCGATGAAGCCATTTCGGCGCGGACCCCAGCAACGTTAAGAAAGTTTTGAATTTAAATACGAATTTAGAACTTCGGAGGGTTTGCTAAACTGATTCTGAATTTAAATGTCGAACTGAAAATTTATGTTTGCAGATTTAGATACTAAAAATACGTAATCTAAATTGTATGTAGGTATGTATACTAGTTTGTGATCTTTTATTCTGAAGAATCAAAATACAAGTTAGACCAATCATATTTAGATCAAATAGGTAAAGTAAAGTATGTACTTAAAAAGGCAAGCGTCCCAAGTCTTCTAAAACAGGAATTCATTCCTCATTTATCATACATACATACATATATCCACGGCTATAGATCCCTACAAGGGGTAGCAAGAGCTAAGGAATTAAAAATTTCTCAGCCACTTTTGGAAATTCTAGTGGGGAAAAGATGGTAATATAAAGGTTGTTGGTGATGGGTCTCCAACCGCATCGCCCAAAAATCCTTTAAAAGCCCCTATACCGTTAGTCGCCTCTTACGAACACCCACCGGAATAAATGGGGTAGTGCTATTCTAAGACAACACTACACGGCTATATTCCTGATTTATACCCAAATGTAACTTTTTTTTAAGTCAAATGTGTAATTCATTTATTGGAATTTTTAATTTTTCAGGAAATGAAGTACCAAATTTCACGTGAAAACATAACAAACTTATATTCCCGTTTATTTATGAACATGTATTTATTATTGAACAACTTGAATTCATATTTTGTTGGTATGTCTAATACCGTGATAGCCCAGTGGGTAGAACACTCGGTTATCGTGCAAACGACTGGTGTTCAAATCCTGGGTCGGGCCTACATCAATTTGTCTTTTCTAAAGACATATGTGTGGTTAATTTATCATGGTTGTTAACGGTGAGGGAAAACATCGTGAGGAAACCCACATGGCTGAGTTGTACTTAGTCATGTGACAGTGTATTCGTACAAAAAACGGCCATAGGCCTGCCCCCTATCACGTGATTACACTGTACATGCAAACGTGGGTACTCTGAACACCAGGTGACAAAGTTACTTGATGTTCAGAAGTATTAGTATCTCTGCCAACCCCTTCGGGGATATTCTGCGTGAACGTTTATGTTTATGTTATTATGTTTATGTCTAATACTGTGTTTTAGTAAACTATTATCTATCCATATTAGGGAGGTATACATATCAAAACTAATACACAACAAAAAGCTGAATTTAAATAAACTCTTAAGTTTTGACTTTGGTATTGTATCTATATATATATAATATAAAATACAAAACGCTTTCCAAATAGATACAATTCTTAAAAGTATCTCGACTTCAATTCTCAATCATTGAGATTAAAATTAAAAGCCTTTTAAGTTCCACCCCTTGAGGGCTTTCGTTCAAAGGTTGTATAAAGCTGTATTCGTAAGTAGCGGCCGTTCGTCTGATGTAATCTCCGCTGATAGGTTCGGCGTTTCCGTCGTTATACTAAATTTTGTTGATAAAGCCTGCGTTAGTCGGTTGGAATAGCATGGAATGGTCTGCGTTCTAAGATTAGAAGTTTTTATTCTACTAATGGTTTTTCTAGTTAGTAAATACGTGATAAAAAGACCTAATTGTACGATTCGATAACAACCATATTCCTATGGTTAAATCACTGCTGTGCTGATAACTGTCATCCTAATATGATTTTTATCATTCATTGTTTATTAGTTTTGGATGTTATTTAAGTCAGAAGTATTTATCGTACATACACTTACTGCTTTAAGTTCCAGGAAGGGTTACCTAGCAAAAGCTTCCGCTTAGCCACTTTTCGAAGTTGAGTGGCGAAAAGGTGATAAAATAAAGGCTAGTTAGTGATGTAATGGTTCTCCATCAGACAAATCGCCCAAATATTTTCCTCCATATTCCGCATTGATGCTACATCCCGATAAAAATTTAAAAAAAGTTTGGTGTCGGTTTAGAATAGCAGTAAACCATTTTTTACTGGAGGTTTAGAAAGTAGTGACTAATTTATTGGTGTTTTTAAGTGGTCGTCGGGTGATGGGTCTCCAGCCACATCCTATGTTCTACAATCTTTACCCTACTAAGTTTCCTGAAGTGGCTGACGAAAGAACTTTAAATAAAACCATTCCCTATTATCAGTTCCGAGTAGCACCAGATCTGCAGGGTTCCCTATAGCGTGTGAATTGATATTTTATTCAAAACACCTCTCCACGGAAACCGCCCTTCTCTTCATCCCGCTACCCCTCTCACCCCGTATTCTAAAGACGGGATAAAGGGAATGGGTACTTTAATAGTTTAATTAATTCAATGTTTTTGGTTGTCATGAATTATCACTTTAAAGAAAATATGGTTTTTGATGTTGTCTGAGCTGGGGACTTGTAAAAAATTATAAGGTTGGGGAAATGCGAAGCTGTGACTACCTCTTCTTACAATTTCAGTCTTGAATATGGATATATTTTTTACATCATAAATCATATTTTAGTGTCTTAAAAAAACATATAACTTAAAATTCACTTAGTTAGTTTTTTGTGCCATTGTTAGATAATAATGAGCTTTAAAAAGTAGTAAAAACAAATTGTTGCTTCCGATGTCATCCATCAAATTATTATGAAAATAAAAATCATTGATTATGGACTAAGAATGGGTGGATTCATCATTAAATGCCTCTTGTATGCTGACGATCAAGTGCTACTTGCATCATCGGCAGAAGAGTTGCAAGAGATGATGAATATTGCATGTGAGTCTTTTGTAAGAAAGGGAATGAGGGTGAATGTGGATAAGACCAAAACGATGGTTTTTGAGAGACAGGAAGATGTGACAGAATGCGTGATTGCGATTGATGGTAAGGATGTGGAACAGGTGAAGGAGTTTGTATATCTGGGAAGTTTGTTTACAAGGGATGGAAAATGTGATGAAGACATTGAAAGAAGAGTGAAAAAGGGTAATGCGGTAAATGGAGCAATGAATAGCCTAATGACCTGTCAATCGGTGTCTGAAAAGGCCCGAATGGCTGTGCATGATGCTGTTCTTGTTCCTACGCTTAGGTATGGAGCGAATGTTGGGTGTGGCAGAAGAAGCATGAGAGCAGAGTGAATGCAGTAGAAATGAGGTCCCTCAGAAAAAATTGTAATGTTAGATTGTGTGACCGAGTGAGAAATAGTGTTATTCGTGAAAAGTGTGGTGTGAAAGATGATATTGTAAGGAAGATAGAAAAAGCAATGTTGAGATGGTTTGGGCACATAGAGAGGATGGATGATAGAAAATTGGTAAAAGGGATCTATAGAGCTAGTGTGGATGGTAATGTTAGTAGAGGACGACCACGGAGAACACACTTGGACCAGATTGAGAGTGTGCTCAAAAAGGCTGGCGTCCGAAGTATGAAAAACAAAAGAGCATGTATGAAAATATTGATGGATGTAAACGAAGCTAGAGAGGTTTGTCAGGATCGTACGAAGTGGCGATCGATAGTCTCTGCCTACCCCAATGGGAATTAATGGCGTGAGTATATGTATGTATGTATGTATGTAAAAATCATTGTAAAATTCTGTCATCAGTACCATGCTATTTGAGAAGTGCAATATGTTCACAACCTCTCTAAAATACATGCATAACAAATTTTAAACAAGCTCTTTTGTATTTATTTTTATTTGTTTGAAATACTACCAGCAAACTATACAATTACTTTAAATCTTTTTGTTCATGAAAACCTCATGTGGGGATTATTCCTAATGAATAAAGAATAAATAAAGGAAAGAAAATTTTTCCTTTCTTTTTTATTCTTTATACAATTACTGTTTATAAATATAGTTGTAAACTTAGTCAATAACAAGAATTCGCAAGTTTGATAGGTGTTTTCTAAAAATATTTAGTTTTTACATATATCTAAGTTAGTGTTAGCCGTGTAGTGCCGGCTTAGAATGTCGCTACCCCTTTCTACCTACGGGTGCCGTAAGAGGCGACTAAGGGTATTGGGGCTTTTTGTTGGATTTTTGGGTGATGCGGTTAGAGACCCATCACTAAAAACCTTTATTTTTACCATCTTTTCCCTACTCAACTTCCAAAAGTGGCTGAGGAATTTATAATGCCTTAGCTCTGGCTACCCTTTCTAGGGAATTATAGCCGTGAGTATATGTATGTATGTATCTAAGTTAGTGCATTTAATGTGTTCCTCGTATCTTTGAGGAAATCAGGAAACAAAGGTTTCATTGATTTCAAAATAAATTGAAAGTGAGTAAGCATTCCAATATTAAAAACAGATGGTGAATTTATATTAGTTTTTTGTTTTCATTCATTAAAAATGTTTATATGTGAAGTGTCGACTTAGACTGACACAACCGAATGGTTTTCTGAGAGAAACGTGAATCGATATGACCTAGAGTGTACCTCTGATTTGAGCTACAAAGTATGTTATAATCAATACGAGTTTATGAGGTTAAGCTATAACTTGGTTGCTATATTATTCTTGTTATGACACATATATACCTGCATGTATGTGCATCTATATGAAGGTATGTATGTGACGTAATAAGAAGTACGAGTATAGTAAAAAATAATGAGTATAGAGAGGTATAGTGAGTATTCACACCATTATTTTCCACCAGGGTAGGCAGAAACTGTCGACAGTAACATTGTGCGATCCTGGCAAACCTCTCAAAAATTTGGCAAATCAATATTTTCATACTTAATATTGACTGTAACTGTCAATACCATACAAACATTCGGACTTCAAAATCATTTCTGAAACTATAGTATAACGTCGTATCTAAGTACAAATAATCTTTGACAGTCTCAAGTATTGGTCTGCGATTTCGCTTTCTTCATTTTTTCTGCCAAGTCAACGTATTGTCTGCATTTTCAATATAAGCTTTTATTATCATGAAAATACAGCGAGCGACTAAATGAAAATGTCTGTCTCTTCTACTTATTCGTCTATTCTTCGTTTAGTTTTTGAAAAATAAAATATCTTGCTTGAATCGTGGTGGAAATAAATGTTTGTATATGTAACTTATCTGCGTTTTGACTAGCATTAGAGAGAAAGAAACTAGTGAAGTACTTTAATGCCCTCGACTGTTATCTAAAAATCATAGAAACCAACGGTCAGTTAAAGAAAACTTAGTCACCTGTAAGCATTAAATGCGAAAGCAAGTCGTAAAATAGAGATAGATCCTTTTATTTGATATAACAAGTACAAACATTGCTGACTAGATTTTGTTTGAAAATTTAAGCATCCTTATATATTAAACGAGAGAAGGTGAATTTTGTGAACCAGCCTGTGTCGCGACGCTAAGAGCTAGAAAATTGGTTCAGGTATCAAATTGAAGGTCTCCATCTGAAGTTTTACCGAAATATACATTTTCCATAACTGGATTAGTTAAATTGTAAGCGATTTATAAATCGTCAAAATTGGCCCATAGACTTTGCTGGAGTAAAAGCGCGCGCAAATGTGTCAGTCACGAGATTGAATTGATTCGCTCGCGAGCAATTTTCAATATCTACTCGTATTAATAATTTCGTTACGGGGTACGGTAGACTCGATCGAAACCTTACCTGAATAATAAAACATAAAAAAATAATGATTTTGAGTCGACAACATCTATCCGCAAAATTCGCATTGTCGAGTATTTTGCTAAATTCTAATGGTGCTGACAGAAAATATTCAGTCGCCATTTTGACTGCACCCGATGACATTAACGTTTGGTTTCATATTAATTTTCAATCGTTTCGCAAAGGACACTTTTTTAAAGGAGGTATCGATCGAGTCTACCGTACTCCTTGATGAAATTATTATTATAGGATACTCTTTTCTTCAGTCGTAGACGTTGCGACAATATTATACTCGGTAAGGTCGGTAAGCGGCTCAATATTTTTTATCTTTAATTAAATCGACATATAATAATAAATGATCACATGCATTGCCTGTGTTGAGGTATCATGAGCACATACAGAAACAAACACGATTTTTTTTACTGTTTGACGAATGTTATTCACATTCGTCAAACGTAGTTATTTTTATTGGTATTTTAATTTGGATTGAAGTACTTCAAGGTGGTACTTTTAGTTTTTCATTAATGTTAAGGTTGATTATTTGGGAATGTTAGCAATGATGATTGGTCGCATAAAAGTCACACTTTGTGATCAGATTAGTAGTGCTTGCAGTTATTATTACTTCGAAGTTGGAAAAAAACATATTCTTCTCACCTCATATATAAGATTTACCAGATTTAAAAAACAGGCAAAGTTACAAGCCTAAGAAGAACAATAGCCTAAATAACAGTTAATAGACTGTAGTTGCTTTGGCCAAAAATTAGCAGGCTTTCTCGACCAATTATGAAAACAATGAACGAAGCTATACTTTCTTACCTTTAAAATATTCCCTGAGAACCGATGACCACAGAAGTATCTACCTACATTTTTTATTGTGATTATGAGTTATATTTCACCCGAGCGAAGCTGGGTTTTCATCTAGTAAATATAAAAAAACAGAAGTTGAGATAGTGTTTTGGTATTTTGGATGTAAACAGGATGCAAAAAACGTAGTCCACGCGGACGTTGTCGCGGGCAAAAAGCTAGTTTTAAGTTAAAATTATCTTTGCCAGATAGCATTAAGATAGTATCAGGTAGAACAAAAAGAAACTTATTTTACGCAACTTTAATAAACGACTCCTAACTATAAAATATATTCAGTTTTAAATAGTAACAGACATAAACATGCGCAGATAAATGGTATTAGCACAAAAAGCATAATTCAGCCCCGCGAGCCCGCGACACAGTGAGTGATAGTAAATGCCCTTAACCTCCCACCCGACTCCGCAAATAGTTTGATTCCAGAGAGGTTAAGTACAATATAACTCATCGCAAACTAGGTGTTGACTAACATTTATGAGATGTGAGTAATATGCTAACCGACTGCACTCGGGAGGGTTATTAATCTACTCGTATACGAGGTGACAGAAAAATATTGTAAGTTGTGCTTCGTATTCAACTTTTATACAATAGTATTGGTAAATATGACACGTTATTGTGTACATTTATATCATACATACATACATATACTCACGGCTATAAATCCCTAGAAGGGGTAGCCAGAGCTAAGGAATTAGAAATCCCTCAGCCACTTTTGGAAGTTGCGTGGGGAAAAGGTGGTAAAAATAAAGGTTGTTGGTGATGGGTATCCAACCGCATCGCCCAAAAATCCCTTAAAATGCCCCAATACCGTTAGTCGCCTCTTACGTACACCCACCGGAAGAGATGGGGTAGTGCTATTCTAAGCCGACACTACACAGCACATTTATATCATTTTATTGAAAAGAGAAAGGGAGATTTTGATTATGATTAGAGCGCTGATACATTTTGTTTTCGCACTTGTTTAGCAATTTGGTTTGTAAAATTATTACCTCTAATGTAAAACGCATAAATTAAAATTGTAACATACTATGTAATAATACATGATTATAATGAATACTCACGGTTATAAATCCCTAGAAGAGGTAGCCAGAGCTAAGGAATTAGAAATTCCTCAGCCACTCATGGAAAGTTGAGTGGGGAAAAGATGATAAAATAAAGGTTGTTGGTGATGGGTCTCCAACCGCATCGTTCAAAAATCTAAAATTCAATTATTCCAAAAAGTTCAATTGAGCGTAAACTTCAGTGTATTTCAGAAGTGACGTGAATATCGTAGTGTTTAAAGTAAGCGGTTTGTATAGTAAGTAGTAAGTAAACGGTTGTTCACAGTGAAGATAATCATCTTGAGGAAGCAAGTGGACCTGATTAAGATATTCTATGTGACGAGACGTATATTTTATTTTGCTCTTTTTTTTACATTAGGTGACAAATAATATAATAATGTGAATTATTTCTTTTTTCATACCTTAAATATCACAGGTTGCATTACTCTGGGTCTTCTTTGAGGCATACGGCAAAAATACCTATCACTTTTCACAATCAAGTTGTTAAACCAGCCTGTAAATAGTTAAAATTAAGAAAAAATAGTACAACTTATGAAAACTTTAAAGCATTATAAATTTTTAAACATTTTCCTAGCAATTGCTCAGTATTTTATGGGATAAATATTTCTATAAATTAAATCCATTAGTAACTTTTGCGTATGGGCAGGCAAATAAATCTCAGATCTTTGCGATTACGACAGTAACTAAATTTTTTGCTAGTTTTAATCTGCACAAACTAGTAAGTTTTACAGTGTGAAAATTCCGTTCGTAATACCAGTCTATACAAATAAATTAATTGTATTTCTAATTTCTAAGATACTGATTTAAACAATCTTTTCCATCTTGATATTTAGATAAGATAGATAAGAATATATTTTTAACAAATAATAATAAGTTTTTAAAATATAACTAACTAGGCTATGTATCCTGACAAACGTCATGTTTTTGTAAATCTAATATTTTTGATAGATATAAAATCTTTCGTCATTTGATTAAAACACTATACATATTACAAGTATTTGTCAGGCATCCTATGATTGATTATATGATGCGAATATGATTACGTAACTTCGTCTCACAATTCAGTCAGATACCCAGACAGGCTATACCTGAAAATCTGTGTTTTTGCTATATAGCATTTATAAACGCTGAGTTATGGCCTAGTTTGTGTTACTATAGCGCACATACCTTGCACATTTGTCATTCGTTCGTTTATTTTTATTTTCGTTCATTTATATTTTCTTTTATTATTTTTGCATGTGATTGTTATAATAACGTAAATAAAGTTTTTATCTATCTATCCAATAACATAAAATGCTGTTCCAATCTGCTGTCAAACCATGACCAGCCCAGCACCTTTCTATTACCAGAGAGTGGGCGGACTTATCAGTGGAAGCGCAACAGAAACGAGTTGGAACCGCTTTTAACTGGTTGTAAGTGCCAAGTGTTATGCCAACCTATACATCAATGTGGAAAACTGAACATGCTGCATATTTTATTATTGGTTGGCGAAGCTTAGTGACTAGGTCTTTCATAAATTAGTTGGTATGATGTATCTTATTGCTTGCATAATGAAACTCATCTCTGCTCAGAATAGGACTTAAATAGTTTTGTTCTAATCTTGTCCTTGCTTAGAAATCAAGGGCTTTTCTTTTTCCGAGAAACGTTACCACTGGTATTGAAAAAATATCTTTTTGAGGTTTTTAACTTAAAATAATAACTTTCAGCTGCTAAAATTTTATTTGTACTTTTGTAACCTATAAATAAATAATTTTGTTGAACTCTGCCACACCAAATTAAATGTTACATTTACAATAGGTATTTTTTTAATTCCGGTTTAACTTTCAAATCTTAGTTCATCAATCAATTACGAATTTTAAATGCTGTGTCTTACACAAAAACAGCAGAGCTCAAGTATAAATAACACCGAACATACTTATACAATGGTAAAATTATCTTTTTTGCAGAAAACAAACAATTTGTTAAGCGAAAGCTCAGAAAGCTTTCAAATAAAACAGTTGGTAGTTAGACAAACTCGGCGGTTCTCACGGATGCAAATTGGAGTCGAGATAGCATCTGCGGACAATGGTCTGGATTCGAATCCCGCGCGGAATTTACATACATTGCCAGGTGTTTCGTACCGATATGTTTGTGTGCTTATCAAATTCTGTTGATGCACTAGGAATGTCGAGATAATTTCAAATAGTTATTTATTATAATCCGAGAAGATACCGTATACCGAATAGGGTAAGCATTTTGTTATATTAATACTGGCTAGAGCATTAACCAATTTATATTATTCGCTCCGCGAGTTCACGTTGGTATGGACAGGGATTATCCCTTTAGCGTATAGCTTTCTAGTTGCACTCGTTTCCTGTTTTTTATGAATTCAGAATACAATATATTTTGAATATTTTCATTGAACCTACATACACCTTTTTGTGATTATGTGCTATTTAAATTTTAATTTTTTGCTTTTTTTTATACTATTGTGTGACCATTATTTTTACCTGACTTTATGCCCTCAAATTCGGAAATTTGAGATTATTTCGTTTTTGTTTTAAAATTAACGTTTGCCTAGTCTCATCCGAATATAAAACCGAACGTAATATCGAAAAATGTTGCTGATTGAAAAACATTTTAAGAATTTGTGATCTCAAATACAAATTATTACGATGTTATAATAAACAAACCTATGATTTTCGTAATTTATTAATAATCTGTAAAAACAAATGTCTTTTAAATAACATTGAAGGTCAAATACTGTTACACTTTTTTGATGAAATAACAGTCATCTTAGCTTTATTTGATTTAATTTCACGAAAATATTGTTTGAGAACATAATATCTTAAAATGGTTTCGTAATCAGCATCAGTTTTGTAAAACTTTGCAAACCGAATTGTATGAAACAAATTCATCAGTATTTCCGCCCGCCCATCGTTACATTTTCAGTAGTAGGCGACTAACCGTCGAGCAGTGTGGGCGGGCCGCCCTGCGTCACTCGCTCTGCAAAGTACGACTATACTTCGAGGATTTAACGAACTTTTACTTCTTTTATATATCTTTGAAAGAAAACTGTATGGATTTAGTTTCAATTTTGTTGGTGTATAGTGATATGAAAATAGATAACATTTGGCATAAATAGTGCAGTTTTTGATGTGAAATATCAAAAAGATTTGACTTAAAAACAAATGCTTTAGTGAAAATTCAGAGGACAAGTCTGAAGTGTTTCAAAACACTTGATGTAATCGTACGAACAAAAGGTAAATTATGAATTATATATATTTATATAGCGGGAGGTATATGCTTTCCTAAGACTTTTCATAAATATACAACTTAAAAATATTTTAAAACTATTTCCTGTGTATGTAAAGTTATGTATTCAGTCATTAAAAAATGATAACCCATTTTGTTTTTTATTTATGGTAGGTATCTAATAATTATCTCTTATCTTTTGGATACACTTGTTAATCTTTTGATAAATTTAAAAATATTGTCAAGTTATTTAGCAGCTGTCATTTACTTATATAAATAAATTTTAACAGCACTCAAATGAAATAAACATACATACATACATACGTATAAATCCCTAAAAGGGGTAGCCAGAGCTGAGAAATTAGAAATTCCTCAGCCACAAGAAGTTGAGTGGGGAAAAGATGGTAGAATAAAGGTTGTTGGTGATGGGTCTTCAACCGCATCGCCCAAAAATCCCTTAAAAGCCCTAAGTCCGTTAGTCGGCTCTTACGTACACCCACCGGAAGAAATGGGGTAGTGCTATTCTAAGCCGACACTACACAGCTAAACAAATAAAATAAAATAAATTTAAGCAGCATGTGCATAAAACTCAAGCTAGCCCCAACTATACTACTACTAAAATATGATTAGTACAATGGGTTACCAACTATACGACATAAGTTATGATGATGAAAGAACGAACTAACTACACTAAGAAAATATCCTACATTCAACATATAATAGTTTTAAGACAAATTTATTCCTATGTCATATTTATTATGATATCAGATTAAATGAAAATTATGTCTGAACCAATTACAACGCAAGCAACTTCTAAGAATAAAGCGATCTGAATTATTTTATCTGCGTACAGAATTCTACAGGGAGGCATTAAGAGGTCTTTTATTTGTTATCCGTCCTGTCCATTTAGCGGGTGATAAGACACTCCCGCAGTCCGGGCCTGCCGCCGCCGCCGCCGCGATAACGCGCTTACACACTTTTACATCTCCGCCGATGCCCGCTAAGTGATTAAGCATGTCGCGTTTTCGCTTATCTTTATAAGATTGTGTTTTTTGTATTGACGCTGCTTTTGTATAAACGGATTATAAATTTCAGTAGCAAACTAAATTATATTGAACATCTTATATTTTTTTAAACATTAGCTGTAAATATTTTTAAACTATTTATAATATAATCAAAATGTGAATGAATTCCATCTGTATATACTAATCTCATTGCCAAACATATATCCTTACGCCAGTAGTTCCTATCGGGTTGAGCAGAGACTATTAATCGCCACTTCTTACGATCCTAGCAAAACTCTCGAACTCTATCAACTTCTAATTAATTCTACCTAAGATTAAGGCGAACTTCTATCAATAATGATTGAAAACTATGGTTGGAAACCAGGCTTAAACTAAGAAACAAAAATGAAGCAATTGTATGCACCGCATATGATGCTAAAATCTTAAGTAAGTAAAATGTAACTTCAACAATTCCGTTAAAGCCAACCGAAATAGTAAAAAAAATATACTATTTATACCTTTGGTTATGAGATTTATTTATTAATTGATTCGGCACACAAGCATTATAATAACATAGCGTTGGTTACATACACAAAATTAAAAAATAAATATTTGGACGGACATAATACCAAAAACTGTGTACATCTATGATAATATAACAATCAGTTGAGATAACAAGAATATAAAATATATTAGTGTATATATTTGTTTATTTACATACATACATATAATCACGGCTATAAATCCCACGAAGGTTTAGCCAGAGCTAGGGAATTAGAACATCCTCAGCCACTTTCGGAAGTTGCTTGGGGAAAAGATGGTGGAATAAAGGTTTTTGGTGATGGGTCTCCAACCGCATCGCCCAAAAATCCCTTAAAAGCCCCAATAACGTTACTCGCCTCTTACGTACACCCACCGGAAGAAATGGGGTAGTGTTATCTAAGACGGCACTACACAGCATTGTATTACAGTTGTTTATTTAATTCTTATTTATTACAATTATGACTACAACTACGTTTGTATTTTGCGAAATGATTTGTTTTAATAACTTATTTTACTGTCCAAATTCGTTGTCTCACCGATATACTATTACCATTTTCCAGCCCCGAGATGGTGCACGTGTAAAATACAATATAAACAGTGGCGCGTCTAAATATAATATCGGGTGAGCAGAAACAGTAAACATTCTGACAGTAAATCTGTCGCGAGCGCGCAACATGTCTGTTATGCTGCGTTTGCTACGCTGATGATACTCGCGCGAGTTTGGCGGCTACCACTACGAAAAGAGAACTCAAAATTAAAATTCTAGAGAAAGAGATGGAATCTAAAGATAAAATAAAAGTTATTCCGAAATAATATATAAAAAAAATATTTTTTTTATACTTTACTACAAAACCTATGGAAAAGGCTAGATAACATAAACATAAACGTTTACGCCGTTTATCCCCGAAGGGGTTGGCAGAGGTGCCAATACTCCTGAACTCACATGGCAAGCGCCATCTAGTTTCCAGAAAAGGTACCCACGTTTTGCTTAGACAGTGTACTCACGTGATAGGGGGCAGGCCTATCGCCGTTTTGTACGAATACACTGTCACATGACTAAGTACAACTCAGCCATGTGGGTTTCCTCACGATGTTTTTGGGCTAGATAAGTATGTATATAAGCCTAAATTAAACGGAACGTGCATAGCATAGTTCACATCTATGTTCGGTATTCGGGTATTCACTCGTAAAGTTGCATCATAATGCAATGATTCACATTTTATCAATGTAAAATTTTTATTTTATGTCTTTAATAAATAGTCTCCCAACCTGGTCAACTGATTTAAAAAATACATGACCTATGATAGCTGAAATCTTCAGAAGAAACAAGCAGTAAACAAAATCCGTGCAGAGCTGAGGGCCGCCTCTAGTCATTTATAAAATAGAACATCGATATTAGTTATAAAAGTGATAATACTGGTTGATGCCTATTCAAATAATCTAGTACTAAAAAAAGTACATATAATTAAAAGCACATTACAACATTACAAACGACACAGAGCTCACCTAAGTGCAGCAAAGATGTGTGTGTCTATGTTTATTACAGATAATCAACACTTTAAAAGAAGGCATAAATATCAACAACTAAAAATAATGAAAATATTAATATAGACTTGCAAAAACAAAGGTGGAAAAACAAACTTCTTGACTCAATTCAACTAACTTTTAATCCTAAAGAAACGATGTTAAATGAAAAAAGTAACAAGTAATGAAAAAAAACCGCAGTACGATTTTATAAATAACTTTAATAAAAAAGGCTTGATATTTTTTCCCTTTGACAAACAATCGCATTCATTTAATGCTACAATATATCAAGCACATAAAGAATCTTATTGAAAATCAGGGTAGTCCTACTCTAAAACATTTCTATTGCCTCGAAAACATATTTCACTTCACTACTACGTTGCTCAGCGTATACCCAGATACAGCGTTTCAAAGTTCTAACCGAAAGAAATATTAATCTTCTTACATTTGAGTTCAAGAAAAAGAAAACTATACGAAATATTACACAGAAATATTTATGTGTAAATACCTAGCATAAACATAATCATACTAAATCAATGAAATCAATAAGCCAATCCATTACATAAGATAAAACAATCAAGTAACAAACAATAAACAAGCGCAAGTAAATTTCCTTACACTCGACTCGCTCATGTAAAGAGGCCATAAAGCTCACACAGCGAGTGTTTCCGGTGTTCACAGGAACCGCCGCCGCCGCGCCGCCACCAGGAAACATGCCAGTGCTCTGAACAGAGCATGCACATGTCTCTAATTAAATGTAAGATTGGACTTACTATTGCGTTTGAAGTCGGCATGGCCTGTGTTATGTTTAACTGAATTATATTTGAATTAAGCTCTTAAATCTATACATACATATAATCGCGGCGAGAAATCCCTAAAAGGGGTAGCCAGAGCTTCCAAATCAGAGAACTCTTCAGCCATGTTTGGAAGTTAAGCGGGGAAGAGATTGTAATATAAATATTTTTGTGATGGGTCTCCAACCGCATCGCCCAAAGATCACCTAAAAAGCCCAATACCCTTAGTCGCCTCTGACGATCACCCATGGGAAGAATTGGGATGTTGTTATTTTAAGTCAACACTACACTGCAATCTATTCCGACACTACAAAGCTAGTCTTTACTTTTTTTTAATAAATTATTCTAATCGTTCGGTATAAAAACTGCAATCTCTTTCTGAAATCTGTTGTTTGATAAAAAAAACAGATGCACTCTTTTAATGTTAGAGTGGAAGCTCATGTTGATTAAAATATTGAGATAAATTCGAATTCTGCAAGATTAATGTGACTCGGCATATCTTCGCGTAAGCCAGGGTTCATTACCCGGGTGGGACCTTCCAATAAAAATGCATTTTACAAAGGTCCTTTTAGAGTTAATCTGCCGAAAGCATCGACATTTTATAGCGGCCCGGAATACCAAAGTAGCTTATAAGACGTTTATTTATATTGTGGATAAAAAATATAAATCAAGTAAATAAAATGTCAACGTTATTGCCGTGTAGTGTCGGCCTAGAATAGCACTACCCCGTTTCTACCGATGGGTGTACGTAAGAGGCGACTAACGGTATTGGAGCTATTTGGGATTTTTGGGCGATGGGGTTGGAGACCCATCCAACCTTTGCTTTACCATCTTTCCCCCACTAAACTTTCCAAAAGTGGCTGAGGATTTTCTAATTTCTTAGCTCTGGCTCCCCCTTCTAGGGATTTATAGCCGTGAGTATATGTATGTGTGTATGTATGTTACTGTCGTCGGGAAAAAATAATAGTTTATTTCATGTAAAATGCATTATTATTGTATTCAACATGGTGTCTAGTTACTCGATCAGCGACGGTTTAACGTGGTGACAAATCACTTTCTTCTAAGTAACCGAATTCAGCATGTTTTTCTAGAAGGGTTGGATTTTGAAATTTAGCATTTTAATATATAAATATAAAGTTGTAAAGTGGCGATCGATAGTCTCTGCCTCCTTAATGGGACCTCATAACTTGATTAATAAAGGAGTAGTCAATGAAATTAGTGCGTCCCCAGTTTACCGGTTTCTATTGTGAATTAACTTTTCTCAGTATATACGCAAAAAGTTAAATAAATAAATAACTTAATTTGAATGTTTTTGTTCATCAAAGCCTCATGTGGGGATTATAACTAATAAATAAAGGAAAGAAAAATTTCGACACTGGCGAGGATCGAACCCGCGACGTCAGGTATAAGTCGCTCCCCAATTGAGCTACAGTGTCAAATTGACAAATATTACTTAGTTTA
Source organism: Bedellia somnulentella (assembly GCA_963576735.1). NCBI lineage: Eukaryota > Metazoa > Arthropoda > Insecta > Lepidoptera > Bedelliidae > Bedellia > Bedellia somnulentella. Next base: position 186,808 of record OY755189.1, read on the forward strand.
GAATTTAAATTATCGAAGTCACTTTATTGAAATGCAAATAGTATCTCATCTTGTCCATACAAGCCGCCCCACCGCATCAAGTGCCTGACGTTTATATGATAATATTTATGATGGAATCCGTTCTACCAGCTCCCGAGACCGTATTGAAATCTCAGAGGTGACGTGCGGCGGCGGTGGCGGCGATATTCTATTAAGATAGCGCCACAGATTTCTACAATGTTGTGGAAGGTTGGTGATAGGAAAACTGTATTTGCATAACAACAAGTATTCATTTTCTATTTGATGCTGCAGGGAAATCGAAAAGTTTTAATACAAAAATAGTCTATCAGTAGACATACTATAGCCGTGCTTCAAAGCATTCTTGATCTCTCCTCTTAATATGAGTTTCGCAAGAGGAAACTGAGTTATTTTAGGTTATGAATCAGTATCACAATAAGTAATTAATTTCAAAGTCCTTATTTTAAAGGTATAAGGTTAAGACAGTTCTTACTGAATGAAACTTGGTAATATGGAATGTAAAATTTAGACAAAAAGAAAAAAATATTTATAAATCAAAATTGAGATAAGACTATTTCCGTGAATATCTACTGCTTTAACGTTTGTTTTATGCAAATATTTAAACGATTCATATTATGCAAACCAAAGTGACAACCCAATAATAAATAAGTTTCAGCAACTCGTCTTTAAGTTATCGTAGTGATGGGTAGCCGTGTTGGTATTGTAGGGGGTTATTGACTCCTATGCTAACCCTCTAACAAAATCTTCGCCGGGAATCGAACCCGGTACAATGTAAATATATACGCCTACAGAGATAGCTTTATGGAGAGGAAATCTAAATTTAATTATCTAAAGATCAAATGCACACTTCAAACGAATTAAATATTTATTTAAAAGAAATTACAAAACAGTGACACAAAGGTATGCAACCGCGAGATAGAAAATATAAAGTGAATATTATCGTGGGTAGTCCTCTGCTTTTATTCACAGCAACCGCGCTCAATAGTGAGAACAATGGCGTGACGTCATATGGTCCGATCATCGTATGATTTCATGCTGCGACTAGGTTCATAAGCGGTAGCGTTTGTGGTAGCGATTTAGTCGCTACACTACTCCCTCGCCGAGATCGTTCCTACGATCGATAGTGTTGTGGAAACCTTACTCTCCGCCCGCTTCTTGTGGTTCTGACTATTTCCTGGTCTACGGCTGCAGGAATATGTGCATCAGTAGGCCGCGTTTGCTTCTCTTCTGCGATGAATGCTGGCTTCAATCGGTCGATGGAGATGGTTTGCGCCCGACCTTGCACTTCGATGTCGAAGGTTTTTGTTCTTCTCGTTAACACCTTGTAGGGGCCAACATAAGGGGCTTGTAGGGACTTGCGAGCGGGGCCCTCTCGAACAAATACGTGTGTGGTTTCCTGCAGGTCTTTTGGTACGTAGAACGGCCGACTGCCATGCCATGCCGTTGGAGTTGGACTCAATCGCCTGATATGCTGCTTCAAGCGGTCCACGAAATCGGTGACGTCAACTGCTTCACCTGGGGTTGGCTGTAGGAACTGTCCAGGCAAGCGCAGAGGCTCGCCGTAGACTAGCTCTGCTGTTGATGCTTGCAGGTCTTCCCTCCATGCGCTGCGAAGACCTAAAAGCACAAAAGGTAGTGCTTCTGTCCATTGCACTGTATTATGGCACATTATAGCGGCTTTAAGTTGTCTATGTAGACGCTCGACTAGTCCATTTGCTGCGGGATGATAAGCAGTTGTAGTGTGATGAGTTGCTCCGACTAATGCTGCTATACCCTTGAAGAGCCGGGACTCAAACTGGCGGCCCCGGTCTGTTGTGATGCGGTCTGGACACCCAAATCTGGCGATCCACCCAGAGACCAGTGTAGCTGCACAGGTTTCCGCCGTGATGTCTTGGAGTGGAAATGCCTCAGGCCACCGGGTGAAACGGTCGACTAACGTGAGGCAGTATCTGTAACCAAGAGAATAAGGTAACGGGCCAACGATATCCATATGGATATGTCGGAAACGGGCAGCTGGTAAAGAAAATGTTGCTAATGGTGCAATGGTATGTCTTGTAACCTTGTTACGTTGGCAATCTTGGCATTCTCGAGCCCATTGTTTACAGTCTCTCTTAATATAAGGCCAAACAAATCTCTCTGTTACCAGACGTGCAGATGCTTTGGCCCCAGGGTGGCTGAGACTATGTAGCGTGTTGAAGACTTGACGACGAAACTTTTTAGTAACAAATGGTCTTTGTACTCCCATGGACACGTCGCAATAGACTTCGAAATTTGTGTCGTGCAGCTTTACCTTCTCCAACTTGAGACCAGATCTACCATGTAGCAATTGGTTCAATTCACTATCATTCTTCTGATCGTCAACGAGGGACTGGTAATCTATTGGCACTGCTACCTCTTCAATGCGAGATAAACTATCTGCGACCATATTGTCTTTGCCCGCCACGTACCGTATATCTGTGCTAAACTGGCTTATGAGGTCTAAATATCGAAACTGGCGTGGTGAGCAGTGTTGTCTATTAGAACCAAAGGCAAATGTAAGTGGCTTATGGTCCGTATAAATTACGAATTGTCGAGCTTCCACCATATGCCGGAAATATTTGATGGCTGCATAAATAGCTAACAATTCGCGGTCGTAGGGGCTGTACTTCCTTTGCGCAGGACTGAGCTTCCTCGAGAAGAAACCAAGTGGTTGCCACACGCCATTTTTCTTCTGCTGTAGCACCGCGCCAACTGCTGTATCTGAAGCATCGGTATGAATGGACAGTTCGGCGTTCGAGTCTGGGTGAGCTAGAAGAGTAGCTTGTGCAAGGCTTCTTTTACAGTTCTGGAAAGCTTCCATTAACTGAGGGGTTAAATTGATGGGCTGAGATCCTCGGGTCTTTGGGCCGGTCAACAGGTCGTTAAGCGGTAGCGTTTGTGGTAGCGATTTAGTCGCTACAGGTATTTTACGATGATTGCATTTCTTGTCATATTTCCATCAGCTCGGCCGCGTCTCTCGAGATTGCTGTTCACTACTGCTTGGAGGCTTTCGTTGGCCTTAGAAGGATGTAGAACTGTTCGATTTGAAAATGACTTAGTATTGTAATATTATTGGCTATTTTGTTACATGTTATATAGATAGACAAAATATTTTTTCCACTACTTGTAAACAACAAAGTACTACAACATGATCACATAAAAATACATAACAAAAACAACATAACAGAAATACACATAAATAGAAGCAGAAACTATGATTATAACAGCAATTTTGTGTGTCGCAGCAATGAATATGGGATCCAACTCGGCGTTGAAAGCTTTACGCAAAACACTGATTTTCAGTTACGTCATGTCGAATATGATATCTGGGAAAATTGAGTTTATAATTTCTATCAAGACCATACTTTTGATTTTTTGAGTCGAGATTTGAGTTCGTCTTGAAAGAACAATACGCCATTTTATCCAGTGTATGGGCTGGCTATTATGTATTTATTATAACCGCCTAAATTCAATATGTAAAAGATGAAAACTTATCTATGCTCCTGTATAGTTCATCAATAATACTGATTTGTTTAATCACATCGAAGATTATAATACAATAAGTACACAAGATATTGTTATAATGCCAGTTCTCTAAATGATGAAGTCTGCATCTAACGTGACAGAGGGTGCTCGAAAATACGTAGCCAATGAAAATATGTGACGGCGGCGGTGGAAGCGATCGCTCGTCATTTGTCACACATCCAGATATGCTTTACGAGGATTTTATGAGCTGGAGAGATAGTGACGTGGGTTCTGCTTTGTAGAAAACGTTTTATATTTGAGGGTGTTTTTCAGAACCTTTCAGGATTTATGATCGACAAGATTGAACGCTGTGTTTGCATCTTTTGTAATCTAATGTGATATATGATCAAAATCTGCGAAAACTAAGTATCAGAAAAAAAGTAAGTAGGTACGTAACGTAACGTACGTGTGTAAAATATAAATCTTAAGTTAATATATTTTAAAACGGGCTATTTGTGCCTGTATGTCACGAAAATTTTAGAGTTTTCCAATTTCAATATTGCTTGAAAGTTCCCTGTTTAGTAAATGATATTAGTACGTTTTATTGTTAATGGCAAACCATTTCAAGCAAACTTTTGTATGGTGTTTAAATTGCATTTTTGCCCTTATCGGGTAAAACGATACAGAATGTGTAAAAGGTTGGTAAGACCGCTAAAACATGTCCGTGAGTAGTAGAATATAATTAATATTCTGGGTGAAGGATAGCTTATTGTAATTATTAACTTTTTATGAAATTTTCCACTCATATTAGTTTTATTAACCTATGATGCTTCTAAAAAATATATAATTGTATTAACGCTGAAGCCGTGATAGTCCAATGGGTAGAACGACCGCCCGTTAAAACAGACAGGCGTGTGTTCAGGTACCGGTTCAGGCCTATATCAATGTGACTTTTCTAAAACGGCGATAGGCCTACCCCTATCACATGAGTACACTGTCCAAGCAAAACGTGCATACTCTGAACACCAGGTGACAATGTCACGTGATGTTCAGAAGTATTAGTAACTCTGCCAACCCGTTCGGGGAAATGCGGCGTGAACTGAGAGGAGATTAATGCTGAACAGGAATTTGGTTTTTGTATACAACGTCTTTGTTCATGACAAGGAATTTCCATAAAAAAGTATATTATTGAACTATTGCGTAATGATGCAGAAAAAGTGTCAAACAGTTTCCGCTATAAACGGTTTTATAAATAAGTGCGTTGAATAATATATTATGTACGTGTATTTCATGAATAATAAACAGTAGACGTTTCCGAGCACATCGCAGTGCATTACCGGCTAATTACGTAAGTGCACAATTTGCGGCGGTGGCGAGCGCGTAATGGAGGGTGGGGCTACTCACGCGCATCCTCCGATGGATTGCACTAACTACTACTTATTGAATGGAGATGAGGCTCAAATTTTGATAGAAATTAGAGCCCTTCTTAGAAGTATGGAGGAAGTCATTATGGTAATAGTTTTAAATTTTGCTCTTGTTTTGTGGTAGTGTTTACTTGTAACAGATTTTATATGAGAAGAATAATGAATGTAAGGGAAGCAAGAGAGGTTTGTCAAGATCGTACTAAGTGGCGATCGATAGTCTCTGCCTACCCCAATGGGAATAATGGGCGTGAGTATAAGTAAGTGAGTAAGTAAGATTTTATAAAACGTTCTATGTTTTTGAGACATTAAGTTCACTGTATGTCTAAGTTTTTTTTTAAGTATTTTGAGTGCAAATCTCTGTCATTGATTAAATTTTTAAGTATCACCTCTTTTTAATATCGGATAAAATTTTTATATATAAAAATTATCTGACTAACATTAATTAACCTGAGACCTATAGCAAATTTCGCATTTTACGTAAACTTTATATTCAACCAGAGTTCTGAAATTAACAAAGTCTTTATTGATTAGTGAACTTTACTTAGTGACATAAAAAATTTAAAAGTATCCTTTTTTTATCAGAACATTGCAGCCACAGATAGTGGCGATCAAACTAAGAATGCATTTATAATTGATTATTTTAAATACTTTACCTATTTTCTCATTATTCATGGCTTTTAATTCTGAAAACGGATTACAAGAGCTTCAGAAATCAAAATTCGTTAGTCAAATTTAGAAGTTAAGTGGAAAAAAGATTTTTAAATAAAGTACAGTTCGGTCAGCCATGGAACATGGAACAACGCCCAAAACTTACTTAAAATATCTATTATTTTTAGTCACCTCGTCCTTCATCCATGGAAAGACATGACTTAATGCTATTTTACACAGCTAACTAGAATATTGTCATAATACAACGTTTGTATATATGTCAATGTATCGACTTGTATTTTCAAAGAGATATTCATGAAGGCTCCTCGCCGAGATCCAGATATAGTATGTTTATTGCGCACGCGCAGGTGAACGCACTGCGTTTAGCTATGGACCCGACACGTGAACTTATTTGTAGTTTCTTATTCGGGTTCGCTCGCTCGTTAACTGATTTGCGGAACACGGGTTGTTATACCTCAAAGTGTTGGTAATACGGTTCTATGAAACGATATTAATACGCGGTATTTTGGTTGTGTTTAGCAGGGAATATTGTTTTTCAAAATTTAGTAGGCAATACTGTTTCAACATGGGCGATGGGTTTCGTTTGATACAGAAATTCATACATGGAAAACTAGACATATATGAACGGATTAGTAAACATAACCTAGATTAGATAAATAAACCACTTTTTACAAATAATAATATATGTGTGTTAACACTGTTTAGTAGTACTTAATTTGGCGGCATAAAGTCTTAAATTCATTCATACATACATACATATACTCACGGCTATAAATCCTTAGAAGGGGTAGCCAGAGCCAAGGAATTATAAACTCCTCAGCCACTTTTTCAAGTTGAGTGGGGAAGAGGCGGTAAAATAAAGGTTATGGTGATGGGTCTCCATGCGCATCGCCCAATATTAAAAAAAAAAGTCAAAAAGTTTATTTTTTAAAATAAAGTTAAATACTAACATTTTTTGAACGTCAATGTTTTAAATTAATCGTTAATCCGTTGCTTCGGAAGGTGTTCGTAAAGAGAAGAAGCAACAAAGAAACTCTTTACATTCACATTTTTTCATTTTTTCAAAATATGGTTTGTACAATTTCAGTTTATAAACATGTTTTTACTTTATAAAAGATTTTCTATGCGACAAAACCAAACGCTAGTTTGACATATTGAAAATAAATTGTCCATCACAAAAAACCAATCACATAACGTGAGAAGAGCCCCAATACCCTAAGTCGCCTCTTACGACACCCGTGGGTAGAAAGGGGTAGCAACATTCTAAGCTGGCACTACACGGCAAAATAATTTCAGTTTAATTAAATTTCATAATTTCCTAATTTCAGTTTCAGCATATCTCTGAAATAGTACCTAGAAGTGAGTTAAAACAAAAAGTACAAGTACATGTATGAGATTTCAAGGTATGGGCTTCCTTATTCTTCTCAAAGTTGCTGATAAAGAACTGATTTCAAAGTTCCTGCTAGCATTAAATGGAACTTGTGGAACCCCTCTTGTAATATTTGTAACTTTCGATTTATAAATACTGAGATTATTGTTTTTAGTATGTGAGATTTCAACGACATGTTGGGGTTATAGCCGTCGGTGTGTAATACGAGTAAGTTGCCATTTTATATAACTGGGTGAATATTTTATAACTGGGCAAATTCAGATCAGTTTTTTAAAAAAAATATTTATGAGTTTATTACAATTAATGACTATGTTTAGATTGAGCATATATTTCCAGATATAAATATGTTTGAGCCCGCAAGTTTAATGGAAAATTTGCCTTTTATAAGCAAATTTATAAAATCAGTATACAGGAAAATGACACGTCCCACAGGAAAATGATTAATGAACGAATAATCATGTAAAAAGTATTACAAGATGACTTTAACCGCGTTGTACAATGGGCACACGATAACGGAATTATTATAAACACACATAAAACCAAATGTATGAAAATACACTCTCCATATTCTTGTGATACCTACAAAAATTATGTCATAAAGATAAAGGGTCACTCGTATGATTGCTTTCATAACAATACTCATAATTGTAATACATGTAGCTGTTATCTTATAGAAGAGGTAAAATCTTATAAATACTTAGGTTTGATAATACAAAATAATTTCTCATGGGTCTTGCACATCGAGAGTGTATGTAGTAAATTAAGGAGTATACTTGGTAAATTCTATGTGTTAAGGCATGTTGTCAACAAAAAGGTTATGTACATACTTTATTATGCATTAGTGGATGCAGTGATAAGCTATGGTCTGGGTAGCTATGGATTAAACTTCAACACATATTTAAATAGAATACATTTGTTACAAATTAGAATACTAAAATTTTTAATAAGTAAAAACACAAAAATAACAATGCAGGGGGATTACGAAAAAATTTTCAAAATTACTAAATTGCTACCAATAGAACATAAAGTGTGGATTACGGTTATTTTAAGTCAATATGGTTCAGATAAATTCATGAATGAGAGGATCCGTAGCTACCCAACCCGTGCAGCTGCTACTTCCACTATGTCCGTCCCACTTGTATGTAATTACTACGGAGAACGCACTCTCCAATATTTAGTGCCTAAACTATTTAATGAACACGCTCAAATAGTGAAACAAAAATTAACAAACTCCAAGCTTAAACGTCTTCTTAAGAATCACTTCCTGGAGTTGTGTCCTTAAGTTACCAAACTTGAGGATATAATTCTAGGAAGATCGATAAAGGTTAAGTAGGTATATCTCAGAAGTTAATCGCTAGTTTTTAAGAGGCAACTGTTATTGTTATAGTTATGTATATAAAACGTTAGTGCGCGCTGCTGCGCCGTATGCTGTAATTAGTAATAAGTAGTGGCTGGTCTACAGCTCGGCCGCGGGTCGAGTGGTGGGGGTCGAAGGACGTCTCCCCGCGATCGTGCTGTGGATCAACCATTGCAATTTACTTTGTTTGATTAACACTCCATGTTTCTTATATCCGCCAATAAACTACTATGTAGTTTGGCGGAATTATTGTAAACAAATTTTGTATGTTATTAAAACGAAATAAAGTATTTAAAAAAAATATCATTCATGTTTTTCCTGTCTTTCATATCATTATACTATAAATACGATAAAACTTTGTGAAGGCTCATTCTTGACATATTACAAGTAAGCAATACTCCCAATTCAGTTCCCGTTTGAATAATATATAAAAAAAATGGTCTCCTCAAGAAATGATTTCTTATTTATTATCTGAGTAAGACTTTATTATATTCCATAGAGTGGCATTTAGTTACTTGTTTTATGTTTCTGAATGCCTTTTGTAATTTCTTTAGCTGTTATTTACATACATATACCCAGGTGAGAATAAAAGAGCATGTTTGAAAAGATTTATGGATGTGAATAAAGATAGGGAGGTTTGCCAGGATAGTTCAAAGTAAAGTTATCTGCATATCCCAATGGAAAATAATGGCGTGAGAATGTACACACTTTGTTAATCTGCAATTTTAAGCCAATTCTCTTTTAAATCATTTTTTTATCCTGTTTTAACATTACCATCTACATTGGCGATAATCTCCATATTTATCATAATTTTTTAAATTAACCATCCTGTACCTTTATCCAAGCGCTTTCCCTTGTGGGTTCTTTTTATCGGTGTATTTATTTAACTTCATTTCCTCCTTCAGAAAATCTAAGGATAAGGTTTACTAAGCCCTTCACAGTTTGAAAAGGAACCGTTTTCCCTTTCGAATGTGGCTTTGGGAACGGTATAGAAATCACCTTCTCACTTGAGAGGCAAAAGTTATAAAACCTTCATTTTGTTAAGCTTTCTTTTTCGCTGGGTTACTCTTATAAATGGAAAAGTTTCCCAGTACGTTAGGTTTTCCTTTTTAATGGATATTAAATTTAGCTGCTTCTCTAGTTGCTGCCGTTGTCTGAATATCGTTATTCACACCGTACCTTTTACGAAACACACAATTTGTTACGCGATCAGATATTTTTTTATTATTATATAATGAGCAGTTTGTGTTTCACTACTGGGCCAAAAACGTTTTTTTTCTGATAGATCTCACTTTATTGCTTTCACTCTGTTTTCAAGCTTCTCATGCCACACCAAACATTCGCTGCCATAAATAAGCGTAAGAATAAAAAATGCTCCATGCACTGCTATTCATTACCCCATTTAGCATATTACCCCTTTTCACTTTTCTTATTGCATGATAGTCGTAAATTTTTGGAGTGATAGTGATAAGGAGCCTCTGGTAAATGCTTGTGATATCTGATAAATTGTTACTCATTCTTATCGTTCATGCTGTACATCCTCAAAATGGTGGTAGTACAGTATAGAACTTGTGATAGTTTTTAAATGTGTTTGTTTTTTTAATCTCTTACACTGCGATATTTAAGCTGTATCGGCAACCCTCATTACGAAAAAATATCGTTAGTGTAGGTATTAATTTTCGTGAGTCTTCTTCTTCTTTGGTGTTATATGAAAAAAATTAATATTCTTAACGTTAATCAGCGATTTGATTTAAATTTGTTATAGGCAATATAATGACCCTGAAAGAAAGGTAACGCAGTATAGAACCTTGAATTCATCCTTAGTTTAAAATGTGTTTACCAGCTAGCATCACTGTCTGCATAGCTAAATTAATTCATTCACTAGTATTCACTTGCAATTTTGGGTTTATCTTTGTTTCAATACTTAAAACCCATAAAATTTACTGTTAATTGTTCTACAACAATAATACATTATATCCATATCGCTGGATAAAAGGATGATATTCAAAAAGTAGCACAATGCAGTTTTTCTTGTTCATTAGAACCATAACTAGTCATAATCCTGGCTGGATGTCATTTTCCTGATTTCAATATGACAGGAAAATGACGACAGGAAAATGATTATTTAACATAAAAGTTTAGTTTACACGTAAAATCATGCAAAAAATGAGGAAAATGTATCAAGGCATTGGTATAGGGTAGTTTAAGTAAAAATACCACAAAATGTGAATAATCATGTTATAACTTATTCTTTGATCAAAAAATAATTGATGACAGACTAATGACTAAAATGCCGGTCACGGCAGGAAAACAAATGGTTCAGATAGATTATTTCGATCAGGGAAACGAAAACGCGAAACTTGTTGGAGTGGCGGAGGTTAGTAAAGTAGCACCTATACCATGCTCACCGTCATTTTGCTCATAAAGAGTCAAGTTCAAACAAACTTTACACAGGATAATGACGCGCATGAGTGTCGGCAAAACTTTTTTTAAAAAAAAACTGTAATGTGTGTACGCACTATATAAAAAAATACTCATGAATTAAGATGACATATTTTGTCACAAGAATGTTTAAACGCAAATATAATATTTATATTCATATTAATTATTTTGTTGGCGTAAAGATGAGAACCATATAATGTCCCCCGACAGAAAAATGACTATTTACCCTTATTTTTGAAGTTTTTACTTAATTAGAATCCTGTGAGAAGCTCCAAAGTTTGGTGCGCAAGTAGAATACTAAACTGTTTTCCTGTTTTTAATGTTATTACAAACATTACTTAGAAATAAATAAGAAAAATCCCCTGGGCCCCGTTTTGGCCGGTTATAAAATATTCACCCAACTAATGTTGATTTTTGTGACTTTTGCAGGTAAACACAACACTCAGTATTTAAGCAAAGGGGTTTTTAACTAAGGTAATTATGGTCGTTATGTCATTTCATTTTTTTTTACAATAAGTATAAAGTAGTTTATTCTGAAAATCGTTTAAAATGGAAAAGGCCAATGTAAAAGTGTAATATTTTTATTTAATTTTTAAATGTGAGTTTAAATGTTATCCTATCAGTATCCTTATAAAAGCTATAATAAATGAACTCCTATTATTTATTGGTGTCACTGCACACCCCTGCACTTAATTTATGCATCAACACGCGTTGTACTCAGACGAAAATTAATGAAGGTACACCAGCCTGGCGCTGAGGAAACGCGCTTCATTTATCATTGTTTAAATACAATCTTAAGGTTTTCAACCAGAGTAACATTGTCACTGAGCAAGAGACTGACTGAAGCAGGACTTATCCAAATCAAAACATTTATAATTGAACTGTTTAGTGTGGAAAGCTGTGTAGGGTTGGCTTAGAATGGCACGACCCCATTTTTCTCCATGGGTGATCGTAAGAGGTGACTAAGGGTAGCGGGGCTTCTTAAGTGATTTTGGGCGATGCGCCATCAAAAACATTTATATTACAATATTTTCCTTACTTAACTTCCAAAAGTGGCTGAAGTACTTTCTGATTATGAAGCTCTGGCCACCCTTTTTAGGGATTTATAGCCGTGAGTATATGTATGTTACTGTAGAGAAAATAATAGTATAGGAATTAATAAAAAGTGAAGAGGAATCATTAATTGGAGTTTGATCGTGGAGTAGGATTCATGACCAATATTATTAATTACCATTTCAAACATATCGAATTTGAAATCACTATCCTTTCTTCAATTTTGAGGCTAAAAAAATAATTTCCTACTCTATCGGATTATATTCTATTCCTAACGATAGTAACGCTGATGTATGCCGTGTAGTGCCGGCTTAGAATGTCGCTACCCCTTTCTACCCACGGGTGTCGTAGGGTATTGGGGCTTTTTATTGGATTTTTGGGCGATGCGGTTGGAGACCCATCACCGAAAACCTTTATTATACGATCTTTTCCCCCCTCAACTTCCAAAAGTGGCTGAGGAATTTATAATACCTTAGCTCTGGCTACCCCTTCTAGGGAATTGTAGCCGTGAGTATATGTATGTATGTATGAATGTATTTAAGACAAGGACATGATAGTCCAGTGGGTAGAACACCCGCCCGAAAAACAGAAGGGCGTGAGTTCCAATCCTGGGACGGGCCTACACCAATTTGTCTTTTCTAAAGTCATATGTGTGGTTAATTTATCATGGTTGCTAACGGTGAGGGAAAACATCGTGAGGAAACCCACATGGCTGAGTTGTACTTAGTCATGTGACAGTGTATTCGTACAAAACGGCGATAGGCCTGCCCCCTATCACGTGAGTACACTGTCTAAGCAAAACGTGGGTACCTTCTCTGGAAACTAGATGGCGCTTGCCATGTGAGTTCAGAAGTATTGGTACCTCTGCCAACCCCTTCGGGGATAAACGGCGTGAACGTTTATGTTATGTTATGAATGTATTTAAAAAATACCAAAATACAAGCTATTTCATTTATTTTTCCTATGACCTTTTATTTTTATTTGAGCTTACGTTTACTTATTACCTAGTCTTGCCACCGTGTCCGAGCAGTGCAAGATAAGGCACGTCACAAACGCCGTTGTTGACATTTGCTGACACTACGAGGTGTGAGTTGACCTGCCAACCCTTTCGTCTCATTTGCATATACTAAGGTTGCTTGCGCACGGAAATTTTAAAATCTGCATATATAATTCCACTAAGAGGACACGTAACATCATGATATGATACCACGCATGCATTTATGCATGCACAGATTAAAACACAAAAACTGCTGTGTAGTGTCGGCTTAGTATAGCACTACCCCTTTTCTTCCGGTGTGTGTACGTAAGAGGCGACAAACGGTATTGGGTCTTTTTAAGGGATTTTTGGATGATGCGGTTGGAGACCTATCACCAACAACCTTTATTTTACCATCTTTTCCCCACGCAACTTCCAAAAGTGGCTGAGGAATTTCTAATTCGTTAGCTCTGGCTACCACTTCTAGGGATTTATAGCCGTGAGTATATGTATGTATGTATATATAGAAAAAAAACAATAACCTACACGCTGATGCATATCCCAAAAGGGGAGGCAGAGGCGCTAATATTTCTGAACATCACGTGAAATTTTAAGCTGGTGTTCAGAGAATCCACGTTTTGCTTTGACACTGTGATGTTATCCCTTACCTATTATATCCTTCACGTCGGACGGATAGACGGTTATACCCCTTCATTTTTTAAGTACTTTACAAACCTCCCGTGCTTTACCTATTCATATTCATATCGCGCTGTCAATAACTAAGAAAACTACTTTTAATTTGGTCGGTCTTCAAGATAATTTAAAAATGTATTGTTATATTTAGTAATTACATCTTTTAGTTATACGGTTTTAAAAATAGAAGTTAAACATGCCTATGTTATTTGTCCCGCCATAACGGATCGACTCAAGAAATTATCGAAAGATTTTAAAATATAACTAATCAAACTCAATGTGATTTATCAATAAGCTATTATAATTCGACAAGACCACCTTTCAATGCATAAATACAGCACTTAAAAGATACAATATTGACACTACCATGAGAAAATGGATCGGGAACATGCTGGGACAAAGAGCCGTACAAGTCGAATTAAACGAAGTAACCAGAGCCCGAGCAATGAGAGGATGCCCCCAAGGTGGCGTACTATCCCCACTCCTCTGGAACCTAGTGGTAGACGATCTCCTACGGCAACTTAACAACAAGGGATACTATGCCGTCGGCTATGCAGATGACATTGTAATTCTTATAGACGGGCAAAACGAAAACACGATATCAAACCAAATGAATCACGCACTTAAAATAGTAGAAAAGTGGTGTGAAGAACAACAGCTCAGCGTGAATCCAAACAAAACAGAAATTATACTCTTCACGAAAAAGACCAAAATAAACATTTCAGACCCACCAAAACTATTCAACACAACGCTAACTCTATCGAAGACGGTTAAATACCTAGGAGTCACACTAGACAGCAAATTGCTATGGAACAAACACTTAGAAAACACAATAAAGAAAGCCACAATAGCACTATGGCAATGTAAAAAGATACTAGGAAAGAACTGGGGTTTACACCCACGCATCACACATTGGCTATATACAACAGTAATAAGACCAATTATATCATACGGTGCCCTGGTCTGGTGGCCAAGAACCGTGCTGAGCACATGCCAAAAAGACCTAGAGAAGGTACAAAGAATGGCATGCATAGCAATATCAGGAGCCATGAAAACAACACCAACAGCTGCTCTACAAGTAATGTTCAATCTGCCTCCCTTACATCTTTACATACAACAAGAAGCAGCAATGGCCACCATCAGATTAGATCGAAACAAAACATTAAGTAAAGACTCCAGAATAAAACATACAACAATCATGGCAGAGGCAATGGAATATCAACCCCTTTTTGCAGGGCCATGCGACAGAATACAAAAGAGATACATCTTCAACAAACACTATCAAGTCAATCTTGAGGAAGAACCAAACGACCACCCCAACATAAAAGAGTTGAGAATATACACAGACGGATCGAAAACAAATGAGGGAACAGGGGCAGGAGCCTTCTCATACGACCTCAACATCAAGACATACTCAACGCTAGGAAAACACAATAGTGTCTATCAAGCTGAAGGTATAGGTCTACTCCTAGCAACAACAGCCATAATAAATAGAAAAGTTGAAAATACAAACATCAGAATACTGTCAGACAGCAAAGCAGTGCTGTACGCTCTGAAAAACAACGAAACCAATAATGGAATCATACTACAATGTCACGAGTCACTTGAAAGTATATCCAAGAAAAACAACATCACATTGCAATGGATAAAAGGACACAGTAATTCGCTTGGAAATGACGCGGCCGATGAACTGGCCCGCAGAGGATCCAGCAACACAATAGAAGGACCGGAACCTATCATACCAATCCCATACAACCAATATCGTACGTGGCTAAGGAAACGAACACAAGAACAACACAAGGTAATATGGCGCGCCCTCTCAGAATGCCGACAATCCAAAGAAGCAATGCCGAACCTGAATCCACAGCTCACTAGAAGACTCTTGAACCTAGACAGGA
The DNA here is from genome assembly GCA_963576735.1 of Bedellia somnulentella. Lineage (NCBI taxonomy): Eukaryota > Metazoa > Arthropoda > Insecta > Lepidoptera > Bedelliidae > Bedellia > Bedellia somnulentella. The sequence continues at coordinate 202,211 of OY755189.1, forward strand.
GAAAACTACGAATGGTTACAGGTATCATAACGGGACACTGCTCACTAAACAAACACTACTTTACACTAGGAATCACAGACAGCCCACTATGCAGAGCCTGCATGAAGACAGAAGAGACGGTAAATCATGTAATGTTCGAGTGTAACACCTTGAACGACCAACGCCACAACAACTTGGAAAACACAGGTAGTATGACAAATCACTTAAAACATATTACACAACTAGTTGACTTCTGGACGGAGCTCGGGTGGATAGAATGACGGCCGTGGCCCACGTGAAATGGCCCTGTAGTCACCAATTGCGGAAACCATTTATCTAATCTATCTATCTATCTATCAATAAGCTAATTGTATTAATATTAAAAATATACTCTAAACTCACTTGATGTGACTTAAATACCCCTATCGTTAACACAAATAATATGCCAAAGGTTTTTATACTTGCATAATACTCTAAAATTTTTCAAATAAGCCACTGGGAAAGCTCAATAAATAACTTGTGGTAAGGTATATTAAATCGTACATAACATGACATAAACATTAACGTTCGCGCCGAATATCCCTGAAGGAGTTGGCAGAGGTACTAATACTTCTGAACATCACGTGATTTTGTTACCTGGCGTTCAGAGTACCCACGTTTTGCATGGACAGTGTACATAAGTGACGTCCAAGATTGATTTTAACCGTTCATATTGATCTAACAAATAATTGCCCTTAGCGGGATCGAACCCGCTCTAAGGAGATCCATAATCCAAACAGAAGCAGACTAACACTACAAGTCTATTTCGTAAGCTGTTTCATATAAAGCTACAATCAGAGTAGTGTAAGACATAAGATTCAATTCAATATTTAACCTTTTGTGGTTTATGGCCCTGAATATATGTATGTATAAAACTTAGTCAAAATAATAAGTCCCAGTACTTATTTGATAAATATATATCAATAATGTGCTGTGTAGTGCCGGCTTAGAATAGCACTACCTCATTTCATACCGGTGGGTGTACGTAGGAGGCGACTAACGGCATTAGGGCTTTTAAGGGATTTTTGAGCGATGCGGTTGGAGACCCACCACCAAAAAACCTTTATTTCACCATCTTTTCCCCACGCAACTTCCAAAAGTGGCTGAGGAGTTTCTAATTCCCTAGCTCTGGCTACCCCTTCATGGAATTTATAGCCGTGAGTATATGTATGTGTATCAATAATACGTCACAAAATAATATCAATAAATGATCATTATTTAATTTGGCAATACCGATAGTAGTCAAACACAGATACGAGAGGGGTGCGAGGGCGCTAGCCGGTCTTTGCGGAAATATCTTCAACCCCTATTGTTTGCGATGCACTTGAAATAATTAAATTTATTTTATTGATTATTAAATAACCAGAATAAAAATCAAGATTAAAAACCTGTATTAACGATATATATTGAGGATTTGGTGCTTCATATTTATATATTTGCTGTGTAGTGTCGGCTTAGAATAGCACCCCTATTCTTCCGGTGGGTGTACGTAAGAGGCGACTAACGGTATTGGGGCTTTTAAGAGATTTTTGGGCGATGCGGATGGAAACCCATCACCAACAACCTTTATTTTACCATCTTTTCCCCACTTGACTTTCCAAAAGTGGCTGAGGAATTTCTAATTCCTTAGGTCTGGCTACCCCATCTAGGGATTTATAGCCGTGAGTATATGTATGTATGTTGGTGCTTCAGTTCTGTAGAAAATTGGAAATATACCCTTGTATTATAATAACTTATGTTTGCTAAGACATGCGCTATATGTTCTTTCACCTTTAGCTTAAAATAACTAATCAATACAATTTAAATATTCATAAATGTCCACTAAACGACAAGAAAACAATGAAAATCAAATTTTCCCAAGATGAGTCACGGCCGCCCACCGATCCCGTTCAAGGTCAGCTCCGCGCCATCCCTGTGCTGAATGAACCAGGGGTGTCGCCCCACCCTCGCCACGCGCACCCTGGCCCGCCCCTGGCCATGCACTCGCCTACTTGATACTTTAAACATTAAGCTTGTAGAGATAAATTAATTTCTAAAAATTCTTCGCTAAAATATTTTTACTGTAAAACGAAATCGTTGAGTTGCACTGTGATTTTTGTACCTTTTAATTGTAACTCCATTACCAACCAATCCATTACCTTCCAACGTTCTTTCAATGTCTCTTATTTGTAATAAATATTGTGACTGGAACTCTTGAACACTTACAATTAATAAAATACTTACAAATTATGTTCAATTTTATGTTTATTTTTCGATCAGCGTAAATATTTTTAAGTGTTTATATTGATGTCTTTAAAAGATGTTATTTATACTTAATTTTAACATAATCAAGGTCGTTAAATTGAAAGAGATCGTTAAATGCGAGACGGAAAGGGTTAGTGAGCATTATCAGAACATTTGGGCTAAAATTTAAAGGAAGATAAATCCTTTATTTGTACGCAGTGTGTGGTCCCGCGGAGATTTTACGATCGTTTTAAATACACTCTTATTTTGGTGATGAAACGGCTTATAAGTTTCATGATTTCATATTTTATATACTGGTATTTTATTGCGAAGATTGTTTCAGATAAATAAATAAGATTCATATCGTATTTGATATTTGCCGAAATTGTTATTTAATTTGTCCTATAAACTATGAGCAGCAAAAAAACATATTTTTTGATTATGTACGTAATATAATTTCAAAAAAGACGTTTGTTTTTCAAAAGATGTAGTTATTAAGTAGCCAATTTATTGGAACCTGGACATTTATGTTCTGAAATAATATTCTGTCAAGAATCTTACTTTATTTTACGATGATTCTATATGATGATTAGTTATCGATCGTGCAAGTGACTCTAACACCAAACTCATCCGTAAAGTACCAAGTCAGTGTGCACCGCCCAGCGTGCCCGGTGTGGGAGTGCAAGTAGAATGTTAGGTTAGTTTGCAACGTGGCAGCAACGCGGCGGGAGCAGTCCGCACTCGCTGCCACTTACCACCACCTACCTGCCACTTCCCGCCACTATACCACCTAAAAGTAACATGACGGAACACTTACTATGTGACCTTTGTGATCGAACAACTTTTACCGCCATTTATTCTGGTGACAGTGAAAATGTTGTGAAAAGTGTTGTTTTGTTTACATTTCGATGTAGTTAACATTGTGAATTCGTTTTTATATATCAAAGTGAGATTAAATATACACAAATGATCGTAGTGAAAATAAATGCAGTTTTAAAGTAATTGTATGCAACCTGTTGAATCAAACCAATATAATCTTAAACATTAAACACTAAGCAAACGAAATCCTAATAATAATAACTCTAGTAATGTAAATAACAATATAAATTTTCAAAATGTATAACAATTAAATAGTGGGTGCTGGTAAAGGCGCATCCACAGGGTGCAAGCGCTGTTTACAAACACGCTGCATCGATTTCACATAAAGTCCGTCTGTGGAGGGTGCGTGGGGCGAGGGAGACTGCCTTTATAATTTACTACTGTCATCTTTTTAACACGAGAGGAACACCACCTTCTATTGTACCTTGTTCGTGATGGTGATTACATTTTAATTTGATTTTATAGACATCTGATAAATATTATTGGTTATTCATAATAGCTTAGATTGTCATATACGATATAAGTCTTTAGTATTTTGATGTCATCTGAGCATTATTGTTATATCTTTCCTCGTGATATTTTTGCTTAAATACTAAATTTGCTAATAGCTTGAGTCAGTTTGTAACTAGGTTGCAATGCAACCAATAACCACATTCTCCCCATTCTGTAGTAAAACAATTGAATAGACGACGGTTTAATAGCGTCTTAAACTTCAATATACATGTATTTCGTCACCATATTCCAATATTCTGCATTCTTCCCTTTCCTAATTGAAAATAGGCAGATCTAAATAACTCTGTGCGCGTGCGCTTAAAAGATTTACCTTTTTTGGCGGACAAATTTTATGATTTAGTGATTGTTGCCTCTTAAATTTTAGCCTTACAGTATCTCTAGAAAATCGTAATAAATATACAACATCTATGGAATAGCGACATGATAGTCCAGTGGATAGAACACCTGCCCGAAAAACAGAAGGGCGTGAGTTCCAATCCTGGGACGGGCCTACACCAATTTGTCTTTTCTAAAGTCATATGTGTGGTTAATTTATCATGGTTGCTAACGGTGAGGGAAAACATCGTGAGGAAACCCACATGGCTGAGTTGTACTTAGTCATGTGACAGTGTATTCGTACAAAACGGCGATAGGCCTGCCCCCTATCACGTGAGTACACTGTCTAAGCAAAACGTGGGTACCTTCTCTGGAAACTAGATGGCGCTTGCCATGTGAGTTCAGGAGTATTGGTACCTCTGCCAACCCCTTCGGGGATAAACGGCGTGAACGTTTAAGTTAAGTTAAGTTAAGTAAGTTATCTATGGAACTTATTTTTCACTTTTTGGTACACCACATACAAACTTTGTTTTAGTTCGTTATTATTTTTTGTCGTACACAGACACGTGTCATTTTAAAAGTTTCGCAGATTCCATAAAATAACAAATAAATGTATAAAACCACGTCAGCAATGTGGTCTATATGTCATACCTACGCAACTCAGTTTAACATTTTGCTATCATTTGGAGCGCTTCCTAACAGTTACATACTTTACAGGCGCTGTATGGTGCGCTGGGGTTTCACTATGACTCATCATAATATACACCTCTTTCTTCCTCTTCTAGTTTTGCTATGTAGAGTCTGAATAGCAATACTGCATTTCTTTTCAAGTGTAGCGGTAGAGCTGGTTAAGGGTATAAGATGACTTCTTAATGGTTGTTTGACGAACCTCATTTATTGCATATGCAACCTCTTATATTTGCACCTATCGGAATTCTGAATGGGGAAAACTAATGTAGTGAAGCTTAGAGTAAATTTTCCAAACCTCGATGTTTTAGGCAATGAGGATATTTTTATGCTGTCAGTTGATAAGGGTAAACAAAACCAAACCTTAATAACTTTTTGTGTACAAATAATATTGAATTTTTACCTTCATAACGTGTGTTTAAAGTCCTGGCAGTATTAACAGGGAGCTCATAGAAAATAGTACAAAAATCCATTGACCGCTCTGTTGAACTAGGGGAGGACAACCCTTTTCATTTACTACCCTGTTTTACAATGCAAAATAAACTTTGTCTTGTCACACATAGAATGCAAATTATATAAACAATAGCTGAGATGTAATTTGTGTGCTACTTGTATTGTGGAATAATTATTGTTTTGTTAGACATGTGCGTGGATTAACATACCGCATCGGCAAATATTTTAAAAAACGGGCTGTATTTTTTTATATATTTTTTAAAGTTTTATTTAAATACAGACCGATATTAAACCACTCCGTCGTATCATATTAAATTATAGAGTTTTAATCATATTTAATTAAATATGTTTCGTTAGGTCTATTTGTATTTCTGTCCGTGTTTCGAAGCAATTTATTTAAAATATATTATTTATAATATTTATTAATGAATAAAATATTAAAGCTCTTAGAAATTATGAAAATTTTAATTCAATTTATTTATTCTGGATACAAATATGAAAAGCGGTGTTTATAGTTTAAATTGAACTTTATTTATCTTTTATTAATCTTCATAACAAGGAAAACAATATATGATTTAGTACCACCTCCGCACAGCTTGCAAAATTCAACAACGTTAAATAATTCCCCCAACTTAGCACCAATAATCTCCGTATTTCATCCCCCACTGCACCCGGCAGGGGTTGGTAGAAATGCACTTTTCCCGCCATCCCGACGAGCCCCGTTTATGTCCTTCATTACTCTAATGTGTAACTACCCTCGATTGGGAAAAACATATTACCTATTGTGGTTTCCAATTTGATGGGATTTCGTTTATTTCCCGAGTATCTAAGAGTAGATGAATTTAGTATGAGTTGATTTGTTTGCAAATTATGAAATGTTAGTATCAAAACAAGATATATATTCCTTTATTCGTTGGTAAATCAGTTTTATCACAACATTATTCCTCTTGATCACTTGTTGGTGTATAATAAATATATTTCACATTGCCACAACGACATATAAGAACGTAAAATCTCTAAATGCAATACCCCTGCACCATGGCTCGTAAGCAGGGTTACCAACAAAAAAAATGATATAAAAATAAGCTTATTTTATATTCTTAACCCAGACTTAAATATAATAACAAAACCATAAAAATCATCATATTTAGTATCTAAATCTTTGTCTTTTGTTTTATTTAATTCATTTAGGTATTTATACACATATTAGGTATAGCCGCGTGAAGAAACCCACTTGGTTGAGTTAGATTCAATCTCCTGTATATGTTTATAGAGCGGTAAAAGTCTCCTTCATCACCTATATACACTATCAAAACATAAAGTGGATAATATAGGTGTGTTACAGAATGTGACGTGTTTTCTGGGAGTATTCTATATTGTAGTAGATAATTTTCTAGGAGTAGGAGTAGGTGCCTCTTCCACTCCTTAGAACTAGTTCAGCCTAAACAATAAGTTAGAAAAGTAAAATGTTTGCCAAAAATCGCGCAACCCTAATACAACCGCTTCTCCAACAGTTCTCAACGTAATCAGAGCGCCGGCGTCGACTGCTCTCTCCGATTAATCTTATTTCCTCTATTGTATTGAGACACAAACAAGGTGCTGAAGGGAGGTTTGAGTGAATTTCCAATTCTATTCAATAAAGGAATCAATGTAAGTGAAATTCGTAGCGGGGTAATGCGTTTTTCTTGTTTGTTGCTTGAAGAACTGAGTTTGTGAGATGAGTAAGAGATTCTAGTTCGAATCCATAAAACTATGCAGTAGATATTCATTATAAATCTGATAATGTATAGATGAATGTACGTGTCTGTGTGTTAGGATCAAATGGAGAAAAAAGTAATAAAGACGTAAAAAAGTGTAGAATAAAAGGACAAATATTAAAAATGTATGACTGTGAGCTTTTAGAGATTTGCCACGAGCGAACCAAGTAGCGTTTTATGGTCTCGGCCTAACCCAATGATAACTTATAGCATAAGTGAGTGTTTGCACTTGTGTACGGAAATCAAATGAAATTGTCTATTCCATAGTAGGCATATGTTAAAATAAATTTAGTCAAAATTTAAGCGGACACTACACACTTGCTGTGTAGTGTCGGCTTATAGCATTACCCTATTTCTTCCGGTGAGTGTACGTAAGAGGCGACTAACGGTTTTGGGGCTTTTGAGGGATTTTTAGGCGATGCGGTTGGAGACCCATCACCAACAACCTTTATTTCACCATCTTTTCCCCACACAACTTCCAAAAGTTGCTGAGGAATTTCTGATTCCTTAGCTCTGGCTACCCCTTCTAGGGATTTTTATAGCCGTGAGTATATGTATGTATGTTTGTAAAAAAATAACAAAATGAATATTTTAACTTTGCAAGTAAGAAACTTTACAAACAAACTTATTTAATACAAAGTTGCTCTGTGTTTTCTACAAAGCTCTGAGAATATTAATCAAATCGATACAACAATGTTGTGGCTCCTTGAAAAAATGATACTCCAACCACTGACGGAGATTTGTGTCTAGCCAGTATATTTACTAAAGATAGACATAAGACTTCTGCATATTGTCATTATTCATCTGCTATTTGAATTACCTAGTAACTAATGATAAAATGTGTTGCTTAACTTAGCCATCATGATTATTTATATCAAATCTTGCTCAGACTGAATGCATCTACTCATATTATTTCCTATTCAAATGTGTCTGCAAGTGTCCCAATCAATGTATAAATGGAGGTTAGCAGTTGCGAGTGTCGCGGGAAACAGATTTATAGCCCAAGTGTAAAGTGAGGGGAGATATCGTAGCCCTTGGCAAAGTACGCCTTACCGTATTTACCAAGAATGAAGCTATATTTCAGAACTTCTTACATATTCCTCAAACTAAGTGGAGATTGGTTAATATTGCAATCTAGTTATTAACCTATTTATAATTTATACTGTCACATATTACCTTTATTGAAGACAAGGACACTTATTTTAGGATATTAGGATAAAGGGAATTTAATACCACAGGATTCTAAACTGGGCGGGAATTGAAAGTGAAAACAATAAAAGAGCCTGCATGAAAACATTGATTTATGTGAGTAAAGCACGTATGGTCAGTCGGGATTATTTATAGTAGTGATAGGTAGTCTCGTGGCAATGGAACCGATAAAATGTATAAAAGTTCCATAACTAGGAACTAGTTTCCCCAAATTACCATTAAACATACAGAAACTTTGCGTCTTGAAATATTAATTATAATTTAAGCTGTTTGTCACATGATATTGAAAAACAAAAAACATCAAAATAGCTTTCATGACAGAAATGTAAAAAAAAATATATTGGTTTGTTAAAACAGGTTGCATTTTTTCCTCGCTTTAAACATGAAAAATATGGCTAAAAAGTGAAAAACCATAGAGTAGTTAAATGTGAAGTGTCAGATCCAAGATGGCGGATCACTGGTCGTGGCTGACGGGCGGCGAGGAGGCCAAGGAGTACACGTACAGTCCTCCGACGCGGCCTATACGACCTCCGCACAGGCCGCTCGTGAAACTCGCCACTAGTGCTCATCTACATACGTTCTCGAGGTAACACATACACTCTGGTCTTTTTTTATTCATTTAGATCTTACCTTTACCTATGACTTAACTTACGACTATAATCCCATAAAGGGGTGAACAATTAAAATAAGGACATCATCAAAAACTTCTTAACCTTACGAGGAAATTGGGAAGGAAAAATGGAAAAAAGAAAACCATTTTTTCACATACTCTATCTGTGAGTACTAATTTTATTATATTACACTAATTAATACTGGTTTTCAGTTGTAGAATTAATAAATTTTGACATTTTTAAAATGCTGTCTGTCTGACTTTAAAACAAAGAAAATATTTCACGCTACTGAAAACATTAGTATTCATACGAAACTTTGTGAAAAATCGTTGATACAATGCTGCCTTACCGATCCAATTGCGTATATTGAACCGTATTCTGAAAGCATTAAGGTTTAAAATCTTTTAGATGTAACACAAAAAGTGACATGGTGATGAATTGTTCCGGTACCTTCAGGGATTTCATTAAAACTTTCTGTTTCGCGATGTGTTTGACTTTGTGGCCAGGGAATAGGCAAATAAAAGGATCTTTTTTTATGCTGATCGACAAGTAATATATCAATCTATTACCCATCATGCCAATGTCAATTTAAAAAGATAAAATGCGTCATAATATTAAGTAGTTTAACACATATGTTGGGTAAGTATGTGCAGAATATTACGAATCTTAATATATTGTTAACTACTATTTTTTCCACAAAACCAATTAGTTCTATCGATTATTATGTACTATTTTAGAAATGACATATTCTTGCTCCCTGGCACAGAACTATCAAAACCAAACTTTAATACTTTGATCGCCAGGTGACTATAGTGTCATGTCAAGTAATATTCAGGAAAATGAGTACTTCTGCCAACCATCCTACCATCTATTTCCTTACCATGTAAATAAATCATTAGACAAAATAATTTATTTCGAGTGGTATCCACTGCTTTATTGCTATATGTGTATGTAAGTTTAATGTGTGCGTGCATATAATATAACAGAACTTAATCGTATAATAACCACTAATCGTATTATGTTAGTTGAGATAAAAAAACTTATACAACAGCAAAAAACTGCGATTGAGCACGTTTGATTTTTAATTTTTGCTTATTGGTATAAAATGAGTACATGCAAACTTAAAAACGTCCTCATACGAGTATACCTACAATTATTACAATGAGGTGTGTCATCATTTCTTTAATCTTTCCTAGCCACAACTGAAAAACCATTATGAATTTTTCATAAGGGTAGTGTCAGTTGTAATGATTTGTGCAAAGCCCACGAGCTGTCGAGTTCTTCAACTAGTTCGATGCAACTTTACCATCACCAGGTTTACCAAGTTTACCATAGAATGCGGTTGGCAGCACTAGGCCCGCGCTATTTGTCATCTGTCGTCTGGGACGGGAATGTCATACCAAGTATTTATTAGTGGTGAGATTAATATATCATGGTTTTTATACTTTTACTATTTTGTATGATGCTATTGAATTGTATTATTTATTGTTTAATGGAAAGAATTCCGATGAACTTCGTTTAACGTCTTTTTTTAATTTAAACATTTTTCTAATATACATACAAGTTCTAGCATTGAACGAATAATATAAAATCTTGAGACCTAAAGTAGTATTTGAATCAGACGCATTACAGCTGAATTATAAAACTGTTTGGTAAAACTGCTCTTGATAAAAAGTTAAATATTTACATTTACTCTTACCAAGGCAATCCATATTTTTGTTTTTATTGCGAAAAGAAACAAAACCTCTTCGAGCCATTCCTGAGTAATGTTTGTGCCAGCCTGTCATGCCAGAACTTATTATTTCCGTCTGACAGATTGCTTCTGTTCACCCCCACGTGATTGATGATATGTCTGCGTGACTCAAATTATTAAACTCGCCAGGATAATTCCTGCTAACGATAGTTGGACTTAACTTCACAAACAAGTATTAGTCTGTTTGCTGAGGGTCGGTTAAGAATACCTAGCTACCCAAGTAACAAAGAGTCATGTAATTTTAAATTATATCATTAAACAGCCGTATATACGCTCTATAAGAAGCTGTATGTCACCTAACCATGATGTAATGGAATTTCTGTCACTATTTAGCTATATATGCTAATTAGTCATATTAACCAATCATATAATGCCGTATATTATCTATACTTATAATAAATCTGTAGAGAGGTCAATTCTGTACATGAAATATATTTTCAAAATAACTATCAGGTGATGATTAGGGATCGATACTGATGCCAAAAATGCAATCAGTAAAATTTTTGTCTGTCTGTCTGTCTGTCTGTCTGTCTGTCTGTCTGTCTGTCTGTCTGTCGGTTTGTATGTTCCTTATGGAAACAAAAACTACTCGACGGATTTTAACGAAACTTGGTACAATTATTCTTCATACTCCTGCGCAAGTTTTTGTATACTTTGCAGCAGAGAAGTAAAGGGGAATTTTGGGAAATTTGGGGAAAACGGGAGAACTTACTCCATTTTTTAAGCTTCCGTCGCGTGTGCAGCCTTAATGGTTAAACTTACATAGAAATCATGTGTGGCGGAAATATTCTTCATAAAATTATCTAAAAAAAAATCCTCAACAGTTTATGTCTATCTTTTACGGTTGACTCACAATAACACGTGTAATTCCCGATAGCTTAGCAGTTCGGAACATCCTGATTATATTTGTTTACTCTTACGTTTGTAAACCTCTCACTCATCCCTTACTTAAAAAAGGTAACATTATTACCTATCCAATAAAAAAATAATCATAGAAATCGGTAGACAAACACCGAAATTATACATAAAATAAGCCATCGCGCCCGTGATCGAAACCAAATCTTTACTAATTTACATATAACATACTAGATGGCGCCAGTAGTGGCATCCTACATAACGTAATGATTTATTTTTTAGATTGTTATAAATATTTCATGGCGTTTTATTCCAAAATTTGCTATTAAACGGAAATACTGAACCGTTCATTAAAGCGCATTCAAAATCACCAAACTAAACTGTTAAGGGAGTGCTATAAATTTAATAAATTGAAAACATTACGCTGAATTTCACAATGCTTGAGCAGTGACTGAAGAAAGAAACCTCAGATATTAAAAAAAACAACGCTACCCGTGCGAAGCTGGGACGATCCACTAGTAAATAATAACACAGCTTTAACACTGCGCTATAACAGCTTTCAATGCCAATGTTATATGACAACTTATCTTGTATAAATGTTGTCTTAAACTTGGCTATAGGCCTAAATAGTGATATTAGTTAAAAAAAGACACTTCTATAGTTTAGTGATGTAATAAATGCGGTCTCTACGTCTATAGATCAAGTTAGCGTTATAACAATTCTTCACATAACTTATTATTTCTAATTAGTCACATAAAAGTGTCGCGGTATCTGTTATATCTCTGTTGTTGTATAACAGCTTTGTAAATCTTTTTAAATCACTAAGTAGCTTGCAGATTGCGGGCCTTGTTCACTTATAGTTCTAAATATGAGTTGTGTTATAAATGTATTAATTGCTGCTGTTATAGTGCTAAACTTTGACATTTTGGCAGCGAGTGCGACACTAAATCTCTAATACGTGTTATAAAAGTTGCATTGGTACTTTTACACAGTTGATGTTTCTCAGAGTCACATCACAGTAAAATAATTAAAATTAATAGAGCTAATTTAATTATGGATTACAAAGATTGGAAACGTTTTAAAAGAAGTGGTAATTATCGGAGGAAAGTATTGAAACGATGCAATGAAAACAGTTAGTTTAGCTTCGACTATCAGTTTCAAAAACTCCGATATAAACAAAGCACGTACCTACGAAAGCAGTGAGGGTTCCGTAGGAGCTTCGATTTTTTTACAACCCAATAAACCAGAAAGCGATACATTTAGTTCTGAGAGGAGTTCTTCCGATGACGAGGGCGCCGACAAATTGCAGGAATTCAGTGAGCAGTTGAAGGTTTGGGCAATTGAATACAATATTTCTCACCAAGCACTTAAAAACTATTACAAATAATAGACAAACCTCTTCCAAATATTCTGCCGAAAGACCCAAGAACTTTTCTCTGCACGAGTCAGAATATAACTACAAAACCCGTTGGCTCTGGACATTATTGGCATAATGGTCTACAAGAATGCCTAATATTATATTTACAAAGTCTTCCTGCTTTGCCTACTACAGTTTCACTGAACTTTAATATAGATGGTTTACCAGTCTATAAAAGCTCAAAACTACAACTATGGCCGATATTGTGTAACATTTTTGAGCTGTCGACGCTACCTCCAATCAACTCTTTCAATTATTTGTCTCTTGAATTGACGACGACGGTTCGTAGGTTAGGTATGTATTAATAATGTAATCTGTTTATTGATGTATGTAGTATGTAATCTGAGTTGACGGCGGCGCGGCGGGCAGCGGCAGTGACTTTATTGAAGATGTGCACAACATTCACATTCATCAATCATGTAATGGTCGTATGCTGCTATATAATTACAAAATTGACACCAAAAAAAATTCAACAATGGTAAAAAGTAAACATTCTAATTTGAAGTGTTCCGGCAATATTTCACTATTAACGTGACCACAACCGATACAATGTTTAGACAATACAAAATGGGTCTCTTTCCAAGGCCACTCCAGCAAAGAAAGGGTAAAATGATCCTTCGTCAAAAAGCAATCAACGTCCATATACATAATTACTATGGCACCCTGAAACAACAAGACAAATTTATGTTTTAAAAAGTTTAGAAAATACGTGTTATGTAAGTAAATAAAATTAAGGTGTGGTAAGGAACCCTAATCCATCAACCCAAATCAACCTCCATTTTATTTTTCAATCCTTACATTACTAACTAGTCACATAAGAGATGCAAGATGGCAAATCACAATTTTTTGCATAATTTAACTTGTAAATCGACGTCAAAATGAAGGCGCATTCAAAAATAAACACACACTTCGTACTAGTTACTCAGTAAAATTTGCACCGCACTTTCTATCACTGTACAATTACACCACAACACCTATATTCAATACGCAACAATACCTAGCTACGCCATTACGGTAACGTAGAAATATAAAAAAACACAACTGTACTCACCTTGGTAAACAAATCCTTTTATTTTTTCCAGAGGAATAATCAAACTTGTCGTGCGATGCGCTGTTTTCATCGCAAAGTGTTGTATAAAAGTGTTTTGCGCACTGTTATAGGTCTAAGTTGTGATGTAATGTGATCTTTGTAAACATTATAACACTAAGGAGTGATGTAAAGACGTTTTGATCACTATTATAGGACTTATGAGTGACAAGCTGCGACTTTACATGACTGTTAAAGAAGTTATACGAAATTCAATAGAGCTATTACAAAGCTACTACGTCACTGTTTAGTCATGTAAAGTGCGCCTTTTCCTGGGCGTATAAGCGCTTATAGTACTGCTATAGGCCTGATTTCATACATTAAATAGAGGCGCAAACTCGCTTATAGAGCTCTTATGTGACGCCTTTTTGTTACTTGGGTATTTCCATTTTTTTTTATTTCCAAAGTGTGACGATGTATTGGTATAGAAGGGTACTGAGAAACATAATATAAATGATATTTCTCATACAACATATGATAATATTTTACATATGCCTATTTTGTAGGCTTTAAGTGAGTAAATTACCACTTCTTTATTTACTTCAGGACTGGTGTAGTCTTGTGTGAATGATAAGGTTATCGTTCTGAAGTATTCGATTACCTTAGACTATTTCTGTCATATAAGTAAGTAAGACTATAAGTTTGGGGTTAAGATTAGCTGAATAAAAGAGAAATGAACTTAGTGTTTAGTACCACTTTTGTATGGAGATTATAGTTTAATATTTTTCGTAAGATTCAATACCATGGTGCAGGATGCATGCTTTGACTACCATAATACCCGACAGTTCCTACCAACACATTAGTACGTAACAATGATAGACTCAAAAAAAATATGATGATCAATAATATACCTTTTGCATCATGTCAATATAATTGAAAAATGTAAAAACCCATAGTAAAAAACATACAATTCTCCACTACCAATGTATGTTTCAATAACAATGTGCAGTGTTTCATGGAATCGGTCGCCTCAGTGAGTAGGTGTAGTAAATGACGCGCGAAATACACTACGTGCTTCCACTACCGATGCGATAGATAGTTACAATCACATACACTCGTATATACAATACACACAGCAACGAAAAGGTGTTTTGTTGTTCGCATTGGATACAAAGGGAAATGGGATTAGTATAGTAGTTTCTAAGATTTTCACGATTTCACATTATAATTATATTGCTGATATGAAGAATAGGCGTCCTGGAAGATCTGCTTTGTGTGAACACACCTTCGATAAGCCAAACCACCACATGCGTTTTGACAAACCTACAATTCTAGCAAAAGAGAATCGATTGATACCTAGAATGATACGCGAATCTATTGAAATAAAGAAACATCCAAACTTTACCTAGAATGATACGCGAATCTATTGAAATAAAGAAACATCCAAACTTCAATAGAGATGATGTTTGGCAATTACCACCTGCTTGGAACCCGATCATTAGCACAACTAAGCGAGGGAAGAACACTAGCAAGACTCCAGATAACATTAGCTCTTTTTGTACATAGCAACTATTAAACGCAAATGTAACTTAAAATTTTGTGAAGGTAGTTAGTATTAATAATTTTATAGTACTGTATAATGACAAATAACACCTCAGTCTTCCCGTGACCATGATAACTGAAAAGTTTTCAAAACGTCGGGCTTTAAAAATAATGTAATAACACGCGATTAAAATATCCGAAAATCAAAAAGTTGATTCAATTAAAATGGGATTAGTGTCACATTGTCCTTTCATAACATAACATAACATAAACGTTCACGCCGTTTATCCCCGAAGGGGTTGGCAGAGGTACCAATACTCCTGAACTCACATGGCAAGCGCCATCTAGTTTCCAGAGAAGGTACCCACGTTTTGCTTAGACAGTGTACTCACGTGATAGGGGGCAGGCCTATCGCCGTTTTGTACGAATACACTGTCACATGACTAAGTACAACTCAGCCATGTGGGTTTCCTCACGATGTTTTCCCTCACCGTTAGCAACCATGATAAATTAACCACACATATGACTTTAGAAAAGACAAATTGGTGTAGGCCCGTCCCAGGATTGGAACTCACGCCCTTCTGTTTTTCGGGCGGGTGTTCTACCCACTGGACTAGCATGTCGCATTGTCCTTTCCTAGACTTAAAAAAAGAAAATAGAAAGATTACAGCAAATTAAACATTACGGTTCTTAATTGAGGTTTTATACATCCCTTCGAAGATTTTAGACATAGAATATTTATCTTGTACTTTTTACATTATTATCATCATCATTATATACTTCAAATATAGAATAAAAATGCACTGAAAACAAATTGCCAATAGAGCGCAAACCCAAATGACAAAACCTAAAATGACTACATAGTAGACTTCAAGGAAGGCATTGGCAATTTTACAAACAATATAAATTATGACAACAATATGTAATGTTACCAACACCTGCTCCACCTGTCATAAACAAGAAAATCCATTCTCTTCACACGCATCAGGGAAAATAAAAAATTAACATATAAAACAGGGACGCGGTATTCCCGGTAATATATATTTCCCCTAGCAACACTACGTGACGGGAATTGGGAATTATTTTTCATTGCTCTGGCAACACTTATGTGTTTTTTTACGAACTCTCTTACCGGTGGTGCTGAGATTTCGGAGGAAATTGTGAGTGTGGAATCTCAGGTGAACCCTGAGTACTTCCATGAAAATCTTTGAAATTTCTTTTTTGATTATTATTGCACATTTAATATTCTTTTATACTTTTAAATTATTTATGTATAAAGTAGATATAGATATATAGTCCCCGCTTATCCTTTTGCTATTTATCTTATAAATATGTGTGTCATTAATATAGATTGCAATTGTAATATTTCGATTCTTCTTTAAGGATATATCTTAAGTATTAGCAATATATTGGCGCAAAATTGTATATCTTTGGAATTGACAATTATAGCATTTTGAAGTCGTTCTCCGTAAAAAAGTTAAACTTTTTACGTAACAATACTCCTTTAGTAATTTAAAAACGGTAATAGCAATTACAATGTACCTGCACTGGACGTGCCCCTGAAAGATCACTGATGACTGACGCACAAAAAAAACCGGTAATTATCTTGTAATTACACCAAAGAAACACTGCACTAATCACTAATTAAACCTACCGTATTTTTTAACAAACGATAATTAAATGACGGTCAGAAAAACTAGTATAAATATTGACTTGCCGCCATCACTCTTGAAGTTGGTCAAGAGCATGAGAGACAAAATGAAGGTATTCTGGACTGGACTTGTTGTTACTCTCATAATGTTGAGTGGAGGTGACAGCTCTTCACAAAGAATGAAAGATATGACATCTGGATTTTTAAAAGTTTTGGAACAATGCAAAGTTGAGGTAACATAACGCATTATAATTGACAAATGTTGAGTAAATATATCTACTGTTACACTAAATATAAATACTTAACTAATGTATCTTTGCTATTATATATTGCTATTGCTATTATATATATTGCATACTCACGGCTACAAATCCCTTAACGGGGTAGCCAGAGCTTTGGAATGAGAAATTCCTCAGCTACTTTTGGAAGTTCATTGGGGAAAAGATGGTAATGATGATGGTTGATGGTAGCCGTGTAGTGTCGGCTTAGAATAACACTCCCCATTTCTACCCGTGGGTGATCGTAAGAAGCGACTAAGGGTATAGGGGCTTTTTAAGTGATTTTTGGGCGATGTGGTTGGAGACCCGTCACCAAAAACATTTATTATTACCATCTTTTGCCCAATATTTTTTTTATATATATTGCTGCTGTAGAAAACACTTACGCATGAAAATCATGGATTTATTAATAACTTAACATAAAAAATAACATTTCGCTTAACAAAATATAATATAAAAAAAACCTAATTTATCATTATCAGTTACAATTACCCGACCACATAATAACGGATTTCTACCACTACTGGAAGGAAGACTACGCCTTGCTGAACAGAGAGATGGGTTGTGCTATTCTGTGTATGAGCAAGAAGCTGGAAATCATTGACAGTAGTGGAAAACTGCACCACGGCAATACTAGGGAGTTTGCGGAAAAACATGGCGCCGGTAAATAGATAGACTTTCTAATTTATTAGTATGCCCGTTTTGGTATTTATTTATAAAGGAAATAACAAAAAGAAAACCGACTTCATAGAAAAACAACCGAAAATAAACAATCTAGTACTAAAAAGTACGAAATAATTTTTTTATTGAATATGAGTACTGTGATTGATACCTTAACAATTTCTTTATTCCACACGCGTCAGTTCAATCTACCTAAATCTTAAAATTCTCTTAAATTAATTTGTGAGCCGGTGCCAGCCTCGATGATAATTGATAATAAGAAGTGTGTATTTCGCACTTCATATACATGTAAAATGTAGGGTACCTTGTAGTTGTAGGGTAAATTTATTTTTGTACGTATTATCATTTAAAACGTTAGGCGATAGATATATATTGTTTAGATTGTAATAATCAGAGATAGATAGCAGGGTGAATTTACTTTTGTTTGTCTGGCACCGACTCAAAAATTAATTTAAGAGAATTGTAATATTTAGGTAGGTTGAACTGACGCGTGTGGAATAAAGAAATTGTTAAGGTATCAATCACAGTACTCATATTAAATTAAAAAAAATATTTCGTACTTTTTAGTACTAGATTGTTTATTTTCGGTTGTTTTTCTATGAAGTCGGTTTTCTTTTTGTTAAAATTATTTTATTTTACGAGTTTTAGAGATGGGTAGACCTGGCAAAGATGCCTCTCGGATGAGGAAGCGACAGTTACTGTATTATTCTTCGTATTTCCGGTATTTCTATTATAGTACGATATTAAATAGGCTCAACCATATGTAACCTTACATTGTTCTTAAAATCCTTCGAAAGGCGATGTTCTGCAATTCTACATCTCAAGAAAGACTCAAACGCTCACGCCGAATATCCCTGAAAGGGTTAGCAGAGGTAGTAATACTTCTGAATATCACGTGACATTGTCACCTGTTGTTCAGAGTACCCACGATTTATTAGGCAGTGTTCTCACGTTATACAGGGCAGGCCTATCGGCGTTTTGAACAAATACACTGTCACATAATTGTGAGTTTCGACAGTCCCCTCGATTTCCTGGGATGCCATCATCAGATCCTGGTCTCATGGTACTTTCTCGGTAACAATAACATAACAAAAATAAATGTTTAGTGAACCTGTACTTCTCTTCATAAAAGCTACGAAGAGGAGTATAAATCTATATAGAATGTGGAAAGAACTGTTTCCTAATACCTAGTGATTGAGGATCCACACCTTCTATCATCAGCTCAGTAGCATAACAATATGATTTTCAGAAGCAAATGCCAATATAAGTTCAGAAAATATGTAAAACGCGGTACATTTGCCTATAAAATTTGAGGGTTCCCCTCGATTTCTCCAGGATCCCATCATCAGACCCTGATATCCTCATCATGGTACCAATCCGGGAGTATCTTCTTTCGAATAAAAAAATAATAATCAAAATCGGTTCATAAATGGCGAAGTAATCGGCGAACAAACAGAAAAAAAAAAAAAATATACCGGTCGAATTGAGAACACTCCTTTTTTTGAAGTCGGTTAAAAATGCATAAAATATTAGTACGTCCTCTGCCAACCCTTTGGACACTGATAGCGTTAACTATAAGCAATAAATCTTATTGGTTTTTGCTGTTATTCAATTGCATTTGAAATAGCAAAAGACATGTTAATCTGATACTAGTTGTATTTCATCATCATCATCATCATCACCAGCCTTTAGACGTCCACTGCTGGACATAGGCCTCCCCCAATGATCTCCACAAAGATAAAGATATTTATTACTAGAAAAACACATTACATTGGAATTTACAATGATTCACGCACTAGGCATTGCATGAATCTAGGGAACACGACCAACGACCGGTCCTGTGCTGCCTTCATCAATCGGCTTCCCGCGACCTTGACCAAGTCATTGGTCCACCTTCTGGGAGGCCTACCAACACAGTAGGTAAAGATTGGGGAGTCTAGATCAATTCAAGTCTAGTCCTCCCCAATCTCTCATTGCTTTTCATCAAAATTATATTTATTTCTGAATTTATATTTGCAGATCGGTCAACTTTTTGCAGAACAATTCAAATCTATGTAGTCCCTCTAATCTTTAAGTGCCTTCTTTTCAACCAAATGTATTTGTGTATTTTATCTGTTATTTAATTTCAACTATCATTTTTTTTCGCATTCTAAAGATGTATTCATTTGATTTTTCTGTAAAATTTCACATTTTTATTTGAAAATAGCAAAATCGTTTTGCCTGATTATCCCTGCAGCTTGCGCTATAGTTTTTATTTGATTTAGGATGGCGCTCACTGCAGGGATAAAATTGAATTTTATTATTCTTAATCATAACATAACATACATATAACATAACATAAACGTTCACGCCGAATATCCCCGAAGGGGTTGGCAGAGGTACTAATACTTCTGAACATCACGTGACTTTGTCACCTGGTGTTCAGAGTACCCACGTTTTGCATGGACAGTGTACTCACGTGATAGGGGGCAGGCCTATCGCCGTTATGTACGAATACACTGTCACATGACTAAGTACAACTCAGCCATGTGGGTTTCCTCACGATGTTTTCCCTCACCGTTAACAACCATGATAAATTAACCACACATATGTTTTTAGAAAAGACAAATTGGTGTAGGCTCGACCCAGGATTTGAACACTAGTCGTTTGCACGATAAGCGAGTGTTCTACCCACTGGGCTATCACGGTTGCTAATTCTCATATATCACGGTTCTTAATCAATTTTACTATATTATTTATCTCGTAATGTAGAAGATATTGCAAAGTTCATATTATATATTTTCACAATAAATTTGTTTAGAGTACTTATTTGATAGAAATATTCACAACACTTATTTAATAATGTAACATAGTCTAGATCATCGCATCTCATAATTTAATGTTAATTTCGTATCTTAGTGGGTTCTGAGTCATCGCATTGAAAAACGTTTATCACATTTGTGTTATATACTAATAGAAGAGAAAATGTTAATACCACGATGTAGATGTTTTGGCTATAATTTGGTATGTTTTCATCTATAACCTGATAATAATAGCTTAAAATAATAATTCTGACATTTTCAATATTTAATGAGTAAATTTTTCTTTGAGATATCACTTTAACATGATGAAATTAATCAACTTTTGTTGTAACTATGACTATGTTATTATTCGCGCCATCTAGTGAGCGCTAGCGTAAAACACATTTAGAGACTGATAACTAAATATATCGAACTTAATTAATATCATCAAATTTGAAGTGGATTTTTAATTCGTTTAATTTCATCATAACTTACTTCATATGATTAAATACGAATATGATAGAAACAAAGATGAAACAATGTTACGAAACACTAAAAACATATCATTAATTGCGACATCTATTCAAACCTTTCGGTACTTAATAAATAATTAATAAATAGTAAGTAAAATGTGATCTTTAACCTGTTTGAAATTGTTACATTCGATTCGTCATAAGATGGCACTTACAATGCAGAAAAAAATACTTTTTTAGGATGTAAATAGTAATTAATGATAGTACGCGAATACATACAAGCATACTTTTATTGGAGTATAGTTAAAATATTTGTTAACCCATATGACTGAAATAATTATAAAGGTTTCGTTTTTGGAGTAGACTCTATTAGTTTCTATCTTTACCTGATTTTAAAAATTTTGATGCGATATTTAGCATAGTATTTGTCAGACTTAAGAGTAAACTTAAGTTATATAAACTTACATTAAAATGGAAGATTCGCACGTTTACACGTAAAAGTATGTATGTAATTTCTTTCGAAATTTCGTTAGGCTGAACCGATTTAGCTACGGTTTTCTCTTTTTAAACGATTTATAAAAAGTGATTCATAATTCATTTTTTGCTCAAAATTTTACATATCACAACATATAAATACGTTAACGGAGAGATTTAGTTAAGTATAATTACGAGTTTAGATAAAGGGATCTTGTTTTTCTTTCTTAAGCAATGGTTATATAACATGACAATTTAGATTCAAAATTAATGACTTAATTTGTTTTTATCATAGTTCTTTTCCAACAAAAATAATAATATGTCAGCATAAGTACAAAGCGATTCCTTTTTTGATTCATGTATCATATCTCAACTGTTTTGCTGTATCAGCAGTAAATATTGAAACACTAAGACGTGTACACATTCATTCTATTGTGATCAACTTAAAAATGTGCCTTATGCATAGATCAATTAAGGAACTTTTTTATATAAACGGTTCTGTTTTGAATCGATGCATTTTGATTTTTTCTACATTGTGGAGTTGTCTTTACAATCGCTGAATATAAATACTGGATTGAGGGGCTTAATTGCTCCATTTCTGCTCGCTATACACCTAAGCGATCGTAGTGCTCTCCTATTTTGTTTTATCTGTGACGTGTGGTGCAACAAGAAAATTTCACAAGTATGTAAGTATTACTTTATTTTATTTTTTATTTGAATTTTGAAACTTGCTCCATACGCATCTTGCTTCACATCTTTATTTCATAAATAAAGGAGTATCAGTTATTTTTCTATTTTATGGACAAGTGTAATTTATTCGGCGATCGATAGTCTCTGCCTACCCCAATGGTGGGGAACTAATAGTGCAAGTACATGTATGTAATTTATTTGATGAAATTTCATAATAAACTTGTTTATTTCAGGTGTTCATTAAATCCTTTCTGGGCCGAAGAAGACGTAGCTAGCGGTAGCGGCATTGCGGCACTCGCACCACTGACAGCACAGCCCAAGAAAACCAACTCTGGTGCGGCGGAGGGCAAAAAGAAACGCACCTACAGCCGCAAGAAGCCCGAAGCGACAGCAATATCATCGCCATCACCGGCAGTCGCCGTCGCTTCTGCACTGTTACCAGAGCGGGAGCTGTTTCTCAGCTCCAGTTCCGAAAGCGAACGTGAAGAAGCTCCGCCCGTAAAAACAAAAAAGAGATCGGAGGTAAGTTCTACTTTGCTTATTCTTTTTTGAGGACCAATGAGGAGGTGAAGTTGTAGTTATATAACAAACAACTAAATTTTAATAAATCGCTGCATAATTAACATTATCCCTACTCAATCATACTACAAAAACATCAAATAAATTAAATTCCTTTATTTTAGGTTATTATCAAAGATTATTTTCGCGATTTTCCTGTACAAATACTGATAAGATTATTAATAATTTTCAGCCCGAGCCGAAACGAGAGCCAGTGCGTGCGGTGCCGTTGCGCAGTTGGCTGAGTCAGCGTGTCGCAGGCGGCTACACGACTCAATCCGACCCTGTCAAAGTAGGAGAGTACTTTGTTGAAATAAAAGTGTACCAGACGCGGGAGGTAGAAAAAATTGCTGCCAATGAGCGCTGGAAACATTCATTGTTAACATTGAAACTCGGAACCGACACCGATACGCGCTTTTGGAAAGCGCTTAATACTGCTGTCATAGCAGGCAGGGACGAATTTAAACACGTCCAACCTGTATTATACGCAAGTAATGTGTTTTGAACTCATAACTGTTTTAGTTCGTATTCCATAATTAGATCCTGTCTTCATTATTTTAATCTCTTTTATTTTCTTAACAAATGGTGGGCAGCAATTTATTTTACATCTCGATGACCTACTAAGAAATTCGTAATATGTTAATTATAAGTTGTATTTTAAACAATTATTAATCAATATATAATCTCGACTACCTACTAAGAAATTCATAATATATATTAATTATAAGTTGTAATTTAAGTTATTATTATTAATCAATATAATATAATCTGATACAATTTAATTTGGTTAATTATTTCAATTATATTTACTTCCTTCTATTTCATAATTTGAATAAGCAATATTCCATAAATCTCGTACTGCTTAACGTTACTATATATTTATCACAAGCAATAAAATTAACATAGGTAGGTAATAATTTTTAAAATAGAATAATGTTTTTTTGTAAAGATTGCAACTTTTTTGTGCCCAAACTTTCATCACACAAAAAATCTAATATTCATAAGTCCAATTGCTTACTTCGTTCTAAATTTGAGAATGTTCAATTAATAGCAACAGCTTTTCAAGGCAGGATTGCTAGTTACAAGGTTAACCCCATTTCAGCAGCAACAAATACTCCTGAATATTTTCTATCACAGTTTGCTAACACAGTTTGTGAAATTATAAAATTAAATCTTATGGAACATAAAACAATTAAAGTGAACTTAGAACTCTTCGCATCATATTATTTACCTAAGAATAATGAAAAGTCTTTGAAATCTTTTAATAGCAAGTATGAAGCAGTTTTTCAAAGTACTGATATTGTTTCTTTATACACGCAGTTTACTGAAATACTTCTAACGAAAAGTTCTGAATTTGAACAGTCAGAATCAGGGTGGACTTTAGATTCCGTGCACCATTTAGAAATAAACATCAATAAATATAATCCTTTACGAGCTGGTTCGTACATTGCTTTACCGATGAAAATATCTAGTAAAAAAGCGTGTTTGAATATAAAGAATAATGACGATCGTTGTTTTTTGTGGTGTATAACAGCTCACATTTTTCCAACGAAAGACAACCCCAATCGAACGACTTCATATCCGCATTATTCGAATCTATATGATATATCTGGTATGGATTTTCCTCCCAGTGTTCAGAGTATAAAATTATTTGAGAAAAATAATTCTCACATTAGTGTTAATGTTTACGGTGTAGAAAACGGTGAACAAATAATGGGTCCCTTATATAAAACCCCACGACGTAAACTCAATCATGTTAATTTGTTATATTTTAGCAATGGTGTTCAAAATCATTTCTGTTTAATAAAAGATTTTGAAAGACTTGTTCGCGACCAGTTGACTCAACACAAATGTAAAATATACTTGTGTGATGAATGTTTTACTTATTTTAGTAGCGAGGAAAAATTGTTCGATCATGGTTGCTCAAGAATACGCACAATACTTCCCGATGAAAATACTAAACTACAATTTTCTCATTATGAAAGAACTCAAAAAATTCCTATTGTCATTTATGGTGATTTTGAAAGTTTATTACGAGAATATTCAGATAAAAATAAAACTAATAACGGTGAAAATGTGCAAATACATGAAGCTTCAGCCTTTGCTTATTACATATGTTGTAAATCGAGACCAGAACTTAATGATTATATTTCTTATCGTGGACCAAATTGCGCGAAAAGATTTGTTGAATCAATTACGAATGATATAAAGCGTTTGTATCAATTATTAGAGGTATCGAGAATCATGGATGCTCTTTCTACAGATGAAGAAATACAGCACAATAACGCTGATACTTGTCATATTTGCAAAACTAAGTTCAATAGTGAAGACATTATTGTAAAAGACCATGATCATTTCACTGGCAAGTACAGAGGTCCAGCCCATAGTTACTGCAATCTCAGCGCTAAGCAATGCAGTTTTATTCCAATAATATTTCATAACTTATCTGGTTACGATTGTCATTTATTTATTAAAGAGCTATCTGAAACTTTCGGCGGAATTAATTTAATACCGCATTCTAAAGAAAAGTACATATCTTTCACGAAATTTGTGCCGATTGATAGAAAGAAATTCGGGCAATTAAAATTCATTGACTCGTTTAACTTTTTAAGTTCTGGTTTAGATCAGTTAGCTAAAACTTTATGCCCTAATGACTTCAAGAATTTGCGAAAATTTTACCCGGACGATGTTTTTTTTAATTTAGTTTGTAAAAAAGGTATCTATTGCTATGATTATGTAGATAATTGGGAGAAATATTATGAAACTCAGTTACCCGATCGGTCGTGCTTTTATAATAGACTCACCTCAACAAATATATCACCAGAAGATTACCAACATGCATTAAAAGTGTGGCAAACTTTCAGTATTCGGAATTTGGGAGAATATACTGATTTATATTTGAAATGTGATGTCCTAATACTGACTGACATTTTTGAGAAATTTAGAGAAATGAGTCTGTATTATTATAATTTAGATCCATGTTATTACGTTTCTTCACCATCATTAAGTTGGGATGCTATGCTTTTTTATACCAAAATTGAATTAGATTTGATATCTAATGTAGATATGTATCAAATGATTGAAAGTGGAATAAGAGGGGGCCTTTCTCAATGCGCATTAAGGTATGCTCGGGCTAACAATAAGTATTTACCTCTTTATAATGAGCTAGAACCAAGTTCGTTTCTAATATATCTTGATTGTGTTAATTTATACGGATTTGCAATGATGCAAAAACTTCCCGTAAGTGATTTTAAATTTTTAACAGCAGATGAGGTATCCGAGTTTGATATTAAAAAAGTAAAGATCAATGGAAATCTTGGTTATATTCTTGAAGTCGACTTGCATTATCCTGAGAGTATTCATGATGCTCATCGTGATTTACCATTTGCTGCCGAAAAATTTTCTCAAGTTAAAGGTAAAACTCCAAAGCTTATTGCGAATCTATACAATAAATATCGATTTGTTATTCATTATGTTCATTTACTAGAATGTTTAAATAATGGGTTAACTCTTCTCAAGATTCATAGAGTTCTTTCTTTTAAACAAAGCAACTTTTTAGAGCCTTATATAACTCTAAACACTCGTCTTAGACAGAACGCTAAATCAGAATTTGAAAAAGACTTTTTTAAGAAACAGAATAATTCTATTTTTGGAAAAACAATAGAAAACAAAAGAAAGCAAGTGGATGTTAAGCTCGTCAATATATGGACTGATTTATTTAACACTACGAATAAAATGTGTGGTGCTGAAAAATACATAAGTGCTCCACAATTCAATAGTTTAACAATATTTTCAGAAAACTTAGTAGCGATTCAATTAAATAAGTCAAATGTGGTTTTGGATCGTCCTATTTACATAGGATTCTCAATTTTGGAATTATCTAAGGCTCACCTATATTATTTTCACTATACTGTAATGAAAAAAATATACGGTGAACGTATACAGTTGTGTTACACAGACACTGATAGTTTGCTTTATTACATAAGAACTAATGATTTCTATGAAGACATGAAAAGCCACATCAAATACTTTGATACAAGTAATTTTAAAGATGATAATATCTATAGCATGCCTAAAAAAAATATGAAAATACCTGGCTATTTTAAGGACGAAATGGGTGGAGAGGTAATTTCTGAGTTTGTTGGATTGCGATCCAAGCTATATTGTATAGACTCCATTAATACTTCTATCAAAAAAGCTAAAGGAGTTAAAAAGTGTATTACTAAACGAATAAATATAAACAATTATAAGAGAGCGCTATTTTGTAATGAAAGTCTTAGAGATGATATGTTTGTAATACGGTCAAAGAGTCATAATATATATACACACAGAATAAATAAATTAGTTCTTGATAGCACGGACAACAAAAGGCAGCAAGTTAAAAATACTTTTGAAACATTGCCTTGGGGCCATTTCACCACAATATTATGACTTTTTGAAAGTAGTTTGCTTAGATTAACCTATTTTATCCATTTACTGTATTTCTTCATCTATTTTGTAACTACTTTATTTTTTATTAGAAATTACTGTTTATCTTTTATTTAATATTAATAAAATGCCTAAAATACAACATTATTTCTGGTTTTAATTTTTACGTTCTTATTAATTTATTCATCCAAGATCTTTTAGATAATAAAATGTTCCAATAATGAAATCAGGTTGAAATGGTAGGGAATATAAGAAACAAATAAAAAAGAATGAAATAAATTAAACTTAGGTGTTTTATTTTTTCTTTAAACCTAAAGATAAGTACATACTCAATATCACAATTTTACAATAAAATTGATTAATTAAAACATGCTTCATTTACTATAAATCTAAATCAGCTGATATTTTTTTAGATATTTTGTTGATAATATTTTTTGTACTGTCCATCACATCATCATATAAGTCAGTCACAAGATATTGGGCACTCACATTTTGTTCATTTTCACTTTCACAAACTGCTTTTATATCTATTTTAATTATATATCGCCCCTTCGATTGATTATTTTTCACAATAAATGAAGATTTAGTAGCAGGTTTCTTTTTTAATGTTTTCCCTTGTTTATTAACTTGTGATTTCTTAAAATATTCTCGTTGCCTTTTTTCCACTCTTTCCAGCCATCCATCGACGTCCTGAGCGTGATAAAATGGATTATTCACGTCTTCAACGTCAATATTAGGTTGTGTTACATCGTAGATGTTGTCTAATGTAATTTGACTTGCAGCCGACATTGCCTATAAAAGAAAAATAGACGTATTCGTAAATATGAAATAACCGGGTACTTATGACTAAATAAATTAAAAAAAATATTATATAAAACTTACCGATTAGAGTGAGTGCCTTAACTTGTATTACACTGAAATCTCGAGAGCGACTGACAGGATGAGACGAGTAGAGCATTGGTGTTTCATAATATACCTTCTGTGAACTGTTAGGGGTATTCGACAAAATGCTCCTTATTTCGTTGTCTTAATATACTTTTAAGAAATGCAAGTAAACATCCGACTTAATATATCATGTTTTTTTTCAATGATTTCAGAGATATTATTCCTTATTAGTATAATTAAAGTCAACAGGCAAAAAGACGTAAGTGTGTAGTTAGGTACGTGTATATTTTTTAGAATATTCTTACATATTTAACGTATGGTTATAAAGTTACAGACATCATACAGCAAAATGAAGTTAATCAAACAACCCGTATCCTTAAAAATTGATGCATTTAAAATCGAGCCCTCTGTAAAGACTTGTAGACACAGTATACTGTTACCTAATTCCATTCGCAGTATTATATGCGGCCCCTCAAATTGCGGTAAGACAAATATTATGATTAGTCTTTTACTCAACGAAAATGGACTAAAATTTCGAAACATTTATATTTATTCGAAAACAACGTTTCAACCAAAGTATAAATTTTTAGAAGAAGTTCTTAAAAGTATTCCTAATGTCAAATTATTTATGTTTCAAAATAAAGAAGATGTGATATCACCTAATGAAGCCTTAGAAAGATCAATTATTATTTTCGATGATGTAACTTGCGAAAATCAAACTAACATACGCAATTTCTTTTCCATGGGACGTCATAAAAATATAGACTGTTTCTACTTATCACAGACCTACTCTAAAATACCTAAACAACTTATACGAGACAATGCAAATTTATTGATTATTTTTAAACAGGATGATATAAATTTAAAACATATTTACGATGAACATGTAAGTTCTGATCTCAGTTGGATCGATTTTAAATTACTAGCTGCTCGTATTTGGAAAGATCCATACTCATGTTTAATAATAAACAAAGACTGTGAACTAAATAATTGAAGGTATCGGAAAACATTCGATGTGTTTGTGAAATTTGAATAAGATATAAATACTTTGAACTATGGGAACTAAATTCAATCGAAAATAAACTGTATCAATTAGCAGTAGTTTGTTAAAATTGGCGTTTAATGATGGAAACAGATATAAAGAAACAATTAATAAAATCAGTACAAAGTATTAAAAATAAATTAAAGCAAATGCGTCAAGAAGACCACAATTTAGAAATTGAGCAGTGTAAAAGATTGAAACCAATAACAGGACCATTAGAAGCTATGATCACACTTAATACCTTTCCAAACAAAGAAAATTCTAAGATTTCTAAACTTACTGATCATATTGATGAAAATATTACAAGCGTTAGCGAAAAAAATTCGGATAATGAAGATCAGTTAAATGAAAACGACATACTAGATAGCAAATCGTCAGTCAAATTAGAAACTCATAAAGCAATTGCAGACTCGCCTTATTCTTATAATACGCTAGATAAAGAAAATATGGCAACTCCTATAATATCGCCAGACTTTACCTCACAAATCAAGTTGAAGAGTAACATGACAAATGAAATGTCTAGCAATTCTCCTCGAAATATGGTTAAAAACTACAATGTTACATACGGCGTCAGAACAGAAGGAAACAATTTAATGATCGGAAATACCCCGGTGACGTTAAAATCATATGGATCAAATCCTTCTAATAATTATACAAAGAACAGCATAAATAAGAAAAGCTATGAAGTGACACCAGGACTGAAACAACTATTATTTGAAAATAGGCCCGACGAAAGTTTAATTGCTGAAAAAGATAAACTTGTGTATAAAGATATTTTGGTTCATACACATGCACATAAAAGGGGATTTACATCTTCAGGACAAATATTAGGAAACGCTGGAATGAAATATCTGAGTATTATAAAACCTCTTTTTTCTGAATTTGATAAATGTAAGGAAGGAGGTAATTTACAGATTTTGAAAAAATATAGACCGAATACGGATTTTATATACTGGGATGATCCCAACGAACTAATTGATAGATTAAAAGTCTTGTTAGCTTCAAAAAATGCTGGCAATACAAACCATGATAATGAAATAATCTCTATTATAGAAGAATTAAAGGAAGCGGGCATTATTAAGGAATAAATAAAGGTTGCAGCATGATTCCTCAACTAGTCAATTAGAGAAAGTCAATCATGAACGTTGACAAGTTTGGGCATCATATTTTTAAAAAACAAAAAAATATTGAAGCTGTGTATCATGAGCGCTGTATTGATTTAACAGAAGATTGCAGCTTAGATGCTAAAAATAAAATTATTAAAAACATCGGAGCACCAATCGATTCTCAAGACTGTGCAACTAAACATTACGTTGACACAATTTTTGACACATTATCTTCTCAACTCAAGACAATAAGTAAAAACTTTACACAGGCTACAAAAGAATTAACAAGGGATATATATAGCGTTCAACAACACTTAGATGCGAATTCCGCGAAAATAAAGAAAAAATGAGCAAAGAAAGTGTGGTTAACGAAATTCATAAACAAGCAAGAAAAAACTTTCCTCGAAGACATGTTGTAATGAAGGACATAGATGATCTGTGGCAAGCTGATCTTATAGATATGCAGTCTTTTTCTAATAAAAATTCTGGCTACAAATATATTTTAGCAGTAATTGACACCTTTTCTAAGTACGCTTGGGCTTACCCCTTAAAACAAAAGAGTATGGAATGTATAACACTTGCGTTTCAAAATTTGTTAAACAAAGGTCGCATTCCAAAAAATTTGCAAAGAGATTTAGGAACTGAATTTTACAACAAGAAATTGAAACAGTTACTACATCAATATAAAATAAATCATTATTCTACATATTCTACCAAAAAGGCATCCATTGTAGAAAGATTTATAAGGACCATTAAAGGTAAAATGTACAAGCAGTTTAGTTTACAAGGTAGTTATTTATGGTGCAATAATGTTCTTTCTAAATTAATAAAATCATACAATAATACTGTTCATAGAACAATCGCGCTCAAACCAAGTCAAGTTAATATCAATGTTAAGAAAACTGTATTAGATAGATATAGGAAATTAGAATCAAATGAAAGATCAAAACAAGGTATATCAAAACTTAACGTAGGAGACAATGTCCGTATTAGTAAATATAAAGGAACATTTGAGAAAGGATTCACTCCGAATTGGTCGACTGAAATATTTAGGATTAGTAAAGTACAGAATACGAATCCGTATACATATCTTTTAAAAGATGCACGACATCGACCCATTTTGGGTTCATTTTATCCTCAAGAATTACAAAAAACTTTATATCCAAACGTTTATCTCATTGAAAATGTAATAAAAAAGAAAGGTGACAAATTACTAGTAAAATGGTTGGGTTTACCTGCTGAAGAAAACAGTTGGATACATAAATCAAGAGTTTTATAAGTAAATAACGATCTATTTCATCTCATTTATGTTCGAGACTTGGAAGAAAGAGTAGTAATTATTCCCTTTATATTAAAAGATAAATAAAAATGCTAAGGAAGACACTAAAAAAAACAAAAAATAATAAAATTAGAAAACGTGAGAATGCATCATACAAAAAAGAAGTTAAAACTGGTACTGGAATCAAGAAAACATTTAAAAACATTGTTTCTCTTACAAAGAAACATATTAAGAAATTCAAGCCTACTTGTAAAAAGGCAGCCATAGACTTAGCTGTTGCTATTGCAAACGAATTGACCTCAGATTCAAACACACCTGTAAATGTTCCACGAGTAATACCTGTTCCAAAAGTTGGAGGGTTTCTACCCTTGATACCAATATTTGCCGGATTGTCTGCTGCGGGAGGCTTGGCTGGTGGTGCAGCCGGCATTGCTAGAGCTATTAATGTCACAAAATCGGCTAAAGAGCGCTTGCAAGAACTTAAAAGACATAATCAAAAAATGGAAGAGTTGTACATTGGAAAAGGACTTCGTCTTAGAGAACATAGTGATGGTTTAAAAATTTATGTGAATGGAAAAAACTAGTTTCGAGGCTACCTAAAAGGGCGCTTACTAATATTGATTTACTTAATTTTAGCAAGCACATTCCGCATTTTAGAGGAGTATTTATGAGAGATGAATTACCTAGGAAACCATTAAAAAAAGAATGTGGTATTATCAATCTCGATATATCTCAAAATTCGGGAACTCATTGGGTAGCCTACGCAAAATGTGGCAACTATGTAGAATATTTTGATAGTTATGGAAATTTAAAACCCCCTGAAGAATTAGTAAAATATATAGGATCGAATATATTTTACAATTACGATAATGAACAAAAAACTCATCCGTATATATGTGGTCATTTATGTTTGAAATTCTTATTTTCATTTTGGGAATCTAGATAGATAAATAAGGAACGAGATGAAAAAAAGGTTTAGTTCATCACGATGTCTTTAACATTAACCATCACAGGCAACACTTCTATACTTCAATGTGAATTTAATCCTCCCTTAATGTTAGATAGTAATTATGAGTGTGGTTTATTATATTTTTCGACTTTTAATACAATTCCTAATATTCATGAAAACAATAATATATTTTCTTACGGCGATAATGAAGTCGTTGAAATTCCTATTGGTACCTACGATCTATTTGATATACAAGAATATCTCAAATCTAAAATAAAAGACTGTCAGTTAATCATTCAACCTAACAACAATACTTTTAAGTGTTCTCTATTTTGTACAAAATCAATTAATTTAAAAGTTAAAAATAGTATAGGTTCATTATTGGGGTTTTCAGAAACGATTTTAGAACCCTATAAATGGCATGAATCGACTCACCCTATAAACATTCTTCCAGTGTCTGTGATACAGATAGAAAGTGATCTCATACAGGGCTCATACACTAACGGTGAACCCACACATATAATCCATGAGTTCGTGCTAAATATTCCGTCAGGACATCAATTGATTGAAGTTCCGAAAACCGTAATTTACTTTCCAATAAGAAAACGACATATTTCGTCAATAACAGTTAGGGTTTTGGATGTAAAAGGAAAACTGATTGATTTCATAAACGAAAATATACAGTTGTGTCTTCACTTGCGAAAATTAAGATGATTGTATATAACGATTATGGTAGTGCTTATAAAATACAAGGTAAAAATAAAAATAATACCACTATCAAGCGGGTTGTCAAACGGTTCAGTCACGGAAATAAAAAACAAAACATTAAAATCTCAAAAAGTAATAGAGTATTTCTTCAAGCAATTGGGTTTAAAGTATGACTGTCCTTCAGATATCTGATTATCCACAATTCGATAATTCTATCGAAAGTTATGAAGTTCATACATATAATCCGTATAACAACAGTTTTAACGAAAATGATGAAATTCGCATACCTATTCATCAGCAAGATATTTATCTATTACCTTCTGCAAGTGCAATATATATTGAAGGAAGTTTCCTTGTGCAAGTAAAAGAAAAAGATAGTACAGTGATAAAAAAAAAAGTTAAATTAACAAATAATGCCATATCGTTTTTATTTCAAGATATTAGGTATGAAATGAATGGTGTTGAGATAGATCGTATCAAAAATGCTGGAATAACAACTACATTAAAATCTTTAGTATCCATGAACAGTGGAGAAAGCAAAGCCGCTGAAATGTGGGGGTGGAAAGTGGATGGATTTCCAGAACAAGATGGTCGATTTTGTGTTCTTTTACCATTGAATAAATTACTAGGTTTTGCTGAAGATTATAAAAAAATTATCATAAATTGTAAGCATGAACTTATACTTAACAGAAGCAGCACAAATTTAAACAGCGTAGTATTAAATAATGGTGAAATTTTAAATCTTAATTTGCAAAAGGTACAGTGGCGAATGCCTCATGTCAAAGTATCAGATCAGCAAAGGCTTACATTGTTAAAACATTTGGAAAAAGACAAAGCAGTTCAAATTGCATTCAGGAATTGGGATCTGTATGAGTATCCATTATTGCCTCAAACTACAAAACATTCGTGGGCTATAAAAACAACTTCACAATTAGAAAAGCCTCGTTACGTTATATTTGGATTACAAACTAGTCGGAAAAATAATAAGACGCGTGAGAGCACCTTTTTCGATCACTGTAATTTAACGAACATTAAATTGTTTTTAAATTCTTATTACTATCCTTATGATGCACTTAATCTAAAGTTTGATGAAAACAAGTACA
The DNA here is from genome assembly GCA_963576735.1 of Bedellia somnulentella. Lineage (NCBI taxonomy): Eukaryota > Metazoa > Arthropoda > Insecta > Lepidoptera > Bedelliidae > Bedellia > Bedellia somnulentella. The sequence continues at coordinate 236,555 of OY755189.1, forward strand.
GTATATTATATGACATGTACACTAAATTTCGTCAGTCATTTTATAACATTTCAGTGGACCCGCTGCTTGATTACCAAGAATTTAAAGTAAAAGCTCCAATATTTGTAATAGATTGCTCAAGGCAAAACGAAAATTTAAAAACGGGCCCTGTCGATGTTCGACTGGAAATCGAAAGTTTAATCGATATTCCTAAGGATACTAGTGCTTACTGTTTAATTATTAACGATCGCCTTGTAGAGTATCGACCGTTAAGTAACATAGTGCGAAAAATATCATGACATCTATAGCCATTGTAGACGTGCAAGGATTCAGGAAAGATGACAACCAATTTATTTTAAAAGAAATTGCAATCGCATGTAATAATCAAATGCAAGTATTTTTGGTAAAGTCACCTTTTCCATCCTATAGACTATCAGATACAGAAAGAAAGCAAATAAGGTGGATAGAAAGAAACAAACAAATGAATTGGAACGAAGGCTTTGTTACTTATGAAAAGTGTCTGACACTAGTTGTTAGTTTTTTGTTTGATAAAACTGTTTATTGCAAAGGTACTGAAAAAGTGAATTGGATTAAAGATATATTATTGGACTATAAAGATGTTATTAATTTAGAAGAGATGAATTGTCCTAGTTTGTTAAGATTGTATGAAGAATTTAAGTTAAGTAATGATATTCATAATTGTATTCATCATTCCGCTACTTGTGCGTTACGAAATGTAACATGTTTACGAAAATGGTGTATTTTAAAAAATATTATATAAATTTTAAAGCACGAATGTATTTTATTTATATTTCTTGTTCCTTTTGCAATTATAATAACCAAAATAATAACCAGATAGTTCCTATCAGAAACAATGATACACACACACAATGTACCTAAACAAAAAGATTAGTGATATGGTGGTTTATGTTATAATTACAAAAATGATAACAAAACAGGTAGCATGTTGAATATTTCTAAAAGCGGAAACAGATTGAAACAAAAACAAAAAGTAGCATAAGTTCAATAAAGATTGAGTGAAATTAGACAACGGATAAAATACAAATACTTTTGGTGGAAAAAAAGGCACTTAAAGATTGGAGGGACTAGACAGATTTGAATTGATCTGCAAAATTAGAACGATCTGCAAATAGAAATTCAGAAATAAATATAATTTTGATGAAAAGCAGCGAGAGATTGGGGAGGACTAGATCAATTCACCCGAGCGAAGCGAGGGTGAATTGATCTAGACTCCCCAATCTTTACCTACTCAACACTGCGTCGTCCGGTACGTGGCCGCCACTCCAGAACCTTCGATCCCCAACGGTCGTCGGTTCTGCGTGCAATGTGCCCTGAGCATTGCCACTTCAGGTTTGCAATTCTTCGGGCTATGTCAGTGACCCCGGTTCTTCTACGGATCTCCTTGTTGCGGATTCGATCGCGTAGTGAAACTCCTAACATAGCCCTCTCAATTGCCGTTTGCTAGTTGTATTTACTCGAACATATTTAAAAGCAGCGCACACTTACTGAATTACTTCAAAATATTTTATTTTATTGGATAATTCAAATAAATTTACATATGCAATTTACAACTTACTTACTAATATTTACAAGTCACAATACGCGCCCTGTGTCATATCTGGTGTAAAAGTGCCTAGCACGCTTGCAGCATTGCCACGTTGTATGGCCAACGATATTCTTTGAACTCGAAATTGAAATTCTTTCTTACTGAATTGTATTATTCATGTGCTTTATTTCTCAAATGAACATCCCTCCGCATAAAGTTTTGATGAAGCTTTACACTTATAGTGAATCTGTTATTTAAGGCGTAACAGATGCAGTCTTAATTTTGAAGATCAAAATTCTTGTCTCAGTAAAAAGCAGTGATGATAAATCTAATTGTAGATGACGGAGTAGCATCAAAACTGGTGGAAATAATCCACGGCTGCGACCAAGAGAACGCCGGCGAAGAAGACGAGTGTCTGAAAACCCTGGAGGTGGCTAAATGTTTCCGCACCGGCATACACGAGCTCAACTGGGCTCCCACTATCGATGTGGTCATTGAAGAGGTTTTGACGGAAATCTGAGGAATGAGGATACTAATAGTGCGAAGAACCAAAGATTTGTTATTATTTATATGGAAATTCTAGGGCGGGGCATGAGTATAAACTTGCAGGTTCTGTTGGTGTTTTAATAAAATATTAAAGGCAATTTCTGTTTTTCATTTATGCAGAATTGGCACAAAATATATCTTGCCTATGATGATTAAAGTTTTAACAAGTATGTTTAAGTGGTTCAGATGAGAAAGAAAAATGACGATCGATAAAAAACATCATATTTTATATGAGACTAAGAATCGGCTCTCTTTTACCGCGTTAATTATAAAATATCACGATTTATATTACTTTATTATGAAGATATATCACATATATTTTATAAGTAAAAAGAATTGTTATTATATCAGTTTCATAAGATTCTTTGACCCAATAAAATGATCCATAATGGATATGATGAAATAAGCAATTAATTTATAATCTTGCTATATTTATAAATATCTTAATAGGCGTACTAAATCTGTATTAACATGAACTCCTAAACTTCTTGCCGTTAATCTCCAAAGGGGTTACCGAGGCACTATTACTTTTAAACATACCGTGTAACTTTTGCTACATCCATTTATTTTTCTTCGTTAGTTCATGCATGTAATAGGAGATAGCGCAGGTCTATCACACCTTTTTAAGTGCAACAACATGACTAAGTACAACTCAGATTCATTCTCTCATGATTTTTTCCATCACCGTTAGCAGCAGTAATAAATTAACCAGTTTAGGCCCGACTCGCAATCTGGACGCACATCGCCTACATGAAAACTGCCGGTGTCCTACTGGTTATCAAGTGGAACCTTTATAACTACGACAAATACATACATACAGACTACATAAAGAATAGTTAGTTACCGGATATGATTTTTAAATATACAATTAATTGTTATATGCTTAATCATCACGTGTAGATTTTGTCTACCGTATAATACTGAAAAAACATATTGGATTGAAGCAGGTGTTACTTTGCGGAAATCCATAGCAATACTAATATTAATAAGTTTCTTTGCTTAATTCCGCTAAATACCTGCAGTGTTCATGCAACATGCACTGTGCACCGCCCGCCCTCCCACTTACAAGAAATCGAAAAGCAGGCAAGGCACCACACACACACCCGTAAGCGAAAACCACAGGCAACCACAAATATGCGACGCGTTTCGACTCAACACGAGTCATTGTCGATTGAAATTGATTGAAAAACATTGTTTCTTGCAATATATTTAATTAATTTTTCAAGTTCCAGAAACAAGCCAGTCCGTCTTTTGCACGTTCACTATCTTATTGTTATTAGGCTGATTTACATTCCCATTAATATATGAAACTACTTTTAAAACTGATTTCAATAAATTACAATCATATTAAAAGCAAATCATAAGAAGTTGGATCATACAAGTATGACAACATAAATCGGCCTTTCTAAATCTACTTAATAAAATTATATTCCACCATAACCTTTAAAACAATCTTTTTTTTATACATAAAAAACAGTAAACTTAACAACACATATATTATAAAAATCAGTTTTCGTGTATTTAAACTTCGGAAATAACTTCGGCGATAGCAACGTCCATATTTGGCGCCCATTTGAGTTCGTGTACTTTGACCTTGAAACAGTTTGCGATGTCGACCACCTTCAGACAGTTGTCGCTGTTGTCACCCGCCGCCTTCTCGCACTCGTGCATTATGGTCACTAGAGTGGTTGCTGTTTGTTCGTCTGGAAAAAACACGCCACATGTGAGCAATAATTCGGGAAGTTGAGCTTATTTGAGTAAAGAGACATCTTATTAATCCCGTGCAAATATAAAGAGTAATTAAAGCTTGATACACCGCGTTCCTGTGAAAAAAGGTCTTGACAGAGGGACAGAAACAGGATATTATAAGAGATCTGTTTTTTTCTTTTGAATGCCTTAATTCTCGTCTGAAATCAGCAATTTATAAAGATAGTCAAAAAATGTGTTTGCTGAAATATGTCACCAATAAGGCCTTTCAAAAATCGGATTGATCTCCCACTGGCCTGTAGACATAGCTCATTAAGAATAGCTACGGAATCCCCAACAAGCATATCCGTTAAAGCAAAGTGTTACTGACAAAGCTGAGAGAATTGCGAATTTCAAGTGGCAACAGGCTGGTTCTAATGGACCTCAAATCAATGGCTTCTTAGTGGTGGTTATGTACTGGATAGTGTAGTAAGTATTGGCCGTGCACATGGTCGGTTGAGTAAATGTTGTTAGAAGCCCAAGGGTGGAAAGTTCGCTAGTAGTATTGTTAATCTTTGGGGAGATATACTAATGATCATCTTATCTTAGCTCGGATTATGAACGATGTACGAGCCAACAAAAAGGTACGGGGATCTGAAAGCAAAATTGTTAATCGATCTGATTCAGTACACTCCTTATTGAAAAGGTGTTGCACAATAATTTATTTTAAAGCTCTGGCAACTATTTTATTAATATTACGCCAAACAAGATGACCCAAGTATACTTTTAAATCTTTTTGTTCATGAAAACCTCATGTGAGGATTATAACTAATAAATAAAGAAAAAATAAAGGAAAGAAAAATTTCGACACAGGCGGGAATCGAACCCGCGACCTCGGCCAAGTGGCCTTCCGAATCAGTAAAAATTCGGAGGTAGGAAACGCAAACACTACTTAAACGTGTAAAAGAAATAAAGGATAGAAGAATTTCGCGTTGGCAGCCATTGACACGGTGGCTCAATTGGCAGAGCGTCGGGGCGTAAACCCGAGGTCGCGGGTTCGATTCCCGCCTGTGTCGGAATTTTTCTTTCCTTTATTTATTCTTTATTTATTAGCAAGTATACTTTGTAAACGCCATCAAAGTTTAGCATCCTTCGGGCCAAGCTATCTACCCTCAAAACCACTTTACCAATAGCTGAGCGATACTAAAATGGTGGCCCAGTGAAATCTAAATCTTCTTACCAGCCCCATGCTCCATAGCGTAATCCTTGGCGTTCCCGTGGTGCAGCTTGCCGTCTGGATCGAACATATCAATCTTGGTGGCGAGACACGCGATGGCGCACCCCGTCTCCCGGTTCGTGATCTTGAAGTCCTCTTTCCAGTAGTTGTAGAAGTCCGTCATTATGGCGTCCGATAGGTTCAGCTGGAAGGCAAGATTTTCTGAAGTAAAGTTTTAATTTGAAATACTTAAAATTCGTGTATACTTACATTCTACGAGTAATAAATAAAGGAAATAGAAATTTCAACACCAGCGAAATTTTTCTTTCCTTTTATTACATACATACATACATACACTCACGGCTGTAAATCCACTTTTGGAAATGTGAGTGGGGAAAAGATGGTAAAAATAAAGGTTGTTGGTGATGGGTCTCCAACCGCATTGCCCAAAAATCCCTTTAAAGCCCCAATACCGTTAGTCGCCTCTTACGTACACCCATCGGTAGAAACGGGGTAGTGATATTCTAAGCCGACACTACACTGCAAATCATAGATAATCTGAGTCTGATAATTCTAATGATAAACCCAAGAGATTTTTTAAATATTATAAAATTTACTTACCTCTTTCTTACAAGTATCCAATGCTTTGCCAAAATTCTCCGACATATTTTTAATAACCGTTTGCGAAGACTCTGCCTGTCGTAACCACAAACAGATCACGGCAAATAAAAACAATTTCATATGCGCCATTTTTTCCTTAGTTCTAATAAACTAATGAATAATTAAACCAGGGCACCGCTGTATAGTCTTTATATAGTAGGCTGTTAATTAAATTAATTATTATTCGTGCGTTTATGAGATGTGTCGTATTGTTTAATTACGCGGGATAATCTATGCTTGTTGATGTTAATGAGTGGACAGATTGCTGCATCAATTATTTCATTATCAGCTCTCTGTCTTTGAAATTTTTCTGTCATTTGCTCTTTTTGCATCTTTAAGTCAGATATTTTCCATTGCAAGCTAATTTCGAACTTTACCAATGTTAAACCTTTAACGATATGATTGTATTTTGTACAATCCATACGAATAACGAAAACTATCTAGGCGTTAGGTTTGATTTCCTCCAAGGGCAAACGGTTTACTTCTTATTTTTAACTTATTGAGAGAGAACCTCTTACCCAAGATATGATTTTACTCAATTTGGGGCTATCTTCGATCAATATGTAATAAAATATTGATTTAACACGAACTTATCAATAAAGTTATAGTGGATTCTAGTTCTGGCAGTCTACAGCCTTAAAGAAAATATGAGAAATCGTATCTTTAGCATCAGAATTAATTAAATAATAAATAACTGACACCCTTTGAAATATTACCAGTAACATTTATTGCAAACTATAACTAAATTAATTCTACACATCAAAACCATTATCAGCGCCAAGTCATTTTACATTTCTGGTTTAGTATCTTTCCAACACAGCCTCTATCATGGCGACTTCCGGTGCGATTCCCGCCTTCTTGGCGTCCACCTTGAAGCAGGCGGCGGTTTTCACCACCCGGCTGCACTCGTCGGAGATGTCGTCGTACTGTTTCTCGCAATTGTGGATTAGTTCTACCATCTTTGCTGATACCACTTCACCTGGAATCATACAGCATTAATTTACTAAAACTAACTTAAAAAGTTACCAATGATTCTTTTGTAATGTTTTCTGTATGAAACTATGAGTTTGAGCTGATCTAGATAATATTACAAGCATAGGTAACTATTAAATTTTAAGAAATAGGAAAGATTAGATTAGATTTGATCAGCTGTGTAGAGCCGGCTTAGAATAGAACTGCCTCATTTCTTTCCCCGGATCGCGTATGAAGCGGCAAAGGCTATGGCGCTTTTAAAGAAGTTGGACGATGTGGTTGGAGACCCATCAATATAGACTTTTCCTCTTATTCTCTTCAATCAACTGCCAAAAGTAGCTGAGCAAATGTTGATTTCGAAGGTCATAATAATATGTCCTATGTTTGAAAAAAATATTTTAAAACGAAGTCTATGGTCTAGGAATACATCATATTTAGCTCGTTGTATTCATTGTCAATCTTAAAGTTAGAACTCAGCTCCTAAGAAACGAAGAGGAGAGTAAAAAAGGGTGATGCGGTAAATGGAGCACTGGATAGTCTAATGTCTAGTCAGTCGGTGTCTGAAAAGGCCCGAATGGCTGTGCATGATGCTGTCCTCGTTCCTACGCTTATGTATGGCAGTGAATGTTGGGTGTGGCAGAAGAAGCATGAAAGTAGAGTGAATGCAGTAGAAATGAGATCCCTCAGAAAAGTGTGTAATGTAAGGTTATGTGATCGTGTGAGGAATGATGTGATTCGTGAAAGGTGTGGTGTAAAAGATGATATTGTAAGAAAGTTAGAAAAAGGAATGTTGAGATGGTTTGGGCACATAGAGAGGATGGATGACAGTAAATTGGTGAAAGAGATATATAGAGCCAATGTGGAAGGTAATGTTAGTAGAGGACGACCTCGGAGGACACATTTGGATCAAATAGAAAATGTGCTCAAAAAGGCAGGTGTCCGAAGTATGAAGAATAAAAGAGCATGTATGAAAATATTGATGGCTGTAAACGAAGCCAGAGAGGTTTGCCAGGATCGTACAAAGTGGCGATCGATAGTCTCTGCCTACCCCAATGGGAACTAACGGCGTGAGAATATGTATGTATGTATGTATGTATTTTATTTATATCTAAAAAACGCTGATTTCGTCACTGACTCACTGATGATCATCAAAATTATTAAGGTATATCCTAATGTCCTAGAAAACTGAAATTTTGTATGTAAGCTAGTATTAGCGCACAAACAACAAAAAAATTATAAAACTTGTAACTTTCATCCTCCAACCCCTTAAACTAGGGGATGGGAGTTTGTATGAGACCTGTAATTTTAAAAGATTAAATTTTGATGACGCTAGAGGTCTAATCTAATAATAATCTAAAACTTGGTGCCCTCAGATATATATATATATATATGTATAGGTACTCCTTGTTATAAAAAAAAATATGTTACAAACAACTTACAAAAAGAAATGAAATCCCACCAAAAACATTTTCATGTAAAATGTTGCCAAGACGAGCCCATATGATCTCATGTAGAGCCAAGCTTCTAACACTACACGCCCTAACTCTACGAGGCCTAACTTCACAAACTCTACACCTTAGTCAAAATATGTGACTTGGCCGTTCGTTACTACAAAAACTATTGTATAACACAAAAGTAATGAACAGTGAATTGATTTTTCACCTTACGCCGATGTGAATGTAGCGAAATGGCCAAGCCACATATTTTGACTAAGGTGTAGAGTTTGTGAAGTTAGGCCTTGTAGAGTTAGGGCGTGTAGTGTTAGAAGCTTGGCTCTACATGAGATCTGATAACTTTTTGACAGTGCGAGTCATATGGGCTCGTCTTGGCAACATTTTACATGAAAATGTTTTTGGTGGGATAACTAATATTCGGCAAATAAGTACGTGATATACGTGATATAGCGAAAAAAATAATTTGCAATTTACGGCGCTCTTTCGGCCAAACATAAAGTATAATAATAAAATAACTTTTCGTCGTATCTGTACTTAAAACTTTTATTTCTGCATACCTAGCGAAAGAACAAAATATGACAAGCAAACTCTATGCGCCTTCAATTCACAGACTCAGTCGCCCGTACTTTAGGAATAGCACTGTTAAGAATGTAAGGCGTAATTTTCATATCTTCTAATCGCTCGTTGGGACGCTCGCTGCGCGCAATGCTTTATAGTCATAAGAAGAAGTCTCTTTGGGTAGTTATTCATAATACCTACCTAACTATCTACATAAATATACTTTAGTTGCCATAAATTACGTTAATGGGAAGCCAGAAGTACAGTTGAGTGTAAAAATTTAAAAATAAAAGATGGTAGGTGATTGACGACTTTCCGTCCATATCGCCAAAAAAACATTATTTATTTCAGCTCATATGTTTCCTAGCGAGGGACTCTATCATATTCTTCAACCCTGAATATTTCTCTATCTAATCTTGAGTAGTGTGATGAACCACGTTGGCCGAGTCAGGGTTGGAAGACATTTATAATAGCAAGTAAGCTTCAAACTAACTCATGTTCTAAGGCGAGCCTTACTCAATCTAAATCATCAAAGAAACCTTACCTTCCGGGAAGCTCTTCACATAGTCATGCATGTTCTGATGATGCATCCTGGCGTCGTCCTGCATCAGCTGGAACTTGTTGGACATGCAGATGATGGCGCAGCCCAGCTCGCGGTGCACCACCTCGAAGTCCTCGCGCCAGAAGTGGTGGAACTCCTCCATCACGTCTTCGGAGAGGCCTGACTGGAAAATTACATTAAGCATTATTACAGCAGTATTATGAATGATTTCACTATCGCTGTGTAGTGTCGGCTCGGAATAGCATAAAGTAGAGGTTGTTGTAAGAGGTAACTTTGGGGTTTGAGGCATTTGGGGTGTTTGGTAGGCGATGTGGCTATAGAACCATTTCTAAACATGCTTTATTTTACAATCATTTCGCCAAAAGATAAACACACATCTAAATATATTATTATTTGTGTTACAGGTACGTGACAATTACATTTGAAATGACTACATCGGGTCGACTATATAGGAGATAGTAAGTAGACGCAACGCGAATTTTAACTTTGTTTTCATTAGTTTTTAGGTTTTATTCGTTCTTAATCGATTACAACTTCTCTGACCGAAAATTGTGAAAATATATATTTTTATATGCCATACGGAAAATTTATATTATAAGAAGTTGATGAAATTCAAAATTAATGTAAAAGTTAAAAGCGAATTTTGGGCCATATGACGTTTTTGTCAGAATACCATATTTAATTATGTTGGTAACGTGTTTTTATGTATAAGAAAACAAGGATTGGCGATTTCCGTCTCTGATAAACGAAAGTGTAGAAGAACTATTCTCTGTTATAACCACTCGAATAATGAATTACAGAATATTATGGCACAGTCGAGACAAGTAGACGTAACAATGAATAAAAAAACTAGGTTTCTTTGAGAAGCTTAGTAGTAAGAAAGTAATTTTCATGTCAATTATTATATAATAGTATGTATTTATGTGCTAAATAAAATCAAAGTTTAATGATTTCTTCTTAAAATTCCGGGATGAGCGGAACCAAACTGAATTACGAACGCAGCCTTTAGTAAAATGTAAGATACTAAAATTATCATCGTAATTCATACAAAAATAGGATAACGTATGATTGAGCGACACAGCCAAATGTTTCTGGACATAAAAAGCGTAAATATATACTTTAATAGGTGTCATAGAAGTGACAAGAGCATACACACATACATTATACTCACAATGCCCATTTTGAAAATTAAGTGTATAGCTTCGATATTTCTTTGACTCGAACTTATAACTATAACTCGCCGTATATCCCGAAAGGGGTAGCAGAGGTACTAATACTTCTGAACATCATGTGACATTATCATCATGTCGTGCGATAGGGTGTGCCTATGGCCGTTATGACTACAATAAATTAAATATTTCTACGCAGAAGTAGTCTGGGCTAGGAAACTAATGTAAAAGATACAAATAGGCCTACAAATATTATCTGAAATTTGTGTACCGGGAACCAAAGAATCAACGGTTCTGTTTTTCTATAATAGTTTTATAAACATACATACATATACTCACGGCTATAAATCCCTAAAAGGGTAAGCCAAAGCTGAGAAATCACAAATTTCTCAGCCACTTTCGGAAGTTGAGTGGGGAAAAGATGGTAGAATAAAGGTTGTTGGTGATGGGTCTCCAACCGCATCGCCCAAAAATCCCTTAAAAAGCCCCAATACCGTTAGTCGCCTCTTACGTACACCCACCGGAAGAAATGGGGTAGTGCTATTCTAAGCCGACACTACACAGCTAATAATTATTTTTATCCTAAACGAAATTAATTTGAATATAACACAACTTACTTCCTTCCTACATTCCTCCAAAGACTTTCCAAAATGTGCAGTCACGTGCGACATCACCTCGGCCGTGCCAAGCACCGAACCTGGTACCGCGATCACTATTCCTATAATTAACCATCCTACAATCACCATCTGTAAAAAATTAAAGATTTGATTTTATCTTTTTTTCCTCATGTGGGGATTATTACTAATAAATTAAAAATAAATAAAGGAAAGAAAAATTACGACACAGGCGGGAATCGAACCCGCGTATACCCGAGGTCGCGGGTTCGATTCCCGCCTGTGTCGAAATTTTTCTTTGGTTTATTTATTTTTAATTTATTAAAGATTTGAGTCTATTCATGCGCTGCGGTTGAAACCTTAAGACTTTTAAGTGTATAAAGTCACAGACGGTTGCATATTAAACCGGAAAACGATAGTTATCTGGTTGGGAGTAAGAGTTCTTACAATAAGAGAAATTGTAGTGTTGCTTAATCCCATGAGTGGATGTGCAGTTTCGGCTTAGAATAAAAGTCATGCGCCATACGAGGTGAATGATGGATATTAATCTTTTTCAGAAGTGTTTCATAGGCAATATGATTTTCACTTTCAATTTTCAACACTTTTTACTCTCTTTTTAAAAGTTTCGTAGATTTTGGGTACTCTACTCTACTAAGATACTTTATATTAACATATCCTGAGAGTCTTTTGTATCTTTATTAATATTAAATATGGTTTGGTAATTAAATCAAGTTTGCCTGTGATATAATCAGACTAAGAAAATATTAATAAATGTGAGCTATAAAACAACGACTGTAATCACGTGTAATATCAAGATGATGAATTCAAATCTTTCGAATCATCGAATCAAAATTGAAGTTGAAATTTGAACATCCATCCAGATTTTCTTAAATGTTTATATTTGCTTTGAAATCAAGACATATAGGTTAAGATTTCCATCATGGTTTGATCAACATCCCAAGACATACATTATACTCAGGCAGCTTACATTTTTTTTCCGATGGGAGTACATGCTGATTCTCGTATAGTTGGCAGAATCTATCCATTGGCATTTTAATTAAACCTATTTCTTCCCTCCTTTCCAATATTTTATATATACCCTTATATTGCAGTCCATTCAGGTTCTAGCTTTCTTTTTCATATGTAAATAAAACACTTAAATTATATTGAACAAGAAACAAACAAACTGTACTCACCTTGCTCAGTAGAACCCCAACAATGTAGTCTGCAAGATGACACTAAGTATTTATAATAAGAGTGATGTTTCCATATTATATGTATTTACTGCAACCGGTCATTTGGCGATTTGCAAGTTGGCACATGTAAATTATCACTTTGCCGCGAGCCGTAATGAAAACATTAACTGGGAAACTACACATTACCGCACAAAATATAGACTGTAATGGTTTGGAGTCGGTAATGTGTATGTGTGTCAAGTCAGGGATCAGTGCTGCTGTGACTATCCGAGGTATAGTTGGTGACATCCTCGTGAGTATAGGACCCGGTTGAAAATTGATGCTTTCCTATATACATACATACATATACTTACGACCGTATATCCCAAAAAGGAGTTGCAGAGCTTCAAAGCTTGAAACTCCTCAGCCACATTTGGAAGTTGATATGGGACAAGATGTTAGAAATAAAGTTTCGTTACGGATTTCCAACCGCATCACCCAAAAGCAACTTAAAGCCCCATACCCTTAGTCGCCTCCTACGACACCCGTGGGTTGAAAGGGGTAGGGACATTCTAAGTTGGCACTACACGGCAATATACCTATACTCAATATTGACGTATACTGTTGGCAAAATATAGCATTCTTGCCATAGGTATTATTATGCGAGGCGTTTAAGTGTTTGCAAGACGACGCGGTTGGAAAAATCACTACCTTCTGATCACACCGTTTTGATAACTTTTAAAAGTGCTCGAGCCATTTGTTGATTCCGATTTTCTTAGTGTCACCCTTTTTGGCATTTTAGCTTTATTGTATTATATGTTAAACTACAAAAGGGGACAGTGAGTACACTGTCTAAGCAAAACGTGGGTACCTTCTCTGGACACTAGATGGAGCTGCCATGTGAGTTCAGAAGTATTGGTACCTCTGCCAACCCCTTCGGGGATAAACGGCGTGAACGTTTATGTTATGTTATGTTACAAAAGGCTGGTGCACCTAACAAATTTATCAATAAATTCTTCAAAATCATAACAATTTACTTGCCAGCTCTTATATAACACCTTTTACATACATACCTACATATACTCACGGCTATATTTCCCTAGAAGGGGTAGCCAGAGCTAAGGAATTATAAATTCCTCAGCCACTTTTGGAAGTTGAGTGGGGAAAAGATGGTAAAAATAAAGGATTTGGTGATGGGTCTCCAACCAACCGCATCGCCCAAAAATCTAATAAAAAGCCCCAATACCCTTAGTCGCCTCTTACGACACCCGTGGGGTGGTGGAAAAGGGTAGCGACATTCTAAGCCGGCACTACACACCTTTTAACATACCACAAACATGTGTATTTATGATTCAAGGATTACATAACACACATTCAGCTAAACATAAAGCTGAGTCATCTTAACAAGTAGTATGCGAGACGTAATATTATCACGACGAAGGACGGGCCTAGTCGGCAGCAGCCTGAAATAATACCTAGGTATTAACTAATAACATGTCCGTTCCGATGAAAAATGTACGAGTATGTATACTGTATATTTTTCCGCTTCAACTGTAGCTGGAATAGGGTTATCAATACTAAGATATCATATCTGGCTTCTCTATGTGAATAGAGCTTTATGTGTCCTGGCTTGGTGTCTGTAGCTTTCCTCACAGCCCATATATGTCCCCACCAAGGGGCTCGAGCCTACCCAATATAGGGTGATTTAGCCTTAGTCCACCACCCTGGCCGATTACGGGTTGACAGACTAACGACTACTACCATTACGGTCGTAGCCGGGACCGACGGCTTAACGTGCCCTCCGAAGCACGGAATCATCTAAATTCCTGATAATCAGGTGATTCAAGCCTGCAATATCCTTCCAAACTAGGTTAAATCTTACAAATTAAATTTTTAAGGTTATCACCCCCCGGGAATCGAACCCGAGACCTCCGTACTTGAAACCAAGCGCTTAACCGCGAGACCACGGAGGCAGTCTGTAGCTTTGAATGACCCTAAATGGATGTAGTAATGGTAAATGTGATCATAAAGGTAGGAACATAATCTAAATACTTAATTAGTTTATTTTTTTATTGCATTTTATTTAAAAGGATAAGAATATTTGCTTACATGCATACCCAGGCTATAAATAAATACTTATTGCTTTCCATCGGAACAACCTGAGTTTGTTTTGTTAAAAAACAATTGGATAGGTGTATACACCTGCGGCCCGAATCTAATACGAGCTCTGTTCGATACCAAACATGCTTGCATAGGGGGATCCTTCGTCTGGTACAAATTACGTTTTTGAATGAATGGTAAAATTGTAAATTTTACTATTTAACTGTAATGTAGGATGATTTAAGTTGCCATATAGTTGTGCTCAAAGACTAATAAATATCGGTATTTTGTAGCCGAATTAAAAGTAGTACCTTTATTTCACCTAAGTTAAGCAGGTCGATGATCACATACAATATAAATCCGGTCAAACAGACGCTTTTTTCGGTCCGGGAATAAAAACCTAAAACCGAAGCATAAATTTAAATTAATAATACCTATAATTGAAACAACTATTGATTTTCGGATATTTTAATCGCGCGTTATTACATTGTTTTTAAAGCCCGACGTTTCGAAAACTTTTCAGTAGTTAATAATACCCAACCCAAATTTCGAAAACTTGCTTTACATAAATGTGATGATTACAAAATACATACATATACTCATGGCTATAAATCCCTAGATGGGGTAGCCAGAGCTAAGGAATTAGAAATCATTGTGAACTATGGCTAAACCGTCTTATTTAGGGAAGGATCAAGCCTCTTATTGGCCCATGTCTATGAGCTGTAATGAAAAAATGGAGGTCTCGTGGGGTACTGGGACAATATAAAGTGTATAACGATTTTGGGATCAGTAATAGTAATTGGAACTGCGTTATGTTTTATCAAACAACTTTTATTCTATGCAAGCAATATTTATTCAATATCCACCACAACTATAATCTACCAATAATATAACAAACTTAATTCTACTGACGAGTATAGATAGACTGAATAAAATTAATTAGGAAGACAAACTACCCGGTCCATTAGTTAGCCAAGTTGTTAGTTTTGTGTTGTGAAAAAGAATCTGAATTGATTGCATGAAGTTGTTTTTCCAAGTTTATAAGTAATATGAGTAAGTGTTGCAAATATTTATTAGTTACGGATGCTTCTGGTCACTCTAATTTCATAAAAATACCCTATCTTTACATAAATGAACAGTATTTTTAAACGAAAAACACACTTAAAACTCATATGCATCTTCAGCAATCACCCCAGCCTCCTACCCCCTACATATCAGTCATGACCTCCCCGAGCATGACCTCCATGGAGGGCGCCCACTTGAGGTCGTGTATCCGGGTCTTGAAGCACTTGGCGATCTCCAGCACGCGCGCGCAGTCGTCGGCCGCCGCGCCCGCGTTGGCGCTCTCGCACTCGTGCAGGATGGATATCAGCTGCTTGGCCATCGCGTCGTCTGGAAGTGGGATGAGACATGTTTAGTCTAGAGTAGTTTGACTGGACTAACTCTAGAGATATTGTTCCAAATATAAGCAGTAATCATGAAAAAGCGTGGGGCGCTCTGTGCCATATTTTTCGTTTATTAAGCCAACCACGTATTTTTATGCATTTCCGCTGAAATTGGGAAATATTGTTAATTTTTTTGTTATATTTTGTGTAGTACCGGCTTAGAATGTCACTACCCCTTTCAATCCACAGATGTCGTAAGGGGTGATTAAGGTTATAGGGCTTTTTCAAATGGTTATTGAGCGATGCGGTTTGAAACCCATAACCAATGATACTTTATAACTACCATCTTGTCCCCAATCAACTTCCATTTAGGGTCTCTTTCCATTTAGGAATTCTTGGAGCTCTAAAGCTCTGGCTGCCCCTTTTTGTGATTTTTGACTGTGAGTGTATGTATGTATGTTTTTAGTAAAATGTGATTAAAAAGAGTGTGTTACAGTTTTTTAAACTATATTTATTGATTGATTCATTCATGTTAGAATTTTAAATTCATAAAATTAAAACATTAATTACTCAACTGGCACCCTAATAAAAATTCAGTTCATGTTAACTATAAGCTACTATAAAATAAAAAAGATATCACGTCTTATCTTCATAAAACAAGTCTCCATAAACACACTACCATACCTGCCCCATGTGTCTTGGCGAACTCATGCGCCTTGCCGTGATGCAGCTTCATGTCGTCGGAGATGAGGTCCAGCTTGGACACCATGCACATCAGCACGCAGCCCATCTCGCGGTGCACCAGCGCGTACTCCTCCTTCCAGAAGTTGTAGAAGTCTTGCAGGACTTCGTCGTTTACGTTTGCCTGTGGGTATCCGGAGATTAAGTTCTTTCAGACTATGTCACTACCTAGGTGGTTGGATATACATTCATGAATTGATCTAGACTCCTCAATCTTTACCTACTGATATCTCAATGGATAGAGCACCGCCTATTATGTAGACAGGCGTGGGTTCAAACCCGGATCGATACACCAATTTGTTTTTCTAAAGTCATATGTTTGGTTATTTTATAATAGTTCGTAACGGTGAGAGAAAATATCGTGAGAACATCAACTTGTCTTAGTTGAACTTATGATACTGTATTTGTACAAACTTCCAAGTAAAACAATGGGGAGTTTTGTGAGATGTGCTCTGGTTACAGAATTAATATTGGTCAGTTCATAAACAAGAGTTTTATTATTACCATATAATATAAGAAAGTTAAGAATATTATAACCATAAACGTACGACAAACTTGAAACGAGTAAAACATGGGATGAAGCAATATTAGCTTTTAGCGGATGTTTCTCCAATTTTGCATAATATTATAATTAATAACGAAAGATAAAATATGTTTACCTCTTTTTTACATTCTTCCAAAACTTTTGAAAATCCAATAGTAAGGTTCTTCATGATATCCTGGGAAGAATCCACGGCAACCAATATTACCGCGCTAAGTAAAAATATCCGCCATCTTAGTTCAGCCATTTTGAAAAATAATGACAGCGTAAAAAAACAGCGCGCGACGTAGAATGCGAGAAAAAGAAGTTTTCTTACATTTTATACAATTTTAGCATAGTTTTAATTAAAGCTTTGGAATCATTACTTAGTATATAATTCGATAAGTATCAGTTACATTGTCACCTCCACTGGTAATTAAAAATGTAACACGAGTCAATTAATAAGTTTCAAGTACAGCTGTAAGGTTAATCACGCCTTGTTCTGGGATATTTTTAGTATTAAAAAATATTTATCACTTCTATCTTAAAAGAAGGAATTATCTTTAATTTTGGTTATATAATAAATAGGTATTAACAAATTTTTTTCATAGTATTCTCTAAGATTTTCACGATTGCACATTATAATTAAAACAACTATTGATTTTCGAATATTTTAATCGCGTGTTATTACATTGTTTTTAAAACCCGACGTTTCGAAAACTTTTCAGTTATCATGGTCACGGGAAGACTGAGATTTTATTTGTCATTATACAGTAAATTATTAATACTAACTCCTCGATCTCGTTTTTTATTAAAAAAAAATCACCTTAATAGCTAAGAAGCGAATAACAAGAAATATCAAGTGTTAAAACCTAATGTGATATATATAAGAATTCGTACCTATTCAATACCTTCAAGGCTATAAAATGTCAAAACTATGTTATAGTCTCAAACTGTTAAGGAAAATATAGACTCAGAAACGACACCCATTTGGACCCTACTTCGTCAATATGTTTCCATAAGAACTTTTTTATAACGTTTAACACTACGCCATACTTTAGTGATTATGTAAGTGTGTTCTAGAAAGCACTGTTATGCGAAAGAGTATTTTGACCCTGCTTGCCATCATCCTAAGTCTCAACAGTCTGAGAGAGATATACCTGTTCAACATTTTCTGCATAGGAATTTTGTTATATGAAGCCAGATTGTATGGACCAGGGTATAGGTATCCCAATGAAGTTATTATGAGCATAAATAGATGCAAGCTGTCTAAGCTGTGCACGGATTACAGCTCGGCTACATTAGCTGGATAAGACTGGATGGTCGCAGCGGGGGGCGCGCGGTCCCATTGCATTACTCAGAAGTTTTGGCCAGTTTTAGCATTTAACGTAATACGGATTTGCTGCTTTTTTGTGATTTGCGAGTCATATTAAAATGAAGATTTATTTTCGTTCATGAGAGCCTAATCAGCCTAAAGACTTGGAGTATAAATGTTAGATGGTATTTAAGGTAAACTAAACAAAAATGCCACCTAATAGGGATTTGATGTACAAAGCGTGGTTTCGATATGTAAATAAACAGTCTAACAGAATTTAAGAGATAATTGTTTGAGAATCTTTTTCGAGAGTAATTTCTATACACTTTTAACAACCATTTATGTACTCATGTATATAAATATATTTTCTTATTTTTGAAATGAATTGTACATTTGTTCGTCTACGATTGATTTCTCTCGAAAACCAAATGTAAAGTCTGGGAAGAACTCAAAATGTATTATCGTGTCGTGCTCGGAGTTCAATGGAGCTAGGCCCCTACACTATCTCGCATACCGTTCTGTATTACTGTTCATTAGAACTTGCGATCTGCCATTTATCATCGTTCTACACTACCGTATATTCAAACTTCTCTTAATAGTATGGGGTAAGCAGGACCAACACTTCAACTAATATTGCCTAAATATCAGTGCTCTCGGTTTTCACATTGATGCAAACATGGATGTTTTGTCACGCATCAGAAATTCATAACCCAATAAAGATGAAACATAAGAACTGATTAGATTATTTCAGACAGTATACACTTTTATGATAAAAAGAGACCCATGTACTCAACTGGTACCAAAGATACATTAGTAAAAAATGCTATGTCTGCTGCTCTTACAAATGTAATAAATAAGGTTAATAAATATATTTTTTTGTTTCAAAGCCCTCTAAATGCGGAATGTATTTAAGCAGGACGGTATCAAAAGATTCGCCGATTTTACTCCTTCACTGGACAAAGGGAACGTAACGGGGAATTTAAATATCGGAACCATTTCGTTTACTTTTTCTTAAAAAAAGTATATTGTGATCCGAATAACTCAAAATTAACTATGAATTGAAATAAATTTGTCACCATGGGCAGCCTTAGGTTAGGTTATAGATGATAAGTACATATCTTAACTATTCTTAATCATAATGACTTGTGGCATGGATACTAACTCAACGATATATTTAATAATATATAATCTTCTCTTCTCAGTCGTGACACTCTTGACAGAGTGGTCGTGGTCGTCATTTTGGTTGGGTGACCCGCCGCACAATTCGTCCCCATTCCTCTCTGAGGGCTGTTTTTTGGTGCATTGGTACAGGGGGTCATCCAGCGCTGCTTTGATTTGGTCCGTCCATCTCATTGGTGATCGACCACGCATTCGGGTGCCCTCTACTCTGCCCTGTACCACCAGTCGCTCGATTGACATGCGCCCGCGTCGAGATATATGTCCGAAGAAGGTTAGGATACGAGCTTGGAATATCGATGATAGGCGCTGTTTGACACCTAGTTCTTACTTAGTATATATAATACACATATAAATAACAATTAAGGCTATGAAACAAAGATAACAATGTAACAATAAATAGTCCGCAACGGAATAAGCCAAGGACATCGTAAACTCGGAAAATAACTTCAATATGTCAAGTTTTTTTAATTTGATCTCTATAATCGCGATAGAGGTCGCTTTAACTAGTAAACACTGTGTAGTTCAATAATTATCTAATAATTAGTTTAGAGGTCGCTTTAACTAGTAAACACTGTGTAGTTCAATAATTATCTAATAATTAGTTTAACATTTATATTCGAAACATGACATTTTCAATTGTAATAATCATGTTCTAATGAATTGGGATTAATGTTATCAGTGCAATCAGTGCAAAATTGAGCAGAATCGAGAACCGTTAAAATAAAAGTGTGTTGTGCTATTCCTGATATTGCTACCGTGAAGTGACGTAGTGGCTTGTGAATGTTTTCTACACGAATATACAATAAATGATTTATAATTAGTGTTTCCGCTCAGTGAAAATGAGACAAAAGTGAGGAAATTTGAAAACAAATATAATTGCTATATGGGTAGAAGAAAGAAAGTTTTAAATTATCGTTAATACAGTGACATCTACATTTTATACCAAGAACTAAAACGCAAACAGAACCATAACGGCTTCTTACACAATCATAGATCGATCAGCGCCGAACTTCAATAACTCCAAGACAAGAAACTAGAGGGCAGCACTTGATATTTTTTAATAATATATTTATTAGATACTATCTGCGTTAAGATGCCAGCTTGCGATGGGTGCTTGGCTGAGATTAGAATTGGTGAGTTATTACAATGCGTGTCATGTAAATCTAAGTATCACCACCATTGTGTCAATATTACTTCGGCCGTTTATCGTGAAAAACTAAACGAGTTAAAATCTAAATGGTCGTGCAGCCGCTGTACTAACATAACCCTTCGCAGTATGAGACGGGAGGGAGTCGATACTCCTGTCGGTAAAGGAGGACAACTGGACGCCCGCCTAGATGTTGACATGTCCACGGAGTCCATCAATACCACCTCTTCGACTCCACCTCAGGGTCTAAAAAAATTTGATGCTGATCTCACCCTTCACAATATAGGTAATTTGTTGGAGGAAAAATTAATAAAACAATTTTCCAATTTCGAGGATAAATTGTTAGTCATCCGCAAAGATTTCAATAATCAAT
>OY755189.1:257672-340298 GCA_963576735.1 Bedellia somnulentella
TACACATTTAAATAACATCCAAGGCTGAGAAACAAAGATAACAATGTAACAATAAATAGTCCTCAACGGAATTTGAACCCGCCACCGCCGGAGACAAAAGCCTACCTACCTACCAACTAAGCCAAGGACATCGTAAACTCGGAAAATAACTTCAATATGTCAAGTTTTTTATTTTGATCTCTATAATGCAAAAGCTTCCAAACATCTGCTTGATCGTAATAGTCTGAACAATAAAAACATTTACTCACGACTATAAATCCCGAAAAGGTTAGCCAGAGCTTCAAAATCAGATATTCCTAAGCCACTTTTGGAAGTTGGCGTGGAAAACATTGGTTGCTAATATTAAGTCGCCATATTGCCCTAAAAGTCCCACAACCTCAGTCACCTTGTATCTGAAAAAAAATGGTAATAACTATTCTAAGCGAAGACTACACGCAGCATACATAACAAATTAATCACACAACAAAGTCCATACCAAACTGATATCAATAGACTAATAAATATAGGACAAATAAAGGAAAGAAAAAATTCGATACTAGCGGAGATCGAACCCACAAACCTCCGGGTGTACGCCCCCGTCGTATACATGAGGTTTTCATGAACAAAATCATTCTAATTATGTGATTTCAAAAGAATCGCTTGTCCCGCCATTATTGTTGAGTAGTAGATGTAATGTACTGGTAGAGTTGGCGTGGTCGCGAGCGCGCGGCAGTCGGGCGGCGGCGGGACGGGTGCGGGGCGCGGCGGAGCGGGGTGCCGGCCGGGTGCCCAGCCTGACAACACTTTTTCTTTTATTTTATTTTTTATTGCATTGATAGGAATAATGATTTTGGTATGGGTAATTTTGTTTTAGTGTTTATTAGGGTTGCTGTTGTTTTTTCGTGCTTGATATTTAAAAAACAAAATAATTTTCATTGTTTATTAATCAAATTTTGTTTTACCGGTGTGGAACGAAAGAGATTGTTGTAGTAGTTTCTTAATTAATCCTATCTGCAAAGAAGAAACCTGAATTATATTTATTTGCCTACTTATGGCCACTCAAATATCACCAAACAAATACAGAATACAAATCATAATTCACTTTAAATAGCATAAGTAAATAAAATGGTTTCAGAATATAAACATATTGAGTATATATTCACCTCATGCAAACGCAAACAAATAGTTGTGTTTTTTTCAAAAAAATGCTATGGCTCTTTCTTGGCATATTTCTACTAAGCTTGCCACTATGACCCTTATGAATCACCTTTCATCCTACTAACTCACAATAGACATTTATTAATATCCAAAAAATAAAAAAATAATACAATTAAACCATCACCCCTGGCAACCCGCTAGCCACGCTTGGCAACGGAGCGAAGGGCGACGTCGGGACATCGTCGCGCCGCCGCCCCGCCCCGCCCCGCTTCGCACTCCAGACTAGTCAATACCGCAGCGTGGCGGGAGCGTGACGTGGACGGAACTGTTTCTAATAAATAAAGGAAAGAAAATTTTTCGACACCGGTGGGGATCGAACCCGCGACCTCGGGTCGAACTGTTTCATCACACGCAAATTAAACAGCCTATGAACACAATGTCAGCATTCGACAACGAGCGCCTGATTCAGTGCGTGAAGAAACACCCTTGTCTCTACGACCCTCAGGACAGAGAGTACAAGACGTATAATGTAAAAGCCGCGATTTGGGAAGCCATTGGACAAGAGTTTAATGAAAGCAGTAAGTATTTGTTGTTGTTTTTTTCTAGATGATAAGTTTACTTAAGTATGATAAGAAGCAAGCGGCACGCGTTCGTTGTTGTTGTTTTCGTAACTGTTTTACTTAGTTAGCTCTGGCTACCCCTTCTAGGGATTTATAGCCGTGAGTATATGTATGTATGATTATTTAAATTACATGGTTGTTGAAATCGTATCGATCGAAGACTCAACATAATATAAACTACGTTAATAATTTTGTCGAGTCCGACGCACACATTTATACATTACGATTGCGTTACGCCCCAAGGGGTGGAACGGCAGCTGTACTATATTCAAAAACACCACGTGACCCCGATCACCGCTTTACACGAACGCACTGTCACATGATGAAGTATAATTAAGTCATGTGATTTCCTCACGATCAGCTACTTTGCACTAGCTGTTAACAACCTCCATAAATAAACCGAACATATGACTAGTAATGCAACAGCCGTATTGGGTGTAGTATAGCCCCGTTTTAGTTCTTGGTTCTCATTTACCGACTAGTTGGAAAGAACAAAAGTAAATAGCTAACGATGGTTAAGTTTTATTATTGTAGTTGTTTTGTGTATAATACTAGGTAATTTAATTTGTTTAACTATTAAGGTAAAAAATTAATACTTTTTTAATAATAATTTATAAAGTTTTTAAGAGTCATTTACATCGAAGTCAAAGCATCTATTTACCGTGACCTTATTATTACTAGGTTAGGTCTTGTGATAACATATTGGACTAGATGTGTTGCTGCCGACATGTTTTTGTTGTGATTTAATTCGAGTTTTTTTCGCATATCTTTAACTTAACTTTGTAGCTTTTTAAAATACAACATATCTCTTATTATAAACATAACATAACATAACATAAACGTTCACGCCGAATATCCCCGAAGGGGTTTGCAAAGGTACTAATACTTCTGAAAATCACGTGACTTTGTCACTTGGTGTTCAGAGTACCCACGTTTTGCATGGACAGTGTACTCACGAGATAGGGGGCAGGCCTATCGCCGTTTTATACGAATACACTGTCACATGACTAAGTACAACTCAGCCATGTGGGTTTCCTCACGATGTTTTCCCTCACCGTTAACAACCATGATAAATTAACCACACATATGTCTTTAGAAAAGACAAATTGGTGTAGGCCCGACCCAGGATTTGAACACTAGTCGTTTGCACTTATTATAAAATGTTATTATTATAAGATTAATAATTAGTTATTAAAATTAGTTAAGTAATGTTTGTGAAAAAAGATCTCTTTTTATACACAGGAGTAAAAGAAAAGCACCATCGCTATGTTTCTTAATCTATGGGTACATACTCTCTATTAATCCCAAAAGGAGGTAGACAGCCCCTGAGTATTAGAAATCTCAGTCACTTTTGGAAGTGGAGTGAAGAATATATCGTAAAAGAAAAGGTTGTTGGGTCTCTGATCTCTTATAAAAAGCCCCAATATCCTAAGTCAGTTTGGGGTCAGGTTACTTACGACAACCGTGGGAAGAATTGGGTTAGTGCTGCTCTTAGCCGACACTACCCACCATCTTTTTAATCTACGTAAACATATTCACGTAAATCATTATGTGACATTCAAATACGAATAGGACAGTAGAACCTTCAGTTTACAATATGCAATTATCATTCGCACAAAGAACAAAAGCTAGCTTCAAGCCGGAGCTCCGCGGGAAAGGGTGGCCGGGCAATCAATTATTCTGAACCTTGTGCGACACCCATTTTTTGCCTAATATTTGATCTCAGGGTTATATTTGTTAAGACATATAGTGTGATTCATTTAGTAGTAAATAAATTTGCGGTATATGTTTTTAAAGTTATTATGTTGAAAAACATCCCCACAAACTAGCTTTTTCTAAGGCTGTTCTTTGTCTGTCTGTTTGTCCTGCTGGAATTATGTATGGTTATTTAATATTTTCCAGGTGAAACAGTTAAATTAAAATGGAAAACCATGCGAGACAGCTACATCAAATACAAGAAATCAGTGCGACTTAGTGCCAACACCGGCAAACAAATCTGGCACTACATTTGGGCTCCTCATCTGAAATTCCTTGACCATTACAGTAGCAACAGGAAGAGAAAACATATGTCTGATTCACAGAGCAACCCATCTGATTATCAATATCAGCATCACTTCGCGACAGTAGTGCCATCTATGCACGGGAACAGTGAAGCAACTATTTCAGCGCTGACCAATGAGTCATTAGGAGATGTGTTGAGCGGTATGAAATCCAAATCAAACTATGATGCGACAGATCATCTATTTTTGAGTTACGCTGAGACTTTTAAGAAGTTTTCCGTAAAACAGCAAGCGTTGCTGAAGATCGAACTCGCCAAACTGTTCGCGAACGCGGAGATCGCAGAGCTGGGGAACGATAACGGTGAAGGCAGTGCCTCTAATTTTAATATGTTTATTGAAGCGGATCCCACTTGTGAAAAGATTATGAAAGTTGAATCTTCCGCGTCCAGTTCTACTGAGTTATGATTAGTATCTACGACCCTCACCACAGGCACGGGTTCTTAGTACATATTTAATTTTAAAACTCTACTTCAGTACATTGTTTGCTCCAAAATAAGAAATTAAAGTTTGAGTGAACATGATATTAACAAAAAATAAGCCTAAGTAAAGGAGCTTCATTGTCTGGAAATATATAGAAATTAAAAATGATTCAAATGAATTGGTGTTATTGTTATGATAACTGATAAATTAATACATATGAACCTTTTGTAAAAAATCAGCAACTACGAAAACTCCGTCAATCTGTGCCTGTAGGTACAACAAAATAGTCAAGTTTACTGAGTAAAGTCCGCCTATATAGATATGCGTTAGAATTAAGTGAATTGATATTAGGATAAGATATTTTTGTAATGAGATTCTCCTAGTTCATATAAATTAAACATATACGTAGAGGATTGACCGCAAGTGGTAGAGTGTAAGAAGAAGAGCTAAAACTTTAGTCTTTGAAGTGATTATAGGCCATTAAAATTGACGAAATAAAAATAAAAGTACAAATTATTTAATAAAAAAATACGCTTTATAAAAATTTACGACTACAAATGAGGTACTTAATTTCCCTTCAAATGTCTACTATTTGTTTGGAAACCCAAAATTAAGTTTATTATTTGGTCCATTAACATAGTATTTGAAATGATTTTTTGTCTATTTAAAAATATTTGATTTTTGGGACTAATATGATAAGAAATAAGTATTAGTAATAATCCCCACATGAGGTTTTCATGAACAAAAGGATTTAAATTAAGAAATAAGTATTATATTTCATGCCAGGCCACAAACCGACCTACTAGTAAACAATACAAGTGTCGCTATCGTATCGACTTAATTATTATAAATCACACGTATCTTCTGGCCTAAGTTAATTTTTATTAAAACATTATTAGGCTTTCTCCACGAATTTCAGTTTAGTTGTGAGAGAATGAGTCATTAAACTATACCATTACTAAAACTCGTGGATAATGAAAGATATTTCGCAGTAACGCAAGTTAAAATAATTAAGGAAAAAAAACTGAATAAGAAGTAAACCCTTATGATAAACGCAAATAATATTCATTCCTTTATAATTATATATCTTGATAACAATATCATGTAATTAATAAAACTTTTTCAATATTCTAGATTTTTTTATTTTGTTTATAGTTCTTTCACCAACTATTACCTTCAATATTTCTTAGCTAATGCAATAATTAAGCAAAATTATACTAGTGATCAGCCCTGGTTTTGCATTGGTAAGATCATACGATCACTGCATACACCCTATATTACGAGTATATTCATATAAGTAAAGTTTTTTTCTAATCTTTTTAGTACATACATACATACATATTCTCACGGCTGTAAATCCCTAGAAGGGGTAGCCAGTGCTAAGGTATTAGAAATTCCTCAGCCACTTTTGGGAAATGTGAGTGGGGAAAAGATGGTAAAAATAAAGGTTGTTGGTGATGGGTCTCCAACCGCATCGCTCAAAAATCCCTTAAAAGCCACAATACCGTTAGTCGCCTCTTACGTACACCCACCGGAAGAAAAGGGGTAGTGCTATTCTAAGCCGACACTACACAGCAATCTTTTTAGTATGTAGTTAAACAGCGATAAGTCTGTCCCCTATCACGTGATTACACTGCCCAAGCAAACGTGGATAGGTACTTACGGACAGTGGTGGACAACAGTGGGTTTTTCTTGCACAGCGAATTTACGTAATACGGGGCAGGCCTATATTATAGTCGTTAATCGGTTCGTTCGCTCACCATGATAAATTACCCAACACAAATGACTCAAAAAAACCAATTGGTGTAGGCCCGACCTGGGATTAGAGTTGAACCCTTATCATCTGCACGGTAAGCGGTGTTCTAGCGCACTGAGCTATCACGCTTGTTTTCTAGTACGAGTATGTGTTGTGTAGTATTATGTGAATAATATCTGCATGTTTGCAATCGGCTATAACTCTGATCGACCACACATCACTACATGTCTAGTCTGGTGTTCATAATCCGTTTAATTGTTTCCCGTGACGCGCCGTAAATCAGGCGACGTCGGGGCAGCTGATATAGCGCGGCGGCTATAAATCAGTAGGGCCATCGCTGGAATGCTGGCGTTTAATATAACATTGTACATGTGTTTGTTTTTGCTGATACTCTTTACAAGGGACTTTTCAAAATGCGTGTGTTCTTTGACTAATCCCAAAACGATATAGCGAGAAATATAACGTCTGAAAGTTAAGTGAGGAAAATATCTATACTTATAATAAATCTGTAGAGAGGTCAATTCTGTACATGAAATATATTTTGAAAATAACTATCAGGTGATGATTAGGGATCGATACTGATGCCAAAAATGCAATCAGTAAAATTTTTGTCTGTCTGTCTGTCTGTCTGTCTGTCTGTCTGTCTGTCTGTCTGTCTGTCTGTCTGTCTGTCGGTTTGTATGTTCCTTATGGAAACAAAAACTACTCGACGGATTTTAACGAAACTTGGTACAATTATTCTTCATACTCCTGCACAGGTTTTTGTATACTTTCCAGCAGAGTAGTAAAGGGGAATTTTGGGAAATCTTGGAAAAACGGGACAAGTTACTCCATTTTTTAAACTTCCGTCGCGTGTGCAGCCTTAATGGTTAAAGTTACATAAAATGTATGTATGGAGGAAAAAATCTTCATAAAATTTTCTAAAAAAAAATGTTCAACAGCATATGTCTATCTTTTATGGTTGACTCACAATATCACGTGTAACTCCTGATAGCTTAGTAGTTCGGAGTATTCTGATTATATTTGTTTACTCTTACGTTTATAATACTCTCACTCATCCCTAATTTAAAAAAGGTAACATTATTACCTATTCAATAAAAAAAAATCATAGAAATCAGTAGAGAAACAGCGAAATTACACATGAAATAAGCCATCGCGCCCGTGACCAAAACCAAATAATTACTAATGTACATATTAAATACTAGATGGCGCCAGTAGTTGTAGTTGTTATAGTTCTTCATTGCGTTTTACTCAACTCAACTTCAACTCATTCTAAAAATTAGTTTATGTTCGAAAATACTAAACCGTTCATATGAGCGCTTTCACAGAAATCACAAAGCTACACTCAGGGGCTGGAAATAAAAACTTCCCTCCATCCTCACTTTGTAGTTTTTAACAGCGCAAACCTCATACAAAAGCGCGCTGTGATTTGCATATTCACCAATAGATGGCACTGTCGGTAATTGCTACATCGCGGTATGATTTCTTCTTTATTAGAGTATATAAACCAAAAAATTCTTCGTGTCATTCATTGTGTCATGTCATGATGTGTCATGGCATGGATCATGTTAACATTATGTTATTGTTGACATGATGAACGTACGTACGATACAATAGATTAAGTAAGTATTGCATGTAGGCGTTTATGTATGGAATTAGAGCTTCGGTTCGGTCGGGTGATTCCTTCGTAGTTTGAAGTAGTTCGAACCGAAATGGCGTTAATTTGCAACGTAAACAGCAAGTTATATTGTATGTTGTACATCTCACTCTTTTTAATGAGTATTGAGTGAGAGCCTTTTTTTACTTCATGAGGTAGCCCTCATTTGAGGCGAGGTAAAGAGAATGAAATATACTCTATTAACGGGTCAACAGTGTAGCACGCGTAATGTTGCCGCTTTGCACTGATGAATGAGGGAAAATGAGTTCTAATGTTTTATACTTGGTATTTTTTTATAAATAAACTTAAGGGCATCCCCGCATTTTGCAGCTATTGCGCTCACTCTTACGTCAAATTTACTGAGAGTGACAGGGACGGAAAAAACGCGCGCGCAGGATAAAATATGTAGTTTATTTAGTTTTATTGAATAACTGCAATGTTTAAATGAAAAGTTACAGATGTTAAAGCTACGCGTATGTAGACACATGAGTTCACATGTATGTTATGCCAGTGGAGCCTATACGGTTTTTATGAAAACAAAGCATGTTCCAATTCAATTTTTTTCATCATATTTTTCAGCAATTTATTAAAATGTTAAACATCAAATTTTAACACCATGAACTAATCACCAACATATATTTTATTCATGTCATATCAATATCATCAAATCAGACTTTATAGAACTTCCAAACAATCAATATCAACCTATTTTTCCGGGGACGCCCTTAATTAAATTATTCAAAATTTGTATATTGAAACAAACTTTCTATAACTGCTTTATTAGTTTTTTTACTCACTTCGGCCCATTAATATCATTAAGCTATTCTAATTTGCCGTGTAGTGCCGGCTTTGCCGTGTAGTGCCGACTTAGATTGCCGTGTAGTGCCGGCTTAGATTGCCGTGTAGTGCCGGCTTAGAATGTCGCTACCCCTTTCTACCCACGGGTGTCGTAAGAGGTGACTAAGGGTATGGGGCCTTTAGTGGTTTTTGGACGATGCGGTTGGAAACCCATCACCAACTATACTACATTTCTGCCATCTACTCCCCTATCAATATCCAAATGTGGCTGAGGAGATTCTAGCTCTGCAGCTCTGGCTACCCCGTTTTGGGATTTATGGCCGTGAGTATATGTATATATGTATGTAAGCTAATCTAAGGTAAAATTAAAAAGGGTACTATTTGTAAGAAAACGCTAAAATAAACTGACTAATCATTCCATCAAACTGACCCGACTCCTTCAACCGCGACACGAGTATAATGTATGTATCGACTCAAAATTTAAATAGTCGGTAACTCACTCACTCACTTTGGTCTATTCGAGTGCTGCCTCGACTCGCGCCTCGAAAAAGTGAGGAGCTACGTGAGGTGGTTTATATTTCAAATACGAGAACTCCCTCATTTTCTCGCGACGAGTAACTCAAACGAGGTACCTCACGAGTGAGGGGTTATCACTAAGCAAGAAGGCTCTCTATTTCCAGTGTATTTCTTTACTCTATGGCTACACTATTCAGGAGTGCTCTAAGTAGTAATCATTGCGCTAAATTTCACAAATCTTGAGCAGTGTTTGAAGAAACCTCAGATATTAATAAAACAACGCTACCCGTGCGAAGCTGGGCCGATCCATCTATACTTATAATAAATCTGTAGAGAGGTCAATTCTGTACATGAAATATATTTTGAAAATAACTATCAGGTGATGATTAGGGATCGATACTGATGCCAAAAATGCAATCAGTAAAATTTTTGTCTGTCTGTCTGTCTGTCTGTCTGTCTGTCTGTCTGTCTGTCTGTCTGTCTGTCTGTCGGTTTGTATGTTCCTTATGGAAACAAAAACTACTCGACGGATTTTAACGAAACTTGGTACAATTATTCTTCATACTCCTGCACAGGTTTTTGTATACTTTCCAGCAGAGTAGTAAAGGGGAATTTTGGGAAATCTTGGAAAAACGGGACAAGTTACTCCATTTTTTAAACTTCCGTCGCGTGTGCAGCCTTAATGGTTAAAGTTACATAAAATGTATGTATGGAGGAAAAAATCTTCATAAAATTTTCTAAAAAAAAATGTTCAACAGCATATGTCTATCTTTTATGGTTGACTCACAATATCACGTGTAACTCCTGATAGCTTAGTAGTTCGGAGTATTCTGATTATATTTGTTTACTCTTACGTTTATAATACTCTCACTCATCCCTAATTTAAAAAAGGTAACATTATTACCTATTCAATAAAAAAAAAATCATAGAAATCAGTAGAGAAACAGCGAAATTACACATGAAATAAGCCATCGCGCCCGTGACCAAAACCAAATAATTACTAATGTACATATTAAATACTAGATGGCGCCAGTAGTTGTAGTTGTTATAGTTCTTCATTGCGTTTTACTCAACTCAACTTCAACTCATTCTAAAAATTAGTTTATGTTCGAAAATACTAAACCGTTCATATGAGCGCTTTCACAGAAATCACAAAGCTACACTCAGGGGCTGGAAATAAAAACTTCCCTCCATCCTCACTTTGTAGTTTTTAACAGCGCAAACCTCATACAAAAGCGCGCTGTGATTTGCATATTCACCAATAGATGGCACTGTCGGTAATTGCTACATCGCGGTATGATTTCTTCTTTATTAGAGTATATAAACCAAAAAATTCTTCGTGTCATTCATTGTGTCATGTCATGATGTGTCATGGCATGGATCATGTTAACATTATGTTATTGTTGACATGATGAACGTACGTACGATACAATAGATTAAGTAAGTATTGCATGTAGGCGTTTATGTATGGAATTAGAGCTTCGGTTCGGTCGGGTGATTCCTTCGTAGTTTGAAGTAGTTCGAACCGAAATGGCGTTAATTTGCAACGTAAACAGCAAGTTATATTGTATGTTGTACATCTCACTCTTTTTAATGAGTATTGAGTGAGAGCCTTTTTTTACTTCATGAGGTAGCCCTCATTTGAGGCGAGGTAAAGAGAATGAAATATACTCTATTAACGGGTCAACAGTGTAGCACGCGTAATGTTGCCGCTTTGCACTGATGAATGAGGGAAAATGAGTTCTAATGTTTTATACTTGGTATTTTTTTATAAATAAACTTAAGGGCATCCCCGCATTTTGCAGCTATTGCGCTCACTCTTACGTCAAATTTACTGAGAGTGACAGGGACGGAAAAAACGCGCGCGCAGGATAAAATATGTAGTTTATTTAGTTTTATTGAATAACTGCAATGTTTAAATGAAAAGTTACAGATGTTAAAGCTACGCGTATGTAGACACATGAGTTCACATGTATGTTATGCCAGTGGAGCCTATACGGTTTTTATGAAAACAAAGCATGTTCCAATTCAATTTTTTTCATCATATTTTTCAGCAATTTATTAAAATGTTAAACATCAAATTTTAACACCATGAACTAATCACCAACATATATTTTATTCATGTCATATCAATATCATCAAATCAGACTTTATAGAACTTCCAAACAATCAATATCAACCTATTTTTCCGGGGACGCCCTTAATTAAATTATTCAAAATTTGTATATTGAAACAAACTTTCTATAACTGCTTTATTAGTTTTTTTACTCACTTCGGCCCATTAATATCATTAAGCTATTCTAATTTGCCGTGTAGTGCCGGCTTTGCCGTGTAGTGCCGACTTAGATTGCCGTGTAGTGCCGGCTTAGATTGCCGTGTAGTGCCGGCTTAGAATGTCGCTACCCCTTTCTACCCACGGGTGTCGTAAGAGGTGACTAAGGGTATGGGGCCTTTAGTGGTTTTTGGACGATGCGGTTGGAAACCCATCACCAACTATACTACATTTCTGCCATCTACTCCCCTATCAATATCCAAATGTGGCTGAGGAGATTCTAGCTCTGCAGCTCTGGCTACCCCGTTTTGGGATTTATGGCCGTGAGTATATGTATATATGTATGTAAGCTAATCTAAGGTAAAATTAAAAAGGGTACTATTTGTAAGAAAACGCTAAAATAAACTGACTAATCATTCCATCAAACTGACCCGACTCCTTCAACCGCGACACGAGTATAATGTATGTATCGACTCAAAATTTAAATAGTCGGTAACTCACTCACTCACTTTGGTCTATTCGAGTGCTGCCTCGACTCGCGCCTCGAAAAAGTGAGGAGCTACGTGAGGTGGTTTATATTTCAAATACGAGAACTCCCTCATTTTCTCGCGACGAGTAACTCAAACGAGGTACCTCACGAGTGAGGGGTTATCACTAAGCAAGAAGGCTCTCTATTTCCAGTGTATTTCTTTACTCTATGGCTACACTATTCAGGAGTGCTCTAAGTAGTAATCATTGCGCTAAATTTCACAAATCTTGAGCAGTGTTTGAAGAAACCTCAGATATTAATAAAACAACGCTACCCGTGCGAAGCTGGGCCGATCCACTAGTTGTTAAATAAAGGTCTTTGGGTGGGTGGTCTTTGGTGATTCCATCGCTCTATAATCCTTCAAATAGTAATAAATAAAGGAAATTTTTCTTTCCTTTATTTATTAGTAATAATCCCCACATGAGGTTTTGATCCCCACATGAACAAAAAGATTTAAATCCTTCAAATAGCCCCAATACCTTAGTTACATAATAATAATAACGCGGATGTCACTGACGGGAAGGTGAACATTTGTGCTATTCTAAGCCAACTTAAAATTGTACACAAATGTAACTTGATCTACTATTATTTCTCCATATACAGCGTCAATAATTTTCAGCCGAAATAATTTCATTCAGTCTAAATTGTATCTGTAGTGTACCTCATATTCCGACAATTTAGTATTTCGAGTTAATGTGAAAACTAGGCACCAAAACAAAAATAAATAAATTTCATAGCCATGCCAAAGCTATTAAATATAATCGAGTAAAACCTTCTGAAATCTCCGGTCATCAAAGAGGGTCGGGTCCACCGTCTTTGAAATAAAACGACTCAGATAAGACTTGTATCTCGGACCCAAGTTTAGGCCTTTTCGGATGCATTGCGCCTTAGTCCTCCATTAGAATGGTCAAGACAAATAAGGTTTTAAGCGTAGCCAATTTAATCATATATTTGGAAAAGAATGCATGATTAATTATTGATTACTGAAGAAATCAACAGTTCTTTATTCAAATAACATGTTCTTACGCCATTAGTTCCCATTAAGGTTAAGGTAGGCAGAGACTATCGATCGCCACTTAGTACGACCTTGGAAAACCTCTCTAGATTCATTTACATCAATCAATCTTTTCATACATGCACTTTCATTCTTCATCTTCGTTTATAACATAATTCTAATTGAAAAGTCTCACGACTTGCATTATTTAGTGTTAAGAAAGTAATTTAACTACTCATTCTTGTCTCTTAACCAAGCCATAAATAAAAGTAATAATTTTACATATACATAAATATGAATAATATCTTTATAAACAAATTTATATAACTTCCCTTTTTTTAATTTTCGGGTTGTTAGCTTTCCGCATTCATCGGCATCCCTCAACAACGTAAATCCTATGAAAACAATATGTTAACAAAACATTTCGATCCCATGCCCATTCTAAACATATGTAGCTCTATGCCAAGGGTCAGTTGTACAAATCGGCCGCCATTAAGGTCGTTGATAAGACGCAGTTAGTCGCAGCTGTCGTCTTACCCGGCTCACCCGGATACCCGGATTACACCGTCTTATCCGGAAAAGCTGGACAGGTGCGTTACATACGTGGATGTAAACTTCGACGGTTTACGTAACTGGAAAGGTACTGATGGAAAGAAAATGATAAGCACGTATTTATAGATTGAGTTAACATTAATATTGTTTCTTGTAACCATAGAAAATATGTGAAAACGGCGACTACGTTTTGATAATTAAAGATTCGAGGTTTTCGATTTATTTTTAAGATTTAATTATAGTAGATTTAAATCATATATTACAAATACTTAAGTGTTAGCGATTGTGATGTTATGATTGGTTTAGACCGAGAATACAGAGATACATCTTACAAAACATTATTAATTTTGCGTTTCGGCTCTCTTGACAATTCCTCTGCCTCAATACGAGTATCATTTGAGTGGAGTAATGATTTAATAGTAAGGGTTAGTGTTGTTCTAAGCTGAAATTACAGGTCACCACCCCGCCATGACATGAATGAGCACAATATTTTATAGTCATTGATAGAGCAGAGTAGTAGAAAGCCAGTCAATTATAACCTGTAATGAAAAGCATATTAAAATAGGATATGTATTATATAATATAAGAAAACATGAATATCTTTATAAATAAATTAATTATATTTCTTATGATAATACATGTTTTTTTTTATGATTTTGTATACAAATAAACTGTATACTGCATCTAGTGTCCAACCTGCAAACTAAGTTATTGATTAGCTCGTTGTAGTTCGCAATGATGCCGCTAGAGGGCAGATATAACAAAAACCGTCCAGTCATAAATGATTCCAATAACTTTTTTAAATTTTTGCTTTAGTTCGTTTTGTCAATGAAATAAAAATACTTAAATTTCGAGGAATGAATACAATTATAATTAATATAACACACATAAAAAAAAATAAGGCCTTTGGGTCTTGTATAGATGGTGAAAAGTGAGCTTTTCTGATTCACTTTAATATAATTAATATAGTTTTAATTACATTAATTTACCACGACCTTCACCAAGTGATTCGGCCTGTGAAGGCCTAAACAATTAGGTACCTAATTGCAGTAAAATATTTACAGTTTTAGGAAGCAAGTGAAGTACAATAACATTTTCTTTGATTATAATAATCGGTTGTTAAAATTAATATTTTCCGGGCAGAAGTTTATGTTTTCAACCTTGGTAGTCTGATGAAAAATGGCTTCATTAAGTTTTATTAATTTCATAACAGCGAAAATAAAATCAATATTGTTTGCCCTTGGTAATGTTCGTTTATGAAAGCTCGAGGTAATTAGAATTATCCATGTAAATTACATTACCCAATTTTAAATCATTATGTACTTGGCTATGTACATTATAAAGTATGGAACGCCTATTTTTATTTTGCCTATTTTAATCCTCATTGGTCCAAAATTAACTTATCTAAATAGACTATTTACCATAATTGAATGTCACGGTTACACAGAGCAAGAGCCATGGAAGTATTATTTAAACAGGAACGCGCGCTGGCGACCTAAAGTGTCCTGAAAAAGGATGGCTAACTAGCTAACTGTGTCTCGTTTTAAGTAGGGTGACCATCTGTTGGTGTTTTAATAAGAGTTCTTGAATGTTTTTGTTCATGAAAACCTCATTTGGGGACCTGATGCAGCCTTTGACACGGTAGCTCAATTGGCAGAGCGACGGGGGCGTATACCCGAGGTCGCGGGTTCGATCCCCACCTGCGTCGAAATTTTTCTTTCCTTTATTTATTAGTTATATTTACATACATACATTTAAAAAAAATATTATAAAAACAGTTATATTTACATATATACATTGTTTTTGGTAAATCAACGTGTTTTTTATACATATGTATTCTTAATTAATAGATTATAAAAGAATGGGTAGCCAGTGCTTGAGAATTAAAATTTCCTCGGCCACTTTTTGAGCAAAACCAAATTCAAATCGTTTAATGCATTCATGTGGTAAAGTTCGAGATGATACAGGTTATTTTATTTATTGTTCCATAACATGAACCCATATTTATCACTATTAAATGATTAAAGCTCCAAAACACTCAAACATATGATAAATTGTGGACACCACATTTATCTTGTTTCGATGGGGATACCCGTGACAAATATTAATATCCCTTTTGCCAAACTTAACCAATTATTTATCTCCAAATCGATAGGCGACAATAATAATTAAAATAAAATACAAAAAAGAAACAGTTTATAACCTGCTTTTTATAAAATACTCCCTATAAATAAGTTTAATTTGTTTTTCTTTGAACTTAATCTCGACTGGCAACCGTGCGAGCGGGACACACTTCTCTCTCACACGGCTCTCGTTCTAGGACGTTTCTCTGCTTGACAGTCTTTAAAAGATAATTAACTTTATTGCATGGTAATAAATTGCATTTTTGTTTACCATATTTTTGTGAGTACTCTCTCCTGTTTAGTTAGTAGCTTCATGGCAAGAGCAGAAATCGAATGCTAATTATTATTTTGTAAGATTGAAAGATGCGAACAAAAGTTCACAATAAATCCTTAGAAAACGTCTTTGGTGTAGAGGAACTTGGTAAATTTATATAAAGAAATTGGTAAATTTATAATTTACTTACATACAGTTTATTGTTTACATAAATGGAAATAGCTTCATCTTCAAAGGTCTTCAAAAATCACTACTGTGCTCACTTTCAGTTTGATAAATGGGATGATAAAATGATTAAATATACTATTCAAGTGCCTCTTATTAAAGACCAGAATTTAATCAACAAACTTACCTATTATTTCATTAATTCTGTGTATGACATTTTATATTGCCGTGAACAGTGTTTACAACTACGGTTGCAGGATGAAAGTTACTGAAGAAATGCATTGTGATGGTAATTTTTCGTTGGTTGGTATTCATAGATAACATATTATACCTGGAGTAGCCATGAGCTTCCGAATCGGAAATTCCTCTGACACTTTTGGAAATTAATTTGGGAAAAGTTGTATAGAAAAAAATGCCCAAATACTACTGTAGAAGCACCAAAGCTCAAGTAAAATAACACTACATAACAATAAATAAATTATGTTTAGCTTAGCTAGTTAGCAACAAAATTATACTTTATTGATATCGCCCGTTTGTTCAAACAATTTAGATATCTATACTACTTAAATTATCACCTCCTTAAAATAACTGCGAAGAACATATTCCATTTCTTATATTGACTGTCTTCATCATTCCCAAGTAATATCCCAGCTATTCATCGTAAACTGGTACCAACCGAAGCGTGAAAATAGCGTTTATCGACGCAGGCGCTCCTTAACCGTCCATTTTTTTCACAAGCAGTAGTTATTTCAACAATTCCAATAGCACTGGAAACCAGAATTACTAATATGAATGACAAGTAGTAGGTTGATCAATCGTATCCTGACGGTGGCGTAACAGAGGATGCCTAGTGGTGCGTGAGTCCGCCGCGCGCTTGGCGGTGATCCTGTTAGGTTTCAGTGTCGGCGGTGAAAACATTGGTAGCTCGTCATCATGAATATTGCAGTGTTTTTAAGGTGCTTTTAATAGATTTTTTGTGAATGTGCTAGGGGTTTTTAGCAAACCGGATTGAGTGTCGTTTGAATGAAGAGTTTATATACAACTAAAAAGCGAAGGTCTTTTTTTATGTTTAAACGGACATTGATAAGAAAATAGTTTGAATGAGGTTTTTCGCGTTTATATATTTTATTGTTTTTTATTAATAAGTCTGAATTTCTCTGAAGCTGTTTAAGTGTTCGTAATTGTATCAGTGAGCAATAATAATATGTTTATACTTACCTCTCACCCAATCCTGATGAGTTGCTCGTAACTGCACATGCCAATTTTATCACCTGACATTAACTGGATTAATGGCCTGTACTGACCCCTATACTAAAAACAATAACAATGAGGGTAGACTGGCTCGGTATAATGAAAAGTTGAATTTGAGAGCACTTTTATTTTTAACCAGTGTGTTGTTTGAAGACCATATTTATTTAATCCTTAATAATATGTTCTATACCATTGCATACAACATTGTATCTGAATATATTTTACATAACTCTAATTTAAATAAAATCAAATCTTTTACCTAAATAATAATAATTCCAGTGATCCAGGCATGTATATATTAAGGGTCCTTCTAGTAATAGCAACATTGGGCGGAGTCCATTGCGATTTGCTATCAAAAGCGACGAGAGGCAAGATCGGAAGTGACCTTCAAAACAGTGTGTTTGACTTTATCATCATCGGGGGAGGGACCGCCGGGTGCGTGTTGGCCAACAGACTGTCCGCCGTGCCTGAGTGGAGGGTAAGTACGCCAACAAACAGAGAGAAAAACGCACTTTTAGAAACAAAAAGGTTTAGGAAACATAACGTACATGTTTGATTAAAACCTCTTAACCAACAGTTGACTTTGGTGGTGTTATGGAAGTGTCTACGAAAATTCCTTTTGGGATGTATTTGTTTGAAGTGATTATGATACCATCTCATCTCATAAGACGCAGTGTTTTCCCGTCAAGCATCTATCCTAGCGTCGTAATGACAGCCAATAAAAGCCCATCTCTGAATAAAGCCTTCCTCTAAGAGCTGCACAATAATTGGTGCCTGCATACATCTGCCTTCCGCCACAGACCCCGACCAAGTCGTCAGTAAACCTCGTTAATTCTACAGATTGCTTTTGTGTAACTTTGAGAGTTTACAATTCAGTCATTTCTCACGTCAGATCAAGAAGAGATAGTAGTAGGGTTATGGGAGTTCTGGCTCAACCCCCTCCACCCCCGCTTCTCTCCCCTCTCTCGCCTCAAAGTATTATCAAGGGCAGCAGACCCAACCTAAAAAAAAAAAAAAAAAAAAAAAAAAAAAA
This sequence comes from Bedellia somnulentella, assembly GCA_963576735.1. Classification (NCBI taxonomy): domain Eukaryota; kingdom Metazoa; phylum Arthropoda; class Insecta; order Lepidoptera; family Bedelliidae; genus Bedellia; species Bedellia somnulentella. The sequence continues at coordinate 275,830 of OY755189.1, forward strand.
AAAAAAAAAAAAAAAAAAAGTAATAGCCCCCCATTTGAAGCGATTGCGGGTTTCAGAGCTGTATCTGTAAGCGTTTCAGAGATACATAATCCTTTCCAAACCTCCTAGATGATTAGTAATCACCTCATTAATGATGCCTCGGCTTCATGCTCCAAAACTCATTAAGCTAATGCATCATTGTATTTGATTTCAATGTCTTAATCACCTACCTGACGTCATCCACATTCTAAACAAAACCCACTTTAACGAATACTAACATAATGTTTTAATGCTCAAGTCTCAAACATTCACGCTGTATATCCCCGGAAGGGTAGGCAGAGGTACTACTACTTCTAAACATCATATGACATTAACAACCGAGGTTCTGCCTAGTGAGCTATCACGGATGATTTAATATTTATTTTATATTGACTTATGATATTTCGCATATTATGTAGGCTTAGAATAGCACTACCCCATTTCTTACTGCAGGTGTACTTAAGAGGCAACTAACGGTATTGGGGCTTTAAAGGGATTTTCGTGCGATGAGGTTGGAGGCCGCTCACAATAAAACTTTATTTCATCATCTGTTCCCCATTCAACTTTCCAAAAGTGGCTAAAGTATTTTTAATTCCTTAGCTCTGGCTACCCCTTCTAGAGATTTATAGTCGTGAGCATATTTATGTATGATGTATCTATATAAATTACTTATACTTATAAATAACTTATTCGTTCTGTCTATCCAATACAATATTATCATTTTCCACACTTCACAATTTTTATATATAAATTCATCATATTGCGGCTACTTGATTAATTAAACAAGTGTGCGAATACGTATCTCATCATTTTTTGAAAACATACGTAGTCTACCTACTCTTTCTCATAATATGGAAGTCTTTTCGGAACTTTATCGAAATAGTTAACGATATTAGTTATCAAATACTCATTAACATGCTAAAGTCCTGTTTGTCAATCAACAATATTAAGAAACGAGAAAATCAACATCTTTATCAATTGCATCACTACGAGTATATAACATGGTCAGACAATAGATTCTTCATATTGCGTTGATAGTGACCCGTTACTACTACTCTCCTTTGCTCGTACAAGTGAATACAACACCTCCACTACAAACTATGGAAGTAAGTATATCTTAACACATTATTTTATTGTATTGTTAATATATTTTCGCTATAATACTATTGTGTTAAACGTAGTTGATGGATCCTGTAACCCGTATATGACATTGTACATGTATGTATCTTATGTGTATGCTATAAAGATTCCAAACCATAAAGTGTTAACAGTGGGTAACCTTATCTAATAATGTTTGTTATTTGCTATTTGTTTTAGACATCACATTGTGCCGACATCATAGATGAAACGTTGGTGGAGAATACTTTTAAAACCTATTACTATGGTTTGTCGGACGAAGAAACATCTCTACCACCGCCTTCATACTCCACGAAGAAACGAAAGCATTCAGCACTCGAACACTCGATTGATGAGTTTTTCGAAGAAAATAAAAAGAAGAAAACGAACTGCTCATCTACTGTTGGTCGGGCCACAAAAGACGGCGGAATGTCATATGTTTCGTCAAATCGAAATGATGCAGCGAATGCCACACATATGATTAAAATTGAAATATTCGATCTTAAAAAGACAGCAAACATCGATCAACAAAATCAATGGAAATACGCCGACGTGCGGCTTAAGTATTATGTGGAACCGACAAAAAATTCGAATCACCAAAGAGTTCGAGAAGTAATATATAACATAACGAAAGAAATTTCAGAAATACCAAACGTTAAAAAATATCACTTTTCTAATAAAAATTCTTAATGTTAAATACGTTAAATAAAGATAGTGTTTATTTTAATTATATGGTTTTACTGATATTCTTCACATTATCCATATCAACGAAGTAAGGAATAAAAACACAACATATTTTAATAATATTTTTTATTTTATTACACAATTAAATTATTGTTAGTCACTAAAAATACATTAAACATTTTTTGTAACAACAAATCATTTTTGTAAGTTCTGTTACTAAACATTTCTACAAAATCAAATAATTTCATACCTCTTATTTTTAAATAAAGATATAGCAAACAATATTGTCCACAAACAGATGAAAAAACATTTTGAATAACTTTTGAGTTGTAAAACCATTTAGTAGTGTTCCTCCTCAAAAATGATAAATGAGGGTTCCCTGGTTTGCGTCCAAAAGTATCGAAGTACTCGCCAATACCATTACTATCCACACAAATTGCAATCCAATGAGATCCTGGCTTAGAATCTGGATCTAAATTACTGATTAAGTATATAGGTTTACTTATATGAATAGGTAATTGGTTTGCAGCAAACACGTTATATTCTAAAGAGTTATTAATTTGTTTCAAATAATATCCTATTTGTAAACTATTCATCGTTAACATACATGCACCTAACAATGTGTTCATAAACTAATGAAAATTCAAATATTACTAAATTATATATAAACTAACTGCTAAAGTCAACACTAACGTTTCTATTTTTATCTATTTCAATTATATTATCAAACTCAGCATATACAATACAATTCACAGTTTCTGTTAGAGCATTCTCAAACCTTACTTCCAATCTTACACTACCATGTTTTATGAGATTCCAATGACCACTAGAATTGGCTGATAAGTCAGGTGTTAAATCAAATGCCATCAAGCAGTAACCATAAGGATACTGCTCCCTTGATATACCATTTCCTTCATTAAGAAAATGAATGCCAGTACCGGAAAATAGTGTATGATAGGCTGCAGTATACAAATTGTTGCTAAAGATAGGTTGTAATGCTTTAGAAGGTATTTGGATTCCATCTATATACAAACTGAATGTATTAATACCATAATTGTTAAAATCATAAGGATTCTTTATAAAACTACCATTAAATGCAGTATTATCTACAAAACCAATAATACATCTTTTTGGTACTTGTCCTAAGAAAATATTATCTAATGTTTTTCCCTGAATACCAGCTGGTATGGTTAAAACCTTAACTTCTGCTCGTGTAATTGGGTATTTAGCAGTAGTAGAAGATAACACTTTCTGATGGGCTAATAGTACACTTGGATTAATACGAGCTTTCCGAATCATCAAAGTGGCATCTAACAAAGTTACCTTTAACTTAACATCATTTGACGAAGATATGAGATTAAAGGAATCTCTCGATCGAACTAACTTTACACACATTTCTACGCCGTTAATCAAAAACTTTTCTTGATTAAATATGTCCCCATGAAGATGACCAATCATTTCAACTTCCTTACTGTTTTTAACAAATTTCTGTCGTTCTTTAAACCCAACGTTTGTTTCATCAGTTGCATTCATTTTCCCAGCTGTATCTTCATACCACAACCCACACCTCAGATGTGAATTTTTAGCAGCAGGCGCATAATTTAACAACGTTTCTATGTACGAACGATATCCATAAGTGTTATTTGGTGGAGATATAAGCTTTTGGTTAAGGTAAACATCAAGTTGACTAAATAAAGAATGAAGCCAGTTGTTGACTGGGGCAACAATAGTATCTTCTGTGAGAAATGTCATATCAGAATTAATAACTTTTGCTTTAACATAAATTAATGTATGTGATAAATCTATGTAGTCATCACCCGATCCTGGTATTTGAAACTCTATTGGACCATCATCACTCATGGATGAAATCGGCTTATAATTTATCCATTGACCACTTTCTATACTTGTTTGGGTAGACGGTAACGCAAATATATCTAATTCTGACTTAGCACATTCACAAGAGTGATGATGTAAATATGACATTATTAATTTGTAAATATATCACTATATTGTTTATCCCCAATGTTTTTTGATGTTACTTGTTGAGTGTTTTTAGAGCGACTGAGGTTTCGATTGTTACGTTTCTTATTTTTAAGTCCTGAATCTCCCAATACACGACCGATTTTTCCATCTGCTTTTCGTTTAAGATTAGCTGTTGCTTCTTGAAACCGATTATTTAAAGATTCTTCCAAAGGTCGTGCTTTGACCATATCAGATAACAATCCAACTCCAGATTTCAAGGCTTCTTTACCTACTACTTTTGCACCACTTGAAAGAAGAGGTAAAACTGATCTAAATAATCCCCCCAAAAAACTACCGATCCCATGACCTCGTTGGTGAGCTACACCTTTGTAAATAACCCCTATACCAGAACCAGCTTGATGTGTATAGTAACTTTCATATGGACAAATGTTATTTTCAAATTTCGGATACATTATTATTTACGCCTAAAATGCAGTTTAACATATGAAGTACCAAACTGGAATGGTACTTTTTCACCAATGTTTGTTCTAATATCTATTTCAATGGTGTCAAACTCTCTACGCATTACAGGGACGTAGTGTGGTGGTGAAAATATATGCATTTTGTTCGAGCCATAAACATACTTGATAGGATCTAATGGAACGATCCTTAAAAGTGGACACATTACATCACCAACAATTTGAGGTTCAATAATATCACAATAAATATATAGCTGTGATGGAAGCCCTAAGTATAAGTTAGCAGGGAATTTTCCAGTTCTTTTTGTAACAACATCAGTTAAGGGGTCAAACCCAAGTTGCAAACTTAATTTTGGTGAAAATTTTAGTGAAACTAATTCGTCTTTATCTTGTGTCAAAGTTACATATTTTGCTATCTTATCATGTCGTAACTTGAAACTTTCCTTGGCGTTTAGAACAGTTAACACATCATCAATTGTTTCGTAACTAGATGGTGGAATATGACTTTTATAAGTAACTAAGGTTGGTGTTTCCATATTTGGGACTGTCATTATTTTTGATATATACATAATATTTTCTTTCTCTTGAACTGTGAACATAGTACATGGGTACTGGAATTCTACTACACCTACCGCCCACTCTCCTTCTAATTTAATTGATTTTGGTAGTTTCGTTGAAAAATTCGATGTTTTATTATCGGGGAAATACAACATTGAGCTATTACTAGGTAAGGTTAAATAAAAGTTATCGTGACTCATATTGATTCCAAGCTAGAGGCTAATATCCAACTATTAAATTTATTCGGATAACCTTTCCACTTAACGAACAACTCTTTTCTGCTACCAAAATTGCGAGTGCATAAGATTTTATCTATTTTAAATTTTCCATTTGGAGTCATAGATATTTTTTGTAATTCTTTCTCATAAAACGTTCCCGTTATCGCTTCATCTTTTAGATCTTTTATAGTGTAAACAACCCATGGTGTTCGTTTGATAATAGAAGTTATAATAAATATTTCATCACTCCAATTCGTTTCATAACCTTTTTGAAAAATGTGTTTATATTTAGCAATTTTAACATAGTCTCCAACTTTTAAGCGAGACACTGTAACTAGTTTTTTATCTTGTGTTTCATTTTTACCATACAAGTTTTGCCATACAGTCATGATATTATTCGAATTAACGTCAGACGGGCACATTTTAATACTTCGATGGTAACTATGATTATACGAATACATTAAATTATGTAATATGTCTATATATCTATTAGTATTTTTATGAGTAAAATATCGCCACATTTTCATTTTAAGAGTTCGTTGAAATCTTTCAACAATACTAGCTTTAATATCAGGATTATTTGTTGTATAGTAGTTAATATTACAACTTTTTAAATATTTTTGAACATCTTTAGAAATAAACTCAGTACCTTTATCGGTTTGAATATGGGTAGGGGTTGTTTGAGCTTCTTTAAAAATATCAGCAAAAGACGTTTTTATTGTTTTAGAGTCTTTTTTCTTTATAGCTCTCGCAAAAGCATACTTACTAAAAACATCAATGACACATAATATATATTTAAATCCATCATTTTGTTCACTATATGAGCGCATATCACTTAAATCAGCTTGCCATAATTCATTGCAGTTCGATAAGATGTATTTATTTCTTGAAAATCTACGTTGGACTGGTTTATGTAAGGTGTAAGTTTCTTGAGAATGCAGCCATTTTCTTATTTCACTTTTCTTAAGTTTATTTTTCATAGTTACATACAGTTTATTTAAACTGCTGTAACCAGCTGGATGAGAAATATTGTAGTAAATGTTGTGTAGTTCTGTTAAGGGGTCCATTTTTTCCAATCGTGTGTGCGTTTGACTCTTTTAATGTCTTTGTCTACTGAAGTGGGTGTAGAACATAGACTGTTTGTCGAGTTCGCCTCAGGTGCACTTTCCGGTGTGCTGTTTAAAACCTTTATGACAGTTGCTCTCTTTGCATTTCCTATATAACTCATAGGTACCTGTAAATCTTTTAAAAGTATAATAAAATCTACCCATCCACTAGGGGAGCTATTTTTAAGTGGTCTTAACACATCGTTTACTAAGTCAACTATATTACTTTTATAAATTTCTTTATTATTGATAAACACTGTTCCCTGTTTATTCCAAGTAACCTTGTCTTTATTATTTAAAAGAACGTCTAATAACAATTCACCCTTTATTTTATATGTTTTTGGTATTAACTGAAGTATTTGAGTCTTATCATATAAGTTCTTTAATTTAGTACTAATGTTTACATTTCCATCCAATCTTTCAGTTTCAAAAATATTTTTCTCCTGATTCTTCATAGCATTTTTTTCTGGTGTATCTGAGGTAGTCTCAGGTTTTGTTTGGTTATCTATACAATTCTGCTCGTTTAAGGATAGAATCGGTATTTCTACAGGTTGTCGTTCTTTGTTTATAAAGTATAAATACCTTTGTAATGTTTGTAAATAAAGTGACCATTTTTCACGGTCTTCCATCTTTTTGTTCAATATTTTATGCATTTCTTCATCAAGAAGTGATAAATTACTAACATTAGTAGTACTGCTTCCTGCTTTTAATTTTTCTATGACTTCTGGTTCGACTAATATCATTTTTTTAGCATTTTCCATTTTATTAGGATGTAAAAGATTTTAATATTGATGATAAAACGGAACTCAAAATAATAGGTAAAAATGCACCACCTTTTTGTATCAAAATGTGTTTTCTTGAAATGTTTTTTCCTCTTTTAACTAGTTTTCTGAGTATAGTTTTATACTTAGTAAGTTTTTTTTTTACTTCAGACTTCAAAGGAATATTCCCTTTTAATATGTTATAAATACATTCACAGATACAATTTATTTTTTTAGTACAACAGGCTTGTAACAATACTTTGCGGTATTTGGGTTCCAATAAATGTAGTGCATGAATAAACTTTTTATATGTCCTTACTCGTGCTTTCATATTTTAAAAATGATAAACTCTTATCGAATACCACTCCTTTTATATTTATTTTTAGGTATGTAACAAATAGTATATTCATTTAAAAAAATATTTGATTTAAATCTAAACGATTCATTGGTGTTTTGTTTTAAATCGATCATAAGATAACCATATGGGTGACTCGTTGCATCTTTGTAAGCATCTTCAACAAATTTGGGGTTTTCAGGTGATAGTTGACGAGCGAGGTATCTAACTTGTGTTTTGTCTCTTGGATTTTTAAAATAAATAATGTAGTTACAATTCAATGAAATATCACGTTGTCCTTTACCTTGATGAAAGAGATTCTGCGTTATATAAAATATGCTTAGATTGCGGTGATGACTACCTTTTGTAAAAATATCTACAATACGACCATCCGTTTCTCTCATCAGATCATCAACTATTATAAGCTGAGGTAGTTTTCCATCAAACATATTTAAATCAGGTAAACCTTGATGATATTTCACTCCACTTAGGTTATACAATGGTTGCATTTCATCATAACACCAAACAATGTTTTTGAATTCGACATTACATATGTGATGCATGTGTTTTAAAAAATTATGGACAAAAACAGTTTTTCCACAACTACTTGGACCAGCTACAATTGAAGTAAAAGGATGTTGGAAATGAAACATTTTATTTTACTTTATGTTTTGACTTAATAGACTACGTTTATTGCTTTCGAGAGGTGATCGATTAATGTTTAATAAAAAAAAATTAGCGTGTATATGAAGGAAATGAGGAAAAGAAATATTTTTGTTTACAAATCAGTTTATTAGCTTAAGTATACAACAAACATTTAATTTACAATAGGTTACAATAATTAAATAACTATACCGCTTCTGGTCTTATACTATAGTGCCCCCATGCTAAAGTATCAGTCGAATCAGGTATAATATAACGTTTAGTATCATTATACGATAAACTTATTTTATTAATTTTTTGTGTAAAAATTACATGTTTAATTGACTTAAATCTATACATCTCAGCATGTTGAATATTTTTATTAAACAAACAAGATTTATAATTTTCCATTTTCAAACTCTTTGTTACAGTTTTATTAACACCTTTGGCTTTAGTCACAGACATGTTATCAATGTCCATTGCATACATCTTTGATCTTAAACCTACAAATTCATTAAAAATTCGACCATTAGTCTCATCTTTGAAATATCCTATTTTTTTCTTATTGATTAGTGGAAATTGATAAATATTATTCTCAGGATAATCAGAAGTGTCAAAGTATTGAACAAGATCAGACTGAATTTCTTTGTAATAATCTGCACAAAATATCTGGTAAACTAAATTATCAGTATCAGTATATAATAATTTTAAATTGCTAAACTTTTTACACATATATTTATAATGAAAGTTATACATTAAAGTTTTTGATATATCTAAAATACAAAAACCTAAATAAATGGGTTTGTTATAAAATAATTTAGTTTTTTGTAATTGAACTGCAACGAGACTTTCAGAGAATATTGAGAGGCTGTGAAATTCAGGGCGCGCAATCATACTTTGAGCTCCTTGAATTTTACCATGATTTTCCCAGTGTGTAAGTAACTTAACATTAACTCTTTTTTCAATATTCTCCATTGTCTTCCCAAAAATAGAATTGTTCATTAATTTATAGAAATCTTTTTCAAAATCTGAACGTGCTAGCATTCGTTTATCAGTATTTAATTTTATGTATTCTTTTAACCACGGACTCTGCTTAAATTTTAAAACTCTATACACTTTTTTCAGAAGCATACCCATTTCCAAACATTGTAAAAGATTTCTATAGTGTATTACATACTTAATTTTATTATTTAAATTTAATACAAGCTTCTTATCATTACATTCACCAACACAAATATTTTCAGGACATAAAGGAAAATCTGAGTGTAAATCATGAAGAGTTTCAGGGTACTCTAAGTCTACTTCTAATATATACCCAATATTAGACGTGTCTGATAAATTAAAATCTATGCTAGGGTCTACCCATTCAAAATCTGAAGCTGGTAAATATTGAGACATAGCCCAACCGTACAAGTTATTAGCATCTAAATAACATAAATAGGATGTGACTTCGTTTTTGTTGTAGTTCTTCATATATGGGTTATTAGCCTTAGCATAACGATTACTACATTGAGATACTCCACCTCTGATTCCGCTCTTTACAAAAGCAATTTTATTAAAATCTGTTAGTAGTTCAAGTCGAACTCCTGTATATTTTAGCATTGCATCCCAACTTAGACCGGGGGCGGTATAATAATGAGCAGGATCTAAATTATATGTGCTTAAACAAACACTTCTAAAATTTTCAAATATGTCACATAGTAGTAAAACATCAGTTTTCAAATATAAATTAGAGTAATCACTCAATGTACAACATTTGAAGTTAACCCAAACTGCATTAGCATGAGAATATTCGTCTAAAGTTATACTTGCATTGGTAAGAGAACTGTAGAAATGTTCAATATCTGGTAAAGATTTCAATTTTAAAGTTTCAAAATTAGTTACATATTCATAAGGGAAAATACCTTTTCTTCTTAATAAATTAAAATCTACATCTAATGGATACTCATTTTTAAGCTCAACAAATTGTTCTTTATTTAAATTATTTGCTAGTGAACTTAAGCTACTTGCCAAAAATTTAAATGAATCGATAAACCTTAAACTTATTTGCTTTCCGTTTATATTTAAGACTTTAGAAAATGAAATATACTTTTCCTTATTTTGAGGTATAATTTGTATATCACCTTCTTTAAAATTTAATGCGTGCACTATGAAATGAGCATCATAGTTACTTAAGTTATGTAACACAATAGGTATGAATGAAACTTTATGAAAATGTTTACTACAATTTTCGTGACATATACCTAAGAAAGATCCTGTTCGCCAATCATAATCTATATACTTTTCTGAAGTTATTTCTAACTCACAAATGTGACAGTTACTTGTGCTATTAATTAAATTTATGTTTGATTCGGTAAGCTCGTGGGGACTCTTTTGAAAACTCAATTTCGTACTTATATTTTTAATGTCCTCATACAAATATGTCATGAAAACTTTTGCACAATCCTCTCCAGTGTAAGTTACATATTTGGATAAACTTTGGTTATATGAACATTTCATATAATAACCAAAACTATAAACATCGTGTCTTTGAACATTGCTAGTGGAAGATAGGTTTGGGTTATTAGAACAAGATTCGATTGGCCTTAGGAATGATTCAAAATCAGCATAAATTATAAACGGAACTTTTAGTTTTTTATCATAATTATCAAAACACAATTCGTTACTAGGGACATTTTGTAAAAATCTATTTTTCTTAAATGTTCCCTGGGTAGGAAGATCACAACGTATATGTTTACAATCATTTAAATGATGATTTTCAAGTGCTTCATTAGTATAAAAGTACAAAAGGCATCCATCACATATGTGTACGGCTCCATTTTTCAAAGTAAGCTGACTACTTACTAATCGGGATAAATTTTTAATATAACTATAATGCCCATTACTGCCTTCCGTTGTATATAGTAAATTTATATGGATTGCTTTTCTACATTTAGTGAAATATAAAGGTCCTACCACATTATGTTTTTTTGCTGAAGAATTATATTCTAGTCCAAAAACGTTAACACTTATATTATTCAACTTTTCAATTTTGTTTATGTCTGTTAATTTAACGGGAAATTCTACACCATTAAATTTTAAACAAGTTTGTTTGTCTGCATAGGAGCTCACTCGATCGCTATTTTTGTTCACAGGGTATAAAGCTGATAGTATCGCCCATTTAAAACAATAAATATCGTTGTTTTTTACATTAATAACAGCTTTTTTAAGTTTAATATCAAGAGGTAAATCTATAAAAGAAGATCCTCGTAGAGGATTATATTTATTTATATTCATATCAATACTAATGAGATTTTTAAGACTCCAACCACTATCCTTTCTCTCAAATTCACTTATTTTACAAGCAAAAGTATCTTTGATTTTATTAATGAAAATTGAAATATCTTCTGATTCATTAATAATATAGTTGGTGGTTTGAAAATCAAATGCATTAGTTAAATCTTTGGTTTGTTGTATAAAGATAGCATGTAATATGAAATTTACTTTAAAGGATTTAAGCGACTGTACGTTTTCATGAAATAAGTGTAATAATATATGTGTTATTGCGTTTATAAAAGACTCTATAGTAAGAAATTCTGTTTCAGAAGAAGGTGAAGTTATTCTATAAGTATAAATTCTCTTACCAAATGCAGTTTCAATCAGTTTAACATTTGAAAAAAAATTATGAATTTTCTGCGTATTATTTTTATGTAAGTTACTCTTTAAATGATTGCTTAAATACCTTTTTTTGACGTTAATATGACATACTTCACAAAACTTCATCTCACAGTTAGCATCAACTGATGTAGGGTTGATTTCAGCTGATGTAGAGGGTTCATCAAGGCGACGTTTCTTCATATCTTCTTTATTTTCTTCTCCACTGTTTATACGAAGACGCTTTAACCCTGCTCCATTTTGTACCATTTCCCTATTAAGATAAACAAAACATAAGTAAATATAAATACCATTTCAAAAACTTAAAGTCGAAGATAATTATAAATAATTTTACCTTTTTTCGATTTCCATACAAAGTTCAACCAAATCAGCATCATAGAAACGGTCATATATTGGTGATAAACTCAGCTGGCTACGTATATTTTCTTCAGCCTCTATACATAAGTCGACCAGATACTCATCGATGAGACATTGATCTCCTCCAAAGCAATTCCTTCCATTATTCCTGTTGTTAGATTCCATTTGGATAACAGTACTATACAAGAGTGATGTTACTATCTTCGTTTAAAAATGTAATAATGATTGAAAGGTAACCTACAGACCTTTTATATTTGTTACTAGCACTGTGTTAGCTAATGATATGACTAATGAGTAATTCAATTTGTTAATGAAAAATACTTAAGTAAGGCGTTATTAAGTTAAATATTATTTAACGTATTTAACATTAAGAATTTTTATTAGAAAAGTGATATTTTTTAACGTTTGGTATTTCTGAAATTTCTTTCGTTATGTTATATATTACTTCTCGAACTCTTTGGTGATTCGAATTTTTTGTCGGTTCCACATAATACTTAAGCCGCACGTCGGCGTATTTCCATTGATTTTGTTGATCGATGTTTGCTGTCTTTTTAAGATCGAATATTTCAATTTTAATCATATGTGTGGCATTCGCTGCATCATTTCGATTTGACGAAACATATGACATTCCGCCGTCTTTTGTGGCCCGACCAACAGTAGATGAGCAGTTCGTTTTCTTCTTTTTATTTTCTTCGAAAAACTCATCAATCGAGTGTTCGAGTGCTGAATGCTTTCGTTTCTTCGTGGAGTATGAAGGCGGTGGTAGAGATGTTTCTTCGTCCGACAAACCATAGTAATAGGTTTTAAAAGTATTCTCCACCAACGTTTCATCTATGATGTCGGCACAATGTGATGTCTAAAACAAATAGCAAATAACAAACATTATTAGATAAGGTTACCCACTGTTAACACTTTATGGTTTGGAATCTTTATAGCATACACATAAGATACATACATGTACAATGTCATATACGGGTTACAGGATCCATCAACTACGTTTAACCCTTTCACGCACAAAATCGATTGAGAAGTTATTCTAGCAGTTTCAGTGGGTCAATTGATTGATTTCGATGTAATATTACTATATGTATCCTAAAAACTATAAAAAGTATTGTAGATTTTTTCGAAATCCTTGGGACAGTCATGTCCCAATATGCACCAAGGGACGCAATACATAGTTATTTTCATCTTCGTAAAAGTCGTCTTATTCGACAGTACTGAGGTAATTATGAATAAAAAACAGTGTTATTTGTACAATGTTATGTATATTATACTAAATTACATATGAAAGTGGGCAAAACAGTTGCGACCTGTAGTAAAACATAGGTGTACTTTGCATGTTTCGCAAATGTTTTTGGTGCGATTCTCCACGCCAGTTTTTACACAATTCACACATCTTTTTCTTGTATTCTCTTTCACCATGACGTGGGTTGGCGCAGATCTTTTGTTAGCTGTTCCTAAGTTTAGAATTCTTTTTTTTGTCATTGACATAGTAGGCAGTGCATTTTTTCTAATAGAGATATCACTTATCATCGCCCGGGCCACAACTTGCCCGTGGCATTCTCATTCTAATGTGGAAAGAAGAGTTCCTTCAATTTTGTGAGCCACGTGGAGTTTCTCATAAATCACGTAGGCATTGTTGATCGCGATGTCCAAGAGGTGGAAGAATAATCGCAGATAATATTTTATTTTTGATTTTCTATCGACTTCATAAGTCACTTTCTTCTGGTGATCGTATGGACTCAGGTAAAATGACCTCTTCAATCAGTTTTTTGATGTTAGAACTAGCTTCAAAGACATCTATTGGCTTCGGGAATTCATGGTTTTGAAGAATGTTTATCTCATCAAAAGTATAATTGGATTCGGAGAAATTGTAAGGGCGGTACGTGTTTTTTTTCCAATGAAAGGTAGGGACTGTAGTGAGTGGCGATTCGGTTGAGGCAGATGTACTAGATGCAGTCTGTATAGTCGGCAAAGAAGTAAGTTCCGTAACATTAGCAGGTCCTATGACGACTTCGGAAGCACCAGCTTGTATGTCCTGTTCAATGAATGATTGATCTTCATCGTCCAAAACAAGGGCATCTTCACAGTCACTGGAATCAGCCACTAGGTCATATCAGGCTCTTCAACCTCATTGTCTGTCAAATGAAACAGTCTTGTTCCTTTGTGAGCCTAAAACAATGAAAAATGTTTAGAAAAGTAGTAGAAAAGTTCATAAAAATCCATAAATAAATACATGTAAAACCTAATTGAATTTGACCTATGACGCATATTGGGACACTGACGTCCCCTACGTAACATTTTGTATTTTAGTTGCTTTATTTTATATTATTATGGAAAATAACAATAAAACATCAATATTTACTTACCATTGTAACGGAATGTAGCAAAAAACTATCACAAAATCCACGAAAACTTAATTTAGTTTGTTCTTGAAAATATTGAAAAGAAGCGCGCCAAAACACCAAACTTTCATTACTTTTTTTCCTTTATTTTTCTCGCTCGTCTTTTTTTAAACCACAGATTATAAAGGATGCGTTTCGAAACTTGCGTTTGGGCTGCCAGATACAAAAAAGTTTTCCATATTTAAAGGAGAAACGTATCAAAAATAAACAGGGACATGGGTGTCCCATTTACGTCAAAGGGTTAACACAATAGTATTATAGCGAAAATATATTAACAATACAATAAAATAATGTGTTAAGATATACTTACTTCCATAGTTTGTAGTGGAGGTGTTGTATTCACTTGTACGAGCAAAGGAGAGTAGTAGTAACGGGTCACTATCAACGCAATATGAAGAATCTATTGTCTGACCATGTTATATACTCGTAGTGATGCAATTGATAAAGATGTTGATTTTCTCGTTTCTTAATATTGTTGATTGACAAACAGGACTTTAGCATGTTAATGAGTATTTGATAACTAATATCGTTAACTATTTCGATAAAGTTCCGAAAAGACTTCCATATTATGAGAAAGAGTAGGTAGACTACGTATGTTTTCAAAAAATGATGAGATACGTATTCGCACACTTGTTTAATTAATCAAGTAGCCGCAATATGATGAATTTATATATAAAAATTGTGAAGTGTGGAAAATGATAATATTGTATTGGATAGACAGAACGAATAAGTTATTTATAAGTATAAGTAATTTATATAGATACATCATACATAAATATGCTCACGACTATAAATCTCTAGAAGGGGTAGCCAGAGCTAAGGAATTAAAAATACTTTAGCCACTTTTGGAAAGTTGAATGGGGAACAGATGATGAAATAAAGTTTTATTGTGAGCGGCCTCCAACCTCATCGCACGAAAATCCCTTTAAAGCCCCAATACCGTTAGTTGCCTCTTAAGTACACCTGCAGTAAGAAATGGGGTAGTGCTATTCTAAGCCTACATAATATGCGAAATATCATAAGTCAATATAAAATAAATATTAAATCATCCGTGATAGCTCACTAGGCAGAACCTCGGTTGTTAATGTCATATGATGTTTAGAAGTAGTAGTACCTCTGCCTACCCTTCCGGGGATATACAGCGTGAATGTTTGAGACTTGAGCATTAAAACATTATGTTAGTATTCGTTAAAGTGGGTTTTGTTTAGAATGTGGATGACGTCAGGTAGGTGATTAAGACATTGAAATCAAATACAATGATGCATTAGCTTAATGAGTTTTGGAGCATGAAGCCGAGGCATCATTAATGAGGTGATTACTAATCATCTAGGAGGTTTGGAAAGGATTATGTATCTCTGAAACGCTTACAGATACAGCTCTGAAACCCAGCGCAATCGCTTCAAATGGGGGGCTATTACTTTTTTTTTTTTTTTTTTTTTTTTTTAGGTTGGGTCTGCTGCCCTTGATAATACTTTGAGGCGAGAGAGGGGAGAGAAGCGGGGGTGGAGGGGGTTGAGCCAGAACTCCCATAACCCTACTACTAGAGATAGGGAAGCGCTTTAACTAACTTACTTATCACTATCACATACACATACGATTTTGTGAATGGAGTATGTTCCTCTTTCAATTATTTACTGTTTTAAAGGTTTTGCTTCTGGAAGCAGGAGATGAGGAAAACATTGATTTTGATATCCCAGGAGTACCGACGAAGGATTACAGACCTATCCTCTGGAACTACAGAACAGAGAGGAATTCTTTCTCGTGTATTTCAAGACCTGGAGGTACTTGCGAGGTAATTTTAGATTTTTTACACTTCAACATACATACATACATATACTCATGGCTCTAAATCCCTAGATGGGGTAGCCAGAGCTAAATAATGACAAATTCCTCAGCCACCTTTGGGAAGTTGAGTGGGGAAAAGGTGGTAAAATAAAGGTTGTTCGTGATGGGTCTCCAACCGCATCGCCCACAAATCCCTTATAAACGCCCGTTAGTCGCCTCTTACGTACACCCACTGGATGAAATGGGGTAGTGCTATTCTAAGCCGACACTACACAGCTATTACATTTCAAGCAGATTAATTACTACTAGTAAGTACTCATAAAAAGTTAGTATCACTTCAGGAAAATATTTGGATGATTATATCAACTTCTATTTTCTATGTAAATAAATAAATAAAAAATAAATAAACTATATGAAGAGCCACATTTTTCTATTCACATTATTGGGCTGCATAATAGTTCATACTGAAGAATTATAAAACGGTCAGATAACGGGTCATTGCTGATGCATGTCCTACCGTATCACCCTTAGTCGCCTCGTTCCCGATTCACGGAAAAATATGGGATCGTGCTATTACTAAAGTGCTAATATTACCACGTGAAATTGTCGGGTTTTCAGCAGAAAATTTATTTACACACACACACACATACTAACGGCTATAAATCCCTAAAAGGGGTAGCCAGAGCTAAGGAATAATAAATTCCCCAGCCACTCTTGGAAAGTTGAGTGGGGAAAAGATGGTGAAAGAAAGGTTGTTGGTGAGAATTGATTTATTCCATTTTATTTAAAAATCTCAACGGTTTAAATTAAATTCATCAATGTGTAAATATATAAATTTTATTATTAATTTTAGATAAAAACTGGCAAAGTCCTGGGTGGGTCAAGTGTGACCAATGATATGAAATATACCCGGGGCTCGAAGGTAGACTACGATGGGTGGCATAACTCTGGAGCTTTGGGGTCGCTGGATTGGAAATATGGAAACCTTATCGAGCACTTCAAGGCTTCTGAGGATAATGGTAAAATATTTCTCTTACTTTCTTAGAAGATTATTGGTATGAAAGTTTTCGATGCTAATACTTATACCTTACCATACATAACTAAATAAATAACTGATGGTATATGCATAGAAATATGCGAAATGAGATTACGTGTTTTCATTACAATACCTCTTATCTACTTATCTAACTTTATTTTTGTCAATCATATCAAGGTTCTTCGGTCAAAAGATGAAAATGTATATTTTCAAAAAATATTGTTATACCATGTAAAAAAAAACGATTAACTATTTTAGTAATCACTACCCCTTATATCTAAAAACACCAATAAAAAAATGTGTATTACATATCTAAATTTTTCACTTGCAGGTGACTTTGATGTGTTGACAAACTCTTACTTTCATTCCCGAGGAGGAGAATTGCATGTACAGAGATTTAAGAAAGAGGATAGATATATGGAAGTCTTCACAGCTGCTTTCGGTGAAATGGGTCTCCGTGCTGTAGACATCAACACCAACGTCGCCGAGGCAGTGGTCAACCACCAATTCACTATTGCAAACAACACTAGACTCAGTACCAATAGCGCTTTCTTGAAACCAATACGGAGCAGAAGCAATCTTGTGGTTAAAACAGGAGTCACAGTAACTAAAATTGTAGTAGACAAACAAGATAAAAGTGTTGACAGAATTTTCTATGAATCAGAAAAGGGAAAAGAAAAACCAGCGTATGCCAAAAGAGAAGTTATTCTTTCTACTGGTACTATAAATAACGTTAAACTCTTGCATCTGTCGGGGATTGGACCCAAAGAAGAATTAAGTAAACATAATATTTCTCTCGTGCACGAGTTACCCGTTGGATACAATTATCAAGATCAAGTTACCACTGGTGGGCTAGCGTTCAGCATAAGTGATGTTGCTCCAGTTAGTGAAAGTCAAATGATCAATGATTTTAAAACATGGTTCCAAAACCGGACGGGAAAATTAGCTAGTGTCGGTATAGCTCAAGTATCGGCTTTTGTGCAACTGTATGAAAATCAAAAGGCACCAGACATAGAGTATGCTTTGCTAGGAAATTATATTCGCAGTGACAAATTCTTGCTAACCAATATCAGTGTACAGACAGCAGAAGAACAGAGTGTACCATTACCTTATTACAATCTAGTTAATGTTTATCCAATAGTTTTAAAACCCAAAAGTAAAGGTAAAGTCACGCTAAATAAAAGAAATCCAAAATATGGCCGACCCGTAATTCAAGCAAATCTTTTGAAGGAACAAGAAGATTTGGATACGCTAGTTGACGGTGTCGATGTAGCGCTGCAGCTGCTTGAAACTAAAGAATTCAAGAAAGCTGAAATAAAACTAGCTCCACTTGATCATTTTCCATGTGACGTATTAAAAAAAAGGGAACTGTGGAGTTGTATTGCAAGGCATTACACAAAAGCCGCAGGAAACCCTGTAGGCACTTGTAGAATGGGTGATGATGAAACATATTCTGTGGTAGATTACCAACTCAGAGTTCATGGTCTCGAAGGACTAAGGATCGTAGATGCTTCAGTCATGCCAACCAACGTGAGGGGAAATAATCTCGCACCAACAATTATGATAGCCGAATTTGCTGCAAAAATGATTGTCAAAGATTGGAAACAATCAAAAGTGTATTATAATAGATGACGAGAAAATAACAGTTAGGAGCTTTGTAAATAAAACATTTATTATTTAAAATTCATATCCAAGTTGCTTTTATTAAATCACTTGCCTTTTCAGCAATCATTATAACAGGCGCTGCTGTTGAGCCCCGAGGTATTGTTGGAATTATAGAAGCATCGGCAATGCGAAGCTTTTGTACTCCGTGAACTCTTAGTTGACTATCAACAACTGCGTCTGGATCCTTCGATGCTCCCATTTTACACGATCCGACATAATTGTGCAGTGGTGTGGAAAAGTGTCGTATAACACATGACCAAAACTCATCCGTTACTCTACCCTTTTCTCCACATTCATTATCTAAAATTGGAAGTGGATCAAACTCAAATCCTGCCCTTCTTAAAGCTTTAGTATCGAAAATTTTGATTGCTTCCTCGATACCTTCTAAAAGTATAATTTCATCGGTTTCGTCCTTCAAGAAATTTGGATAAATTAGCGGATTTCCAAATATAGGCTGGCTAGCGTTCAATACGACTTGACCCCGACTTTTGGGCGTCAATAGTGAAATACAAATATCTAAATTATTGTAATAAAGGTTGGAATTATGTCCTCTGAATCGAATTTCAATATCGGGTGCTCCTCTATAACCATTATTTTTGATTTTATAATAAGCAACCAACTGAAAGTTTGCTGAAAGTGGTCCTGCTCCGGTATTGAAATAACGAGATATGTGTTTTAACTTTTCTGGAAATTGGTTGGCTTTTGTGACATTTGGTAATTTTATTATTGGTAAGCAAACAGAAACGTGGTCATGAAAATTATTTCCCACTGGTAGTTCAACAAAAACTTTTAAATCAAGGTATTCTAAGTATTCTCTAGGACCAATACCAGATTGCATAAGCAATTTAGGTGAATTTATTGCACCAGCACTTAAAATGACTTCTTTTTTAAAATTTACTCTTCTAATTTCTCCACCTTTTATATATTCAACACCGTTTATTCTCGTTACATCATTTTTTGCATTGTATTTAAGTATCAATTTTGTAACTAACGCTTCAGTTTCAATATTAAGATTACTTCTTGAATTTCTTATTGGTTCTATAAAAGCTGTGTATGTACTAACTCTTTCACCAGAATATGTCATTGATTGAACTCGAGCATATCCTAGTTGATGAGCTCCGTTTATATCTGTTTCATTATAACCTAATTCACGTAAACCACTAGAAAGTATATCCACATTTTTATCCATGTAACCATATTTACCAACGTCTAAAGGTCCATCTTTTGAATGATGATAAGTATTTTTTACCATATCTTTGTCGTTATTACCCTCAGAGTACTTAAAATACCGAAGCACTTTCTTAAAACTCCAACCTTCATTGCCCGCCGCGGCCCATTCATCGTAATCGGCTGCATTACCTCTCATGTATGCCATATCGTTTATACTTGATGTTCCACCTAGAGTTCTGCCTGCGACCACTTCGCAACCAGCACTTCTGCGATTTTCACAGAATCTGAAATATTAACACACCTAAACGACTCATGAATACAAGTGTCTTTAAATGATCTAATGAATCCTTCAGTATCATTGTTGATATCAGAGTCATGTGCAATTATTGTCAAAAGTTTAGGTTTAAAGATTTATACAAGATAATATTTGATTTTAATAATAAATAAATCAACAAGGAACTGTAGGATTCGTTGTATATATTATAATACTCACCCTTTTTTAGGTCTCATCGTGTACTTCCAGTCAATATTGGATCCGCGAAACTCCATAGTTAGTGCAGGAATCAGAGTTAGTTTTGGTTGTTCTGGACCTGCTTCTAACAACAGCACCTAAGTAAAGTGCATGAACAATGAATTCGATTTGCATGAATAAAAAAGGGTCTAATACTAACAATTGAACTCATAATTGACAAAAGTATATAATATAATGTACAACTTTATTCTCAATAAAATCGATTAAAAACTATTAACGAATGTATGAAAACATTAATAGTATATTTTAAATTTCATCTTTGATTTATTGTATTATATTTTCTGAGGGATATAGTCGATTGCAGATTTTATTATCACGGACGACCATTACGATATATAGCAGTATGAGTATATTTTTCTGTATCTGTACATTAGGACTACAAAAGTTATTTGTAACATTGGGCACCGAAAGTGAATATAAGATATTAGCACTGTCCATTCTCTAACAACAAAAAACAATAGATGATTACAAAATATATGAGTTTTTAACTAGTTCAGATATTCGTATTACACGTTAATCTTGTATGTACGAGTATATAAGAAGTCATGTTAGTTACACTGTTTATAACACCCATGTCAAGAAATGGGGTAGTGCTATTCTAAGCCGATACTACACAGCAACTAATATTTAACTAATACTAATATAGATCGACATTGGCTTTTCATTGTTAATAGAAATAAAGGAAAAATCAAAAGAGATGAGGAAAACCTTCCAGTGTTCGTTTTCCGACAGCCGGCTAGCAACAACACTACCAGCCGTGCCGCCTCCCACCACGATGAAGTCATACTCCTCCGTGGGGTCAGTCTCAGTTTGGCGGCGGAATAACTTCTCAGATTCATTCTCATCTGCACTGTAACCAGTAACGGAACATTTAGATTACTTATTAAAAATAAATATTGGGAATATCCGGCGTAATATTTGTAGGGTTTTCTAATTATATCTCTTAATAGGACCAAAGCAGGAGACTTTAAAATTAGAAACACCTTATTGCCATGTAGTGCCGGCTTAGAATGTCACTACCCCTTTCCACCCACGGGTTTCATAAGAGGCGACTAAGGGTATGGGGTTTTTGAGTGGATTTTGGGCGATGCGGTTGCAGACCCATTACCAACAAAACGATACTATATTTCTACCATCTTGTCCCCAATCAACTTCCAAATGTGGCTGAGGAGTTTCTAGCTCTGAAGCTCCGGCTACCCCTTTTAGGGATTTATGACCGTGAGTAAAATGCAATATGATTTTTTTGGCATTTTAGTATAATTTCTAAAATGTGCGTATTGAGAGAAAATGTTCATATTGATTACTATTTATGTTGCTTTAATATGCTGGTGTCTAGAGCTCGCTGGAGCTGCCCAGTTTGTTAGGTCCATTTTCAATATATCTAATTTGAGACTTACCCAAAATTAGTCCTATACATATACTGAAAATCTTCATCAGTCTCATTACCAAAGTACTTGGGGCTCTGACCAATCTTCCCATACATCGAATGCACGATGCACATGAGAAGCATCGCCGTCGGAGCGCAGTCAGACTTTCCTTCACATTCTACTGACGAATCATCTGCTGACATCGCATCTTCTACTTCCACACAGATGTTATCTGCTGCTTCTGTCTTATTTATATAATCCTGTAGAGTTTTAATGGATTGGTGCGATTTGAGTATATGAACTAGTTTTCTTAAATCATTTATTTGTTTGTTATGGACTGCTATTTGAGTAAATATGCTAGAGCAAGGATTTCTAAATCACTTATTGTATGTTATTTTATTTAATAAAATGAAGTTAAACTGTATGTACGTCTTCACAAAGCAGTAGCGATGTAAAAGTGCCAGCAGTAGTTTTACTCAGAAACCGTTGTTTTGAGATCTTGGAAATGCAATGCATTGTTGTTCCGATGCGTTTGTTTTGGTTACGTCAAGAATGTTGCATGGGTCGCAAATTACGCAGAAAGTTATCATCTGTAAGTAAAGAATAAATTTAATCAGAATATTTCCCATTTACTTTAACATACATACATATACTCACGGCTATAAATCGGCTAATTAGAAATTCATCAGCCATTTTTGGAAATTGAAAGGGGAAAAGATGGTAAAATAAAGGTTCTAAGACACTACACAGCAACCGACACTACACAGCAACTTTTTATTTTAACGTAATGGGTAAAAAAAATTATGTTCGAAAGAGTAAACTGTGATGTTTCGCAAGTGATTCTTAACCACTTATGGGAAATGAAAAAGGAAAACATCATTAGAAAATGTGTTGGTAACCACACAGTCAATCAACCACTCCACTCTAAACTTGCAATAAACACCGCGAATTCATTATACTTATGTTACGATATCATGCTTATTATTTTAAGAGAATCATAATAATTTACAACATATATGATTGGTTACGTGAAAAGTTCATACTAATTCTTACTAAACTTTAAGGAATAAGAACAGCAGTCAAAATATAAATAAATTACGAAGATGTTATTAATTTAACTTTTCACACTCTTTACAAAGTTTAATGCCATCTATTAGAAAACTACCGAACTAAATGAACAACACAGTTTCTACCATTTTGCTCCTATATTGTAGATGTCGCTAGAGTACACATGTCATGTTTCACAGAAACAAAAGTAACAAGAGCGCCATTTCAAACGATAATTCCCTTGCATTTTCATTAATTCGTTCTACAATGTGGCTTTTTAACTGTTATTACCGGACATAACCGTAATATGAAATGGTTGCCGATACGAATAAAACAATATTGTTATGGCTTTATTCTCATTGTGTTTCATTTTCGTTATAATTTTATGGAAAACTTAATTTGAATAGGCTGTTACTCTGTATGTTATTAGCTCTGGAATGTCTGTATTCACTCGAATGTAAATTAGAAAATACTACATGATTGTTATTTTTTACAATCAGTCTGGAAAGCGCTAATACCATACCTTCATTTATTGAGGAGCTTTTTTTTCTTCTAGTTCTATTTTATAACAAATGCGTCTTTTTTAACGCCCAAGCTGTTTGAGACGTACTGCCTGTGCGTACAGGTTTTTATAAGTTAAATAAGATGTCATATATGATGATGATGATGAGAGTGTAATCAAAAAGGCTGGCGTCCGAAGTCTGAAGAATAAAAGAAAAGATTGATGGATGTAAACGAAGCTAGAGAGGTTTGTCAGGATCGTACGAAGTGGCGATCGATAGTCTCTGCCTACCCCAATGGGAATTAATGGCGTGAGTATATGTATGTATGTATGTATGTATATAAAATAATATATTAATAGTAAACCTAGGTCTAAGCTATAGGCATTTACATATTAAATCTAACGCACTAATAACTCAAATCTACCATTTATATCTCTTTGAATCCATAAATATGATTTCCTACAAAACTTGGGACATGCGAGTCATGGATAGTGGTTGAACCAGTTTTTAAGGAACTCAGATTCCGGCGTAATAACACATAATTATGGCCCCACTAGCCTGGGGGAGACCCCAACCTCAAACAGGTAGTCAGCTCCACTCAACACTCACAGGATGTTAAGTCACGTGATGGTGAGAATAATATCTTGGTAGCTTAGGTACGAATGGCTGGTACCCTTTACCGTGGACTTGATGGTTCGGATCTGTTTTCGAGTTTGTCGTATCTACATATAGAGATATGCCTTTATGCATCTACAGTATTTTTAAATTTTAGCTACGGGTTTCCCATTTATGTTACTTTTAGAAAAATGAAACTAAAATAAAAAAGGTGTTGATTTTTATACACTGATGAAAAAATACGAGTTGATAATTATACGTTTTCTATGGGATAATTTATCAATGTTGTGTATATTTTTATATAAATGACTTTAATTTTTTTAAATCTTTAGTTCCGTATTTTACTCTTGGGAATGTAACAAACAGTAAACAAACATAGATCACTTTCCATTTAAGTAAGTTTAAGTTAACACTAAAACAGTTAGATAAACTAAGGTAACGCAACTCACATACTTTCATTGATAAACGACCGATTTCTGAATTGAGTATTCCAGCTGAGAACAACTTAATTATCGTTCTGTCGCATTGAAATCTTAACAACTGAATGAGACAAAACGATACTTAAGTCGTTCTCAGCTTGAATACTCAATTCAGAAATCGGGCGAAAGAATGTAATAGTAACTACTAAAAAAAAATTTTAAAAAATCTAATGACTCAACGTCGAGTATATTGTCACTCATATTAGGTAATATGCTATTCATGTGACAAATATTGAACCAGCTAAAGTCACTACATACACTCTAAACAGCATATCTAATGTATGTAAATGAAGCTAAAAATAACATAAGTCTATTTACTACACTGCAGACTCATTAATCACAACTACATTGTCTACAAACACATACATTCAGTCACTTTTTGCGACAAAAGTGAAAATAGAGAAAGGATTATTAGTGGTCGGTCCCAAGCTGCTTCGCTTACCAAACCTGTTTGAGTAGTGCTATTCGAACCGACACCCCACAACATTACTGTGTACTAATGAATATATTTCTTGTTTCAGGTAATCACATTATAATAACGGGTCAGATCAAGTTAACAGTTAAGTGAAATTTTCTTTACTATATATATAGAAAACAATTTGTCTGTCCGTGTGTGGCGACCGAGATGACAGGCTGCGGGAGTTTGATTGATTGTGTCATTGGATTTATTATGGGTGGTGTACTGGTGAACCGGTACTGCTATTTAGTACCGATATAAACTATGACGAGAATTGAGGGCCTAAAAATATTTTGAGCAACTTATTTAATAAGGGTTCCGAACCCAGATTTGCAAAAACTGCGAAAAAATATTTACTTTTTTATGAATAGATAGGGGGCGAAGTCTCGTAATAAGGTTCCGTTATGATATCTTTTCGGTACAGAACTATATACAAACAACACAATGTATAAGATCTACCAATTTTTTTACGATCTCGGCAGATGCCTATCATAGTTTTATAAATATAATCAAAAGAGACAGATATCTCTTTTAATTATATTTATAAAATATTGATATGAATCTTAATATATCACAGAAACGTCGGTTAATAATAGTGAACTAATCATATAATAGCCGAAAAGACAACTCTTCAGAAATATAAAAGCACTGAGACAGAAAGTTGTCTACCCCTTCCCGCATTCTTTACATTCCGCCATGCAAGGAGTCCCGCAGATGATAATCAGCTAAAATAACGTTAAGCCAACAAGGGAATGAAGGTGTAAGGCGCTATCAGATGGGCTTTGCCGCTAATTAGCCGCGGGTTCGAGTCCGGGCCACAGTTGCGTGCCCGCCGATTGCATGTTCGTACTACGGTGGAGCCTTTGGTCTTTTTGTGATGGGTTGTTAGGTAGCTTGTACTTTTTTTGTTGCTCGTTGTGAGTGTGAGTCCAGTGGGTAATTGTAATTATGTGAGTGATTTTGTTGAGTTGTTTTTTTAATTCAGTAAACAGAATCTGGTGACACAATTTATAGCTGGATAGATAGATATAATGTATTTTTTTTTATTATTATGTGAATGTTATTTTTTTATAAGTTTCCGTTATTATTATTTATACTGTGACAATTTAGAAATAATGCTAGTATGTTTATTAAGGTGTTAATATTATAATTCTTTTTTATGTAATCTATTAGGAATTTACTTTCTACTGGATAGCTGTTAAAACTATTTTGTGAGATACATTTTTCATAGTTTTTTTAATAGCTGGGAATAAAGTTGTGCGCATAGAAAAAGTCTCTTTTTAATATTTAAATCGGTAGCATGCAATATCATCAAAATCATCGGGATGGCAGAGATACTAATACTTCTTTAAAATACGTGACATTGTCACCTATAGTTCAGAGTATCCACGTTTTGCTTGGACTGTACTCATGTGATAAGGGCAGGCATGTTGCCGTATTGTGCGAATTCACTGTCACATGACAAAGTACAACTCAGCCATGTGGGTTTCCTCACGATGTTTTAGAAAAGGGTGTACGACCCGAGATTTGGACCCTCATCATCTGCACGATAAGCGGTGTTCTACTCACGGAGCTATCACGGTTATCTACACATACACACATACATACATATACTCACGGCTATAAATCCCAAGAAGAGGTAGCCAGAGCTAAGGAATTTGAAATTCCTCAGCCACTTTTGGAAATTTAAGTGGGGAAAAGATAGTAAAAATAAAGGTTGTTGGTGATGGGTCTCCAACCGCATCTCCCAAAAATCCCTTAAAAGCCCCAATACCGTTAGTCGCCTCTTACGTACACCCACCGGAAGAAATGGGGTAGTGCTATTCTAAGCCGACACTACACAGGTTATCTTTACTATATATAGTAGTCCATACTAAGATACTATTATGTCACATCCCATCCTATTACTTCCCATCATCAGCATATATCATGAAAACTGACGCAGGCCGCAGGCTGCACTCTATGTGTGGTCTCACGGCAAATGCTGAACCAGTTTTGATAGAGTTTTCACATCCTTAGCTCACTTTTCACTGTCGCAACCAGCGTGAGCGCTTAATTGATATATAATCATCATCATTACGCCATATAAGGTTTAATGTTTCTGTTCTAGTATCTGTTAGAAATTCTGTTTAGATATGAGCTTAGTTTTTGTTCTCGTGTTTGAAAAATATGTCTGTCAGTGTTTTGCAGAAGCTATAACTATCTCTTGACATGAAAATCTCTAGTATTTTTAAGATTGTTACGGTTTAGCAGCTGATATATATGGGAGTCGTATAGTATAAAGTGAATGTGATAATCCGCCCCCATATAAGGAACTTACTCTCTAAACTCTGGCAATAATACTTGAGATTCAGAGGCGTACTTAGGCGTAGACGTACAGTTTAGTTAAATGCACCAATTTCCACGAGTTTTACTTATTAAAAATTAAATTCGCACTTTATTCATTTGTTTAGACGAACAATAAATCTGGTCAAACAATCGTAGTGTTCCAGCTTTAGCAATACACTTACTTACGTAGATAAATTTAAATAATTGACTTAACAGTTAATAGAAACGCGTAGTAAATTTATCAAGAAAGTGACTGAACCATTATGGTAATAGGTAACGTTATTAAATTAGCTATAATCGTTATATAAATGGGATATTGAAGTAATTATGATTGATAGTAAATTTAACACTGGATTTATGTTTCCTTTGCAGCTATTTAAATGCCTCAAATAGACGTATTTGTTTAACATATATTTAGGCTTAAATACATACAAACAGATACTCACGGCCACAAATATTAAAAAGGTGTAACCTGAGTTTCGAGCTTCACCTACATTATTACCAAAAGGAAGTCAAAAACCTAAAATCCTTTCTTTAAGATAGCAATTTCCTACTGGACATACTTATTTGGTTCTAATCCCGTGAAAGTTCTTAGATTCTCTTTTTTCAGTTAAATCGTGCCATCCAATTATACCGACTTTTTTTTCTTAGAAAGAAAAACAACATACATATACATACATATACTCACGGCTATATTTCCCTAGTAGGGGTAGCCAGAGCTAAGGAATTATAAAAACAAGGCTGAGGAATATATAATATTATTATTTTCCTTAATTAGGAATTATAAAAACAAGGCTGAGGAATTTATAATTCCTTAGCTCTGGCTACCTCTTCTAGGGATTTATAGCCGTGAGTATATGTATGTATGTTTTTCTTAGAAAGCTCCTACTAGGCCTCAACGAATAAGTGTTGCAGCTTGAACAGACTGTTGAAATAGTTCGGTATGGTATTTTTGTACCACGCATAATGCACACATATGACCACATTAGTTACGTTCTCCCCACTAAAAGTCAAAATTTCATAAACATTTCAGTTCCGAACTTATGGCTACCTCTTTTTAGGCTATATGTCCGTGAGTATAAGTCAGGCTAGGTTAGTGATAACTTTCTAATATCTAGTGGATGACCATATAGTAATACTCTCAGCCTATCAAAGAATTTAAATCGTAATTCTATACAATCACGCACAGATAGTCTTCATGTATTCCATTTAATCAACTCTCAAAGAGGATTAATAGATGAACCATATTTTTAATCGGTACACGCGCAAAGCATGTCTGCCCGATAGACGATACGAATAACATAAATCCACTAAGTGGCCACCGTATCTCCGCTCTCAGTCGCGGGTGAAACAATATGAGATTGCTAGTTCAATAAATTCGCTTATCTTTACGCTTTATACCGGGAATGTGTTAATGTAAGTCGAATGGTTTTATGGGAACAGATATGAATGTTGTTGCTATTTTTAACATGTATTTCTTGATGTGATTGCGTTTGCAACGTGTTTAGTTTTTATTTTGAATGGTGTATGGCAATATCAAACTCAATGGCATTTATATCAAATACATATAAAGTAGTAGCTTACACCAAAATATAAAAATGGAGCGAAAAAAACCAAACCTTCTTCCTCTTGTGCAAATTAAAGAGCGGCAAAGAAGTTACCCTTTTTCCGGTGGGTGTACGTAAGAGGCAACTAACGGTATTGGGGCTTTTAAGGGATTTTTGGGCGATGCGGTTGGAGACCCATCATCAACAACCTTTATTTTTACCATCTTTTCCCCACTCACATTTCCAAAAGTGACTGAGGAATTTCTAATACCTTAGTTCTGGCTACCCCTTCTAGGGATTTCCAGCCGTGAGAATATGTATGTATGTATGTATGCAAAGAAGTTACACAACCTTGTAGTACACAGCTACAGATTCCAAACCAGACCGTGTTTTCTGCAGTTACTATTACTTGCATCATTCCATCTCTTTTAACAACAACATTCCCAACAAACGAAGCTTAAAGCGCAGCTTTCTTTCGTAAATTATTTTACTTTATGAAGGCAGACAAAGCCGCGGATAATAGCTAGCACCATTGTGCCGAACCAGATCAAAGACCTCGGTAATAACACCAAACACTCCGTTAATCTATTATTATACATAATTCGATCGATCAATTTTTAGGCTTGCTCGGATCATGCTTAATATTCGTGAAATAAGATAATTTACATTTTATTTAGAACGTAGAGCCGTACTTGCGTCATGATTAATTAAATAATACAGTTTATTTTCGAAACACTAGTCAGTCGCGGTGGTAATGTTGATCAAGATAGGTAGAATAATCAACAAGAACAATTAATACCATAAATAATTATTTGTGGTATGTATGAAATGAAAATATGTGTGAAAATGAATTTGTGATATGTATGTATGAGATCTTTGGGGGCCTATGTCCAGCAGTGGAGATCTATAGGCTGATGAAGATGATGATGATGATGTAGTATAAAAACAATTGGCTTTAGGATCACGAATGTATAGTCCCAAATAGGGCTATGTCACTTGTATGATTGTATATTTTACATATGCGATTTATATTTAACATACTTCAATAAATAACTTAATAGAAATGGCCCTATTGTTGTGACTGCAAGAAAAAAACAAAATACAAACAACAAGCGACAAGCCGCGTCTCGTTATAGTGAAGCAGTCTGCTACTTCAGAAAATACAGCCGTAAAACTTTATTTTCTTCAAAAAGTATTGTACATCTACATCGGCTACCCATCAAAACGCCGTTATGGTCGCGGCTGAACTCTGGAAATCAGAGACAAGGAATTTCTTCATTGTGTTGGTAATTTAAAAACCTATTGTCTAAAACAAATGCTTTATTTTATTTCTTTCTTAAATAGGGAAAGTGGCTGAGGAATATGTCTTGTTTGTTGTTATGCTTAAGAGTTATTCTACAGAACTATCAGTGAGTTGCGAAGTTAATTAAGCGAGTGAATTCTACTAGGAATCAGTAGTACTATCATTCGTCAGTAGATGGCATAAGAAGTTAAATTTATATAATATTGGAATCCAACCAGATCTGTATAATATACATTATATTTTTTAGATATATTATATCTATATACATACATACATACATACATATACTCACGGCTATAAGTCCGGGAACGGGAACGGTTAACGGGGAAGCCAGAGCTTTGGAATGAGAAATTCCTCAGCCACTTTTGGAAGTTGATTGGGGAAAAGATGATAATAATAAAATTTTTTGGCGACGGGTCTCCAATCATACCATATACCTAATAGATATATTATCAATTCAATAAGTATACACTTAGCCGATTAGTATCCCTCATCCTTTCAAACCAATCCTCACTAAAATGTACCCCTTGGGAAAAGAAATATAATTGGTGAGTACATATTATCACTGCAAAGCAAAAACACTAGATCTAACCTCTGTCATTAAAGCTATTATAGTTACATACATATATTGAAGCCTTTATTTTGCACTGGGATAGACAGTCTACTGACATTTTGAAGGACCCAGGCAAACGTCTCGAGGTAACAAGCATAAATATTTTCAGAGATACTCTATGAGTCTGCATACTCTGAATGCCTACATTTTAAAATACATTGTCTATTTGTTCTTTCAATCATAATTATAAATACGCAGTTGTAGTAATTGATAGCCTTTGTGCGTTTAAAGAGCTTATTCCATTTGTCTGAATGAAGACGACTGAAAGCTACAGAATCTGAATTCAGACTAGTGGAATAACGTTCAAACTGAAATTTGTGTAGTGGAATAACAAGCGTCTGCGGCAGTAACTTCAAAGGACGTCTGAATTCAGCAACGACAAAGTGTAATGGAATAAGCTCTTAACGCTTAAAATCTCTTTTATTATGATTTACTATGTATCCGACTGCAAAGAAGGAGGTTCTCAATTGACCTGCATGATTTAAATCATGATTTAAATTTTTAACAACTAGTTTACAACATAATTTTATTATATTCCATTATCTTCTGGAAATTGATATATTTTCCTTTCCATCAAAGACCCCAAGTTCGGTAACGGTGGTGTAACTAAACATAACAATTTGTCCGTCCGTTCTAACTGCAGAGCGCGTAAATTGCGGAGTTGAACAACTCTGCTCTGACAGTTTCACTGCTCTGCCAATTGCCTTGGGAAAGTTAATTTAGTATTAGTAGAAAATATAATTTTGTGATGTGTTGCCAGAAATTGCACTACCCCACTTGCCGTGAGTGTCGTACGCGGCTAAGTGTCGTAACGTAAGGGACTGCTGGGCGACTGGGCGATGTGGGTGGAAAGCCACAACGAACAAACTTTAATTGTACGGTTTTATTCTCTCAGTTCCCAAAAGTGACTGAAGATTTATAGGTTCGGATGTTTCGGCTACTTTTTTGAAAAAATACATACATACTCTTATATACTCACGGCCATAAATCCCAAAAAGCGGTAGCCAGAGCTTCAGAGCTAGAAACTCCTCAGCCACATTTGTTAGTTACAGCCAAGTTGATAGAAGAGAAGATGGTAGAAATAAAATATCATTGGTGATAATGATAAGTCTCCAACCACATCACCCAAAAATCACTTAAAAGCTCTACACTTGCCGCCTCTAACGATTATTTTTCTTTCGAAATAGAATATAGAGTGAATATATTTTGATTCCTACTCAAAGGCATACTCTACAGTCGTTGAATATACACCATTGTACTCACGATGTACAAACTCTACCTCTTGGTAAACTATAATGTGCGTAATAGAATACTTTCAACAAAAGCGCGTTTAAATTACACGCTCTAAGAAAGGCAAAACTAGTCTCACTACAAAACAAAACGAAATTTGAATAAACTGTACAACTACAAAATGCTCTCGTTTTTCCTAAAATAACCTTGCATACACGTGCGAACAATGTAATTAAGCTACTCCTAACGGGATTCGAACCGTGCACCCTGTCCTTGAACTGCAGGCGCCCGCGCTACCCCGCCCACCGCCCATAACAGGTGCTATTGGTACCCATTCAACCTGCCCAGGGACATTAGACTTTACTACTCTGTTTTGTAAATATTTATAACTTTAATTCATATCATAACGACATGATAGTCCAGTGGGTAGAACACCCGCCCGAAAAACAGAAGGGCGTGAGTTCCAATCCTGGGTCGGGCCTACACCAATTTGTCTTTTCTTAAGTCATGGGTGTGGTTAATTTATCATGGTTGTTACCGGTGAGGGAAAACATCGTGAGGAAACCCACATAGCTGAGTTGTACTTAGTCATGTGACAGTGTATTCGTACAAAACGGCGATAGGCCTGCCCCCTATCACGTGAGTACACTGTCTAAGTAAAACGTGGGTAGCTTCTCTGGACACTAGATGGCGCTGCCATGTGAGTGCAGAAGTATTGGTTCCTCTGCCAACCCCTTCGGGGATAAACGGCGTGAACGTTTATGTTATGTTTTATGTTTATGTGTTTAATTCATATGTTCACGCCGTTCGGGCAGAGGTACAAAACTTGGCTTTCTGAGTACCCACTTTTGTCTGGAGAGTGCATTGACGTAAGGCAAAGCTGTCATGACTGATACACTGTTACAAAACTAAGCATATGTCAGCCATGCGGGTTTTTCTCGCCGTTAAGAACGTTAATAAATAAAAAAAAAACTTGTGTTACAGTGTTAGAAAAGACGCAAAAAATATTGCAATACAATTTATTTCCCTGTTTTAATTTTGCACCTCTTTTCACATATGGATGATTTTCAATACGTCTGAACTAGCTCAATTTTTTCTTAATTAAATCAGATTATCCTCACAAAATCCAAGCGCACCATTTGTCTTTGATATATATGATATATAAGTAAGTATTTTATAGTAGTTTTTTAAGTACCTATTATAAATAATATTAGATAATTTACTTTAAAAAATCAACTATCATTACAGGACTAATCTTCACTTTATTGTAAATTAACTCCGAAATTTCGAAGTCATTATAAACAATTTTTGGGTCAAGCAGGTTTAAACATATTTCGCTCAATTTACAACTATATCTTCTTAACATAAAGGCTAATTTACATTGATGATTATTATTATGATTCACAATATGTTCCCAACTTTATAGTTTTGGTATTCCGTTTATATTTAAATGCAGACTTATGATAACAATGATGGTGAACGGGCACATGAAAAACATCGTGAGGAAACCCACATAGCTAAGTTGTACTTTGTCATGTGACAGTGTGTTTCTAAAATCAGTGACAGACCCCCCTATCACTTGAACTATGCAAAACGTGAGTAATCTGAATACCAAAACACAATGTCACATGATGATGAATTAGTACCTCTGCCATCTCTTTTTGTGATTTGCGAAGTGAACGTTTGAGTTTGAGTCTAATAAAAAATTTCATCATTTGTACAAAAACGTAAAATCCATAAAAATTGTCTTGAGGCAAGCAGTTGGTAATATCTAGTCTTATTAAATAGATCGCTTATTTACTGAAGCCAGTTATCTATCGTACATTAAAAGCTTTCTAATGAAACCGATATTATTTTAATAGCTCAAGTTAAATAGCCTGCGTCAGCGACGTTTAGAAACCAATTTTATTATCTGGTGCTGGCTGGTTTGGTTGTAAGGTTTTTGAATGCTGATTTGATAGATAGAGTTCGATTTACATTCTTGTATTTTAGGAATTTGGTTATTGATGAGTTATTTATAGTGGACAGAATAGATTATAATTTGGAATGCGTGTTTTATGTATCACATAAGTTTTAAGGAGCAATTTCTTATTTTTATTGACAAAAATATGAGGGCCATGATTGTATCATACATACATATACTCACGGCTATAATTCCCTAGAAGGGGTAGCCAGAGCTAAGGAATTCAAATTCCTCAGCCACTTTTGGAAAGTTGATAATTGCAGCAATTCATAGAAAAACTATTAACATCCGGAAAACTTTTTCAAAATAATTTAAACTGCCATGTTTTTTCTCAAAACCTAAAGTCCTTAATCCGTCAAAATATTGCTATTGTCAACAAATAATTTTCGAAGCTATAACTTTTAAATATAACTACTAATTTTTAATTAACTTAATTTTATTTTGATTACCACATTATTTGTTTTGATTTTTTATGAAACATACCGTTATGGTATAAATAAATCGAATATACAAGATTAATTCATGGACGACACTTGTTGCAATCCAATAAAGGGGTAGCAATTTCTTCCCCAGAAACCTATTAAAATTCTCATTGCTAACCGCAGGCGGTCGAATCACTTATATATTCATCTCTTTCTGCCGCACGGCTTCCAGTATCTCCCGTCTCACATGCGGAGGCTTGCGGTTGATTGCCTTCGTGTCACTTCAGTTGCGCATGCGTCTCTGCCAGAACTGTTGTGTTTATGTTACAACTTTGAAATTTCCGCGCCATTTTTGGATGTTTTTGTATTTTGAAGACTACACGATGTAGAGTAAAAGTGTGAGTGAAAAACTTGTGAATTGATACTTGTGCGTGCTTCTAGTTCAAAATGATTGTTACTTCAGTGTAGAAAGTGAATGACAGTGAATACAATGATGGATCACAGTGATCTATTATAGACGGATTTCGTTATGGGAAAAATTTATGAATGGGTAATTACGGTTATATTTGACTCAAAAAATAAAAGCTCGTAAAAACTTTAATTATCACAAAATTCTTCACTTTCTATTTGGGCGTTTATTTCGCAAGCTTTTAATGACCATAATTTATCGAGAAGAAGGCAGGACTTTTTTCATTACTTTTATTTCATTTTACTAAACAGATACTATCTTAACTAGGTGTATATATATTTAAAAACATAGTATTTTACTTAATTTTGTACTAGTATGTGTACTCACATGAGTACACTCCACACTTGAACAGGTGCGTCAGGTGCATACCCAAATTCTAAATAATTATTCTTATCTTATGAGCTGTTAAGCATTTGCATAATTTGACAGCCAGGGCATACATACATACATGTACTTACGCCATTAGTTCTTATTGGGGAAGGTAGAGACTATTGCCACTTTATACGTTCCAGAAACCTTCTGATCTTAGTCGACTATAATCAATCTTAACCAGAGCGTTGTATTCAAAATATCCGTTGTCCAGAATACTTATAAAAGAAGTTTAAAATATAATGACGTCACAGACTATGGACCATAAACAAATTGAAACTATGCCTTAGATGTATTCATTATTTTATCTAGTATATAAGGGATAGTAAACTATCCCTTATAAGAAAAAATAAAATAAATGGGATCACACGCACACTTATTATAGATATTTAGATTTACTCTATCATTGAATCACTGACAGTGAAAGCTCACTAAAAAGAGGCTAGATCCTAGTCTCACACTTATTTCAATCGCTGTTCCATATCCTTTCTTCTATACTTTCTTTACTATACCAAAGCATTAAAATCACTCTTAGTTTTCGTTCTTCTGTTAGTATCAATCACGATATTGCGTGAAAAAAACAGCTATTATAATATATTTTTTACTATTTATGCCATTATATGAATTACACAACTCGAGGTGTGAAAGATTTTATGTTAATGCTGCATATAACTTTATCAAACTCTAACTAAAACTTTAACTAGTGTTAATATATCTTTTTCTTCAATCCAATTTTCGAAAAGAATACAAAATAACCAATATTTATCTCTAAAATCAAAATGGGAGTAGCCAGTGTTTAGGGAACAATAGTAATTCTTGAGCCACTTTTGTATGGTAAGTTGTGCATTGACAAAAAGCTAATCAAATATTGATCCTTAGTGATTGGTATCAAACCGCCATATTGAAGAAATACTTAACGGAAAAAAGGGCCATTTTAATATATTTGTAATAATAGTAATAACATTTTCAATGGAAGTAAACTGGTAAGAGATTGGTATAGTGAATAGAGTCGTTCAGAGCGACACTTATAGTTCGCAGCAAGTTGTAAATCGCCTAACGGGTGTACCCATTACTAGCACCATTGATATTACACACAGTTTTATGTTTTAACAACACATAATATTTCATGGCAAAAATATGACATTATATATATACATTTACATACCGACGGTTATACATCCCAAAAAGGAGTAGGCATAACTTCAGGATTCAAACGTTTTCAACTTCTTTTGGAAGTTGAGTAGGCAAAGATTGTGAAAAAATGGAGGGTTTGTGATGACATATTTTGTATTTTAAAGTATTTCCTACTGAATCACCGAATATGTTCGTATCACAGCATTTAATTTAATTTTGAAAACTCGTCATAGTATAAATTTATATTATTAACGCAAAGTAAATGAGTTGAGCCTGCCATCTCAATCCATATTTCCAATGTTATATAATTTTGCATACTTGTGTCAATCAATGATCAAATTTGCCATCTAGCATCCGCCATTTTGAATTCGAAATGAGATTAAGCTAATCACGCATAGTACCAAAACCTAACGTCATAAAAAGTCGCATTTGGGTGTTGGTTGCTTTTGCTTTAAAATTCAGAAGTTAGAATTTACCCAAACAAGGCAAATAAAAGCTTCTTATTACAGTAAAAAGTTGACTTAAATCACAATCTACATTTATACCATTACAATCAATTGTGCTTACACAGTAGCATTATACATAAAATAATATTTAAATTGCCATTGCAAGACAATATTCAACCTTCAATACAAAAGCAAAATGTCATTATTGTATATAGCATAATTTAAAGTTACTCAAACCGCTTTCTCTTTCTACACGGTATGTTAAAGCAGGATATAAAATTGATAAGCAATGCAATTTGATGGGAGCATTCCAGTAATGATGGCAATCGCGTGGCTGCGGTCAGCGCCATACAAAAGACTTCAACGAAATACAATTGATGTGTGCGCTATACTGAATACGCGTATTTTGCGCAAACCTTATTTATTTCCTATGTTATTACTTTTCGATTATAGCTTTGGTTTAGAAAGATCTAGCTTTGTTTTGTTTCTTTGAGAGTATGCGTAGTTTTTAAGTTTTAGTAAAACGGGACGTGTTTGTCCCTCGGTCACCAGGCTCTATCTCATGAACCTTACAAGTTAGACAGCTGATATCTTCAGACATGGAGTATTTGTTTAATTCCAACAACTTATTCAGAATAAAATAAATATGTAGGGGTCGGGGTCCAATACAATAATTTTATTTTGAATAGAAAAAAAACGGTATAAAAGCATGTGGTTGTCACTATCTTATCCTGTCGGGTACTGTACGACACCCTATGCGTAGCTTCTTTTAAAAAATAATATAGTATATTTATAGGCTCTAAACCATTGTACGTAAATCAGAGGTACAATTTATAATGTATTTTCCTGCCTTTCCATTAAACAGTGAGGATGTTTCTGCAATATTGCATACAATCACGTGCCAAAGCTTGATCTCTGTAATATCATAGTTTATTTTAGATTGAAATAACTTATTGCATATTGAAGTCAGATGGGATTGTTCACTTTAAAATAAGAATTTTAATATTTTCTTTAAAATTGCTAAATAAAATTGTTTTTCAAATAAAGTTTTCAGTTAACGACATAAGTAAATTTATATGATTTATATAAATTAGAATGTAATTTTTAGTTAATTATATTCAAGGCTATAAGAACCCAAATAGGTGTAGCAAGAGACTTGGAACTGGAAACTTATGCGGTCAATTGGCTTATGGAAGCATTTTTTTTTATTAATTGGTATTTTGGTACTGACATTGGTATTTAAAGAATCGTGGACTTAGTTTATCATATGACTAATGTACATACATACATACATATACTCACGGCTATAAATCCCTAGAAGGGGTAGCCAGAGCTAAGGAATTAAAAATTCCTCAGCCACTTTTGGAAGTTGCGTGGGGAAAAGATGGTAAAATAAAGGTTGTTGGTGATGGGTCTCCAACCGCATCGCCCAAAAATCCCTTTAAAAGCCCAATACCGTTAGTCGCCTCTTACGTACACCCACCGGAAGAAATGGGGTAGTGCTATTCTAAGCCGACACTACACAGCAAACATATTACAAAAGATCCTCAATCTACATCATCTTCTCCTTTCTCATACATCATAAACCAGTCTGTATTTGTGTATGTGCTCCACAATATCTTACTTACATTACAGCTTAAAACCCTTAAAACTCAGGGTATTAAGCCCAAATGGGTTATTGAGAGCTTTGAAATTGAAAATAGAATAGTCATGTAATCAGTAATTTATATAATTAATTCAATTAAACAACAGACAAAACTCGGAAGAGATAGATTTCATAACCTAATAATTTAATTTTTATTACAGCCATGGGCTAATGAATACAAAAATATATTAGAATGAATATCAATTGACCCAAAACATGATCACGCCATCTATCAAGAAGACAGTTTCAATTAAATTTGATGATCTTCAATCACAAACATTTTGATGACAGTGCGATGTAACTATTTTAATTACAGGTTTCTTTATTGTTCATTTATCTTTATTATCGTTTGGGTAGAGTAGTGATAGGACGAGGATGGGATTATAAATGTATGTCGTATATCCACAATTTTTAAATACAATGCAATACAACGGGGGAATGCTGCAAGTGTGATGTACACTTTTGCGCCTGGTGCGATTCGGGACGGACTATTTGACTAAGCTTTTTAACCGACTTCAAAAAAAGGAGTGTTCTCAATTCGACCAATATATTTTTTTATTTTTTTTTATGTTTGTTCGCCGATTACTTTGCCATTTATGAACCGATTTTGATTATTATTTTTTTATTCGAAAGAAGATACTCCCGGATTGGTACCATGATGAGGATATCAGGGTCTGATGATGGGATCCTGGAGAAATCGAGGGGAACCCTCAAATTTTATAGGCAAATGTACCGCGTTTTACATATTTTCTGAATTTGTATTGGCATTTGCTTCTGAAAATCATATTGTTATGCTGCTGAGCTGATGATAGAAGGTCTGGATCCTCAATCACTAGGTATTAGGAAACAGTTCTTTCCACATTCTATATAGATTTATACTCCTCTTCGTAGCTTTTATGAAGAGAAGCACAGGTTCACTAAACATTTCTTTTGTTATGTTATTGTTACCGAGAAAGTACCATGAGACCAGGATCTGATGATGGCATCCCAGGAAATCGGGGGGACTGTCGAAACTCACAATTATGTGACAGTGTATTTGTTCAAAACGCCGATAGGCCTGCCCTGTATAACGTGAGAACACTGCACAGTGGGGCCGCCCATACAACAAAAATAAAAATAAAAATTTTCATTTTTCCCGTTACTATTATTATTATTACAAAGTACAATATCTAAACTATCTTATAATATAAATAATTTGATCAGGGGGCATTTCCTTCATTAGTAATTTACTCTCGGAAGTGTAAGCATCGCTAACAGTTACCCCGAGATAACAGAGACGCCAGCGCGCAACCCTTTGATTCAGTGTTATTTCTTAGAAATTGCTATTTGTGGCTACCTGAAAAGTGATGGATATACGAGTTGAAGGTATGTTCTTTATAATTAATCTATAACTAGTTGAAAATATGTAATAGTTTCAGAATGATATAGTATTGAATATCACACTAAAAATATCTCTAATTTTCCAAGTTCTGTAACTTTGAAGAAACTTTTAACTAGTTTGTCCTCCACGGTCCTTAATGTTTTTTTTGTCTTTATGTAGCTGAGTTCTTAAACTTTTTGAGTGTTTAAAATCAAGCTGCCCGAATTTGCCCCATTCCGAGTTATTACGTCATATGCATAGTAGTAGAAATTATCGTCACAATAGATTTTTTTGAAAAACCACATTATTTTAAAAGCATATAGTTTTAAATGCGTTTTTCTTTAATAATGGTCATTCTCATATCTTTTTAGGTACACAGTATCACTGCTCGGTTACCCGATCCCATATATTTGAAATATGGTGCAAATACATGGGAAAGAAACTTAGCTCGTCGGAAGTTAATAGAAAAGTGTGTGACGAACTTATTAATGAGTTGCCCATACCTGAAAAGGAAAACATTAACGCATTACCTATTGAAGAGCGGGTAAAAAACGTTAGTAGGAAGTTTAAAACATTTTGGGTTACAAAATCAACACACAAAAGTTCGAACAATTTTCTGTTGAAACTGCCAAGAAAATAGTTGCAAAATATCCGTGGTACAGGCTTCCAACTTCTGTCCATAAGATATTAGTTCACGGTTCTGCAATAATTTAATATCATGGATTAATATCTATAGGGGAATTGTCGGAAGAAGCTGCTGAAGCACGAAACAAAGATTTAAAATGATGTCGTTTGCGGCACACTAGAAAAATGACTAGAGTTGCGACCAATACCGATTTATTAAACAGGCTATTTTTGACTTCAGACCCATATTTGTCAGGAAAACGGAAGTTGCCCCCCAAAAAAAGGTCTGTTTTATCAAAAGCTGTTGTGGAACTACTGAAGTAATTTTACGAGCAGAGTTTTTTTTGTGTACCTACCTAAAATAACTTATACCAATATTATGTTATTTATAAATCTAGGTCCGTAGCTATTATGTAGGTAACTAACTGTTAATTTTCTCATATTCAGTTTGGTATAAAATGTATAGTATCCTAGTTTAGTGACATATTCTAAATATATATAGTACTAGTGGTCCGCCCCGGCTTCGCACGGATGATGTTAAATATTTTTTACTGCTCACCCCCTACGATATTTTGCGTAATGATATGTATCCTACGTCCTTCTCTCAGTTCTCAGCTACCTCCCTACAAATT
Organism: Bedellia somnulentella; assembly: GCA_963576735.1. Lineage (NCBI taxonomy): Eukaryota > Metazoa > Arthropoda > Insecta > Lepidoptera > Bedelliidae > Bedellia > Bedellia somnulentella. Next base: position 316,865 of record OY755189.1, read on the forward strand.
TTCAGCCAAATCGGTTTAGCTGTTATTGAGTTATAAATAGTGTAACTAACACGACTTTCTTTTATATATACAGATAATATTTTTGTTTTATTTTTGATAACAGAACAAAAGTTTTTTCATTTGTTTTGTATATGGTAGTGTTATTTAGTCGTAAATAAATACATTTGAAACCATTAAACAGATATTTTTATTTTTGTCGCACCTTAGTATAGAGCGGGCACCACTGTGCACTGCCTAATAAATCGTGGGTACTCTGAACAACAGGTGATAATGTCACGTGATATTCAGAAGTATTACTACCTCTGCTAACCCCTTCAGGGATATTCGGCGTGAGCGTTTGAGTCTTTCTTGAGATGTATTTTAAGAACAATGTAAGGTTACATATGGTTGAGCCTATTTAATATCGTACTATAATAGAAATACCGGAAATACGAAGAATAATACAGTAACTGTCGCTTCCTCATCCGATAGGCATCTTTGCCAGGTCTACCCATCTCTAAAACTCGTAAAATAAATAATTTTTAACAAAAAAAAAACCGACTTCATAGAAAAACAACCGAAAATAAACAATCTAGTACTAAAAAGTACGAAATAAGTTTTTTTAATTGAATATGAGTACTGTGATTGATACCTTAGCAATTTCTTTATTCCACACGCGTCAGTTCAACCTACCTAAATATTACAATTCTCTTAAATTAATTTTTGAGTCGGTGCCAGACAAACAAAAGTAAATTCACCCTGCTATCTATCTCTGATTATTACAATCTAAACAATATATATCTATCGCCTAACGTTTTAAATGATAATACGTACAAAAATCAATTTATATAATTTAATGTTTTTTGACATGAATTCCTCATGTGGGGATTATTACTCATAAATAAAAGATGTTATTAAAGGAAAGAAAAATTTCGACACTGGCGGGGTTCGAACCTGGCGCTGGATGCCAACTGACACTGTAGCTCAGTTGGCAGAGCGACGGGGGCGTATACCCGAAGGTCGCGGGTTCGAACCCCGCCAGTGTCGAAATTTTTCTTTCCTTTAATAACATCTTTTATTTATGAGTAATAATCCCCACATGAGGAATTCATGTCAAAAAACATTAAATTATGTGATAGTTAGGCGTTTCCAACATTTGCATTCTATCTGAAAAGGTAGACAAGTGGCCGTCCGAATTAGTTAAAATTCGGAGGTAGGAAACGCAAACACTACTTGAACGTGTAAAAAAAAGAAACAAAGGATAGAGAAATTTCGCGCTGGATGCCAACTGACACTGTAGCTCAGTTGGCAGAGCGACGGGGGCGTATACCCGAAGGTCGCGGGTTCGAACCCCGCCAGTGTCGAAATTTTTCTTTCCTTTAATAACATCTTTTATTTATGAGTAATAATCCCCACATGAGGAATTCATGTCAAAAAACATTAAATTATGTGATAGTTAGGCGTTTCCAACATTTGCATTCTATCTGAAAAGGTAGACAAGTGGCCGTCCGAATTAGTTAAAATTCGGAGGTAGGAAACGCAAACACTACTTGAACGTGTATAAAAAAAAAGAAACAAAGGATAGAGAAATTTCGCGCTGGATGCCAACTGACACTGTAGCTCAGTTGGCAGAGCGACGGGGGCGTATACCCGAAGGTCGCGGGTTCGAACCCCGCCAGTGTCGAAATTTTTCTTTCCTTTAATAACATCTTTTATTTATGAGTAATAATCCCCACATGAGGAATTCATGTCAAAAAACATTAAATTATGTGATAGTTAGGCGTTTCCAACATTTGCATTCTATCTGAAAAGGTAGACAAGTGGCCGTCCGAATTAGTTAAAATTCGGAGGTAGGAAACGCAAACACTACTTGAACGTGTAAAAAAAAGAAACAAAGGATAGAGAAATTTCGCGCTGGATGCCAACTGACACTGTAGCTCAGTTGGCAGAGCGACGGGGGCGTATACCCGAAGGTCGCGGGTTCGAACCCCGCCAGTGTCGAAATTTTTCTTTCCTTTAATAACATCTTTTATTTATGAGTAAAAATCAATTTACCCTACAACTACTAGGTACCCTACATTTTACATGTATATGAAGTGCGAAATACACACTTCTTATTATCAATTATAATCGAGGCTGGCACCGGCTCACAAATTAATTTAAGAGAATTGTAATATTTAGGTAGGTTGAACTGACGCGTGTGGAATAAAGAAATTGCTAAGGTATCAATCACAGTACTCATATTCAATTAAAAAAACTTATTTCGTACTTTTTAGTACTAGATTGTTTATTTTCGGTTGTTTTTCTATGAAATCGGTTTTCTTTTTGTTAAAAATTATTTTCTTATCAGTTTTCGTTATCAGTTAATTGTGTATTTGCTTAATTTAGGTTGTAGATTGTTTATGTAAATACATTTATAAATTAGGGTGATGAGATTTTTAAATTATATTGTCGCTGATTCTTGACAAGTTTATAAAGTTTGATTAAATTTCATCTTTATCCTTTAGTAAATAATAATATTTATTTCAAATCCCAATTTGAACTTTTTATAAAGCATATGTATGTATTTTATGCAGGAGTACAATATGCATTCTCACTAAAAACGGCCAGTGACTATCATATTTTTTCTAATATTATGAATACTGAATGATCGAAAACAATTTTTTCCCATACTTCATGTTTTAAATGGATCGCCATGTACATTCCATAGTAAATTTGGGTTAGATATTACCTGACATGTAAAATACTAACGTTTCTTTTTTATTCTCAAACCTAGTTTATGTCAGAGTAAAATTAAATAAAAAATATTTTTGCCCATTTACTATAGGTAAATTTGAGTAGGTATATTATAATTATATACATATTTGTTAAATGTAATATACAACTTCATCGAAAATATTTCATAATCTAATATTATAAAACCGGACCATTTCCTCAGTAGTAGTAATAATTGTAGCTTGGTATATATTTCCCATAATTTGTTCAAACAGAAGCCTTCGTTCGCATGTGTTACGCCATTAGAAGGTTTTACTATTATAAAATATTTTCTGCTTTAAATTATAGGTACTGATTATAACAACGATAACATACAGTATTAGAAATATGGAGTTTTAACGTAAACATTAAGAAAACATTACCATTTGAAATAATGAGGCAATATCATTTATTTGAAGGTAATACTTTTCATTTGGGTCGGGTTGTTTAAACAATCGCTTCAAATAACTTTAAAAAAAAGATCATACCTACATATACTCACGCCGTTAATTCCCATTGGGGTAGGCAGGTACTATCGATCGCCACTTCATACGATCCTGGCAAACCTCTCTAGTTACATCCATCAATCATTTCATACATGCTCTTTTATTCTTCATACTTCGGACGCCTGCATTTTTGAGCACTCTCTCAATTTGGTCCAAGTGTGTCCTCCGTGGCCGTCCTCTACTAACAATATTAAATTAAGAAATTATATATATTTTACTCGCCTATTGCTGTAACATCAATACATTAAAATATAAAATCGATGCCACTTGATGAACACACTGATTTTCTACACGGAGCAACCGATATCTTATCATGACTTAATTTAATAATATCTATAAAACGTAAGATTAGTCTGAATCTTCTCAATCTTGAATCGAAACCGTATCATTTAACAGGGCAAACCTGGCTTCATATGTTATAATTATTTATTTATTCGCCGCCATTTTTAAAGAAGCATTTAGATAGCCGCCGGCCGCCATTAACTCAGTGTGTGTAGTAAGTTAGGGCTGGGACCCGGGTTCGCTCGCGGCGGTCACCGTTTATTGCTGAACAGTAATTGTATTTTAATGATTTCTTTTGAATATAAGGTTTCTTTGTCAATGCAATTTGTAGAGTTCTTTGATACGTTGTAGACTAGTTGACAAAGATTAGCGGAACATGTGCATTAATTAAATTGGTTACGATTTGAAGAAATTAAATGGCATTACTCTTCTTGAGAATTCAGGAAAAGAAGCGTTAGAGACACGCATTTTTGCGGAAGGATGGGGGAAGATTATCATACCGCCACACTCATTCTTATTATGACAATAATCATTTTTTAAGCCTTTTACAACTATTTTATATAGGTATACAATAAGTTCTTTTGTTTACAGCCTCAATTAAATAAACGTATAATTTATGATTGTTCACCTAGGACACTATTTAGAATGTTTAAAAAAGATGTAACCTTTTTAGTTTACCTGTATCCGGTACCAATAAGAATAAATTAAATGGAACAGCATACATTGATGGCTATGCAGGCATATCATCAAATTAACATACAAATCAAGCCGCAATGTAGTCGTTTATAGGAGGTAATGAAGATCGGTTACTATGTTTCAATTTATATGGAGATATAGATTGGTTTATTAATGATCAGGATTTTTTACTATTAGGTATGTTAAAATATATGTTTTAATTTAGTTTATTTAAAATATCTACTTAAGTCCCTAACTTTAACTAAATATAAATAGAAAGGTTAATCTTTAGTGTGGTGTGAAAAATAATATTGTAAGAAAGATAGAAAAAGGAATGTTAAGATGGTTTGGGCACATATAGAGGATGGATGATAGAAAATTAGTAAAAGGGATCTATAGAGCTAGTGTGGATGGTAATGTTAGTAGAGGACGACCACGGAGAACACACTTGGACCAAACTGAGAGTGTGCTCAAAAAGCAGGCGTCCGAAGTATGAAGAATAAAAGAGCATGTATGAAAAGACTGATGGATGTAAACGAAGCTAGAGAGGTTTGTCAGGATCGTACGAAGTGGCGATCGATAGTCTCTGTCTACCCCAACGGGAACTAATGGCGTGAGTATATGTGTGTATGTTAATCTCTGTTTTTTGAATGTCAACTTGAATTAAGTTAAAATATACTTCTTCTTTGGATACTATCGATATTAAATCTTCAAAATCCAAAAGTATAATTTAATAGCTCTGTGTTGCCTTTAAAAATAAAATACGACTTCGTAAATGTTAACTACAGATTTAAATTTAAATATTATGAAGGGTTCATTTAGCTGATTAAGTATCATAAAGTTAGAATTAGTAGATAGATAAGTTCCCATGTTTTGAAGTAGAACAAGTCTATGCTGTATAATTTACTATTTAACTTAATAATAACTATGTAGAGTCGATTTAGATTAGCACCCATCCTATCTCTTCTCGGAAGTGTTCTAGAATCCGAAGTTCTGACAATAACCTTTTAAATTAATAATTTTTTTTAAGTAAGGAAAGATGTTAAATGGAAATTTAAATGCGCCAACATAAATAATCACGCGCCTTTTAAATCGAAACCTTCTCCGGAAAGCAATATATATTTTAGCACAAATCAAAAACTTAAGTAAGTGTAAGTCAACGAGGTTAGTACATGAATATCATACATATGTATGTATGCACCCTTCTCATATCTCGACAACTATCACTTTAACGTAATTAAAGTAAAAACTCGAACTTCCAGCGCTGTAAGAATTCCGAGATAGCGTAAAAAGTTAATTGAAAAATAGTAAGATTTCCCTCCGTCGAAACCATTTACAGAATCGACTCCTGACATCATATTTACAAACGTGTTTTACCTCTAAATGGGTATAGACACTTATTATAGTCGTATTACTAGTGCTGGAGCGAAATTAACTTTTTTATAACAATTTACGCAACTAGAATTTATATAGTGCTAAGTTTCGCTCGACGCGACTTGTTCAATGGAGTTTTCAAAAAGTTCTTACTTAATACTACACTGTTGGCTGCAGCTGTGAAAGATTCGTTTCCTTCCCTGCACTTTTATGTTTGCGTGGATAAAATATTAAGGTGAAAACGTGGGAGTCTAAATCTAGAAGTCTTTTTTATGGTTTCGATGGAAATGTCTTGAATACTTAAAATATAATTTTAGCGTTACTTGTTTGACAATACTATTCCTTCGATTAGATCCTCATTACAAAGTTTACCTATTGATGGAAACTTAATACAAAAACAAATTTCTTACTTCAAAATTTAATTCGTTGTACCGGTTGTACACCAGTAATTCAAACAGTTCAAAACTGTGTTAACTTTGCATTGAGGACCAACTTGACATGATTAATCTGGTAATATAACTAATACTATCTATACGTTTTCTAGTGAATCCTCTTTAGAAACTTGCCAGAATCATTGAATACAGCCTCCTCCAGCAGAGGTATTCAATGCCTGCGGCAACTAGTTTTTAGGAGCAGCAATATTTATATTTATAAGAGCGATGATTTGTTTTGACGTGAGAACTATTCACTGTAATTTTATTATAGAAAGTTGGTGTTTTTGTTGCTTGATGAATGTTTTCATGGAATTTGATGACGATTTTAAGTGAGACTATTATTTTTTGCTTTGAACGAACAGCACGTAGGACATGACAGCAACGTATTTTTTATATTTTAGCCTTAAGGTAGTGCTCTGTTGAGTAGCTGTACCCAATGTATTCTTTTCTTATAAATAACCAGTGACTTGGAATACTTAGAAGTAGTAAGTAATTCCCAAAGCAAGTACTAGTTTTTTATATAAATATTATAATCTCTGTTGGCTCGATTTTTGCGCATTCTACCTTGAAAATCTCTTAGATGTATAATAATATAGTCTTGAACTCTTACATTCTCTAGTAGTTATTTCTAAAACCAAAATCTTCTGGGATTGTTTGCTGTTATAGTATGCCCTATAAAATGCATAGAGATACACTAATATCTATCTATATCAATATGGAAAATGTACCTATATTTGAATACCCTAATTTTTTCATTGAGTTATTGCAACACCTTACTTAATATGATTTTATTATCGCTGATCAAAAAGTTCCGAAACCAAAAAGTGCAGTAGCCTTTAAAATCTCACATTATGTTAACCCTTCGTGTGGCAAATTCCCGCTCCGGGAGACAAAGAAAAAGACCTAAAATGGCGGATGTTACTTTTGACATTAGCGCACATGTGGCATCTGTCCCGCTCCGGGAAAGATAAATATTTCGCGCGTCTGGCGGCCGGCCTGCTCCGGGAAAGTAGCTAAGTGCTGTTTTAGACGTGTATTTTGACGAATAAAAAGCATTCTGCACTGCTCTAACGTATACTGAAGCTTATTTATAGAACAAAGATAGACTACAGTGCAACAGAAATGTCAACAAGGCATTTATTTCAGTTAATGTTCATTGTTCCGTGTGCGGTTGTGTGGGGCGCCTGACAAGGCCCACATTTAGTAATGCTCCTACTGCTAAAAAAATGTATGGATTGAAGTGATTTTATGACTGTATGTTTTAAATTAGGGTATAGTATTGTAAATACAACACATATATAGACGAGAAAAAGTAAAATTTATGAATTATGGTAGATTATGTATCGAAAATCGGAAAAAAACCATGACCCTATCTTAACTTTACGACATTGTTTTATTTTCACACTTTATACATATTTATCGTATGCAATATGATAGCGTACTTAATTAAGAATCTAAAATGCTACATTTTATTACGCTTATAATACAGAAAAGCAGTAAAATTTTAGTTTTTCTAAACATCGAAGACCAGTTTAAATTGTCCTTCCTAGGCCTGCCAGACGTGGTAAAATTTGCAAAATGGCGGCCGCCATACTTGGTCTTTTCTTTTCTCTCCCGGAGCCGGACAGGCGCCAGATGCGCGTAAATGACCATCATGGCGGCGCCAGGCGAAGGGATAACGACGACGCGAGGCTTCAGCAAATTATTTTAATAAAAACAAAACATCCCATACCTTTCTCTTTCTCTCCGAACTTTATCTGAGAAACAAAAAGAGATAGACGATTATCCGTAATAGTGGTTTTTACCGCGCTTTAGCTCATTTGCATGGGTTGCGCGCGCACCATTTCGTGTATGGAATTTTGCACATTTTAAGGTAAAGCATAATTTAATCAATATATTCTCAAAATATATTGGCGGCGCTGGATTTGAAACTTTGCTGATATCTTTACCAAAATATATATCAGTGAATTAGTATTTATCATACTATTGAGATTTGTGGTAGGTTTCTTTTAAATAGATTAAAACTTATATTTTCATTCCTACCAAACTTGGTATACCTCAAGACGATTCTTAGTAGCAAAATATTCTGTTGACAAAGTGTGGACATTACTTAAATTTTAGTAAAATACTTAAACTCATATTAAATTACTCAGAAAAATCGTTTAATTTAAATTTAAAAGCGTAAATCATATGCTTATAAACGATTGAATTACTTCATATTTATTCTTGAGATACTTAGAATATTCAACCGATACAATTATATGATTAATAAATCTGCTGTATATTTATAGTATTTCCGAGTTTAGAAAGTTAAGAAAAATATTAGAAGAATTCGGATTTTCGATAGCAGTTTTCGTAAAACTGAATCAGATATCATTCTTGGATACATAAACTTATAAAACCAGTTTTGCTAAAAGCGAATGTGGGTCAGACAGATAATTGCGTCTGTTTTTGTCAAAATCAGGTAGTAACTTGCGGAGATAAAAATTTAAATTATTCGATCTCTGTATATCATATTCATTAGTCATTATTCAAATGAGACATAGAAGACCGCTTTGACGATTGCGTTTTTGAATTATTAAATATTGAACGTATATTTAGTGTTATAAGATAAGGATTGACATCGAGTAAATTTTTCATACATACATGCGTATACTTGCGACTATAAATCCCATGAAGGGGTAGCCAGAGCTAGGGAATTAGAAATTCCTCAGCCATTTTTGGAAGCTGCGTGGGGAAAATATTGTGAAATATAGCTTGTTGGTGATGTGTCTTCAACCACTTCACCCGAAAATCCCCAATACCGTTAGTCGCCTCTTACTTACATCCACCGGAAGAAATGGGGAATGCTATTCTAAGCCGACACTACACAGCTTTTGTCATAAAATAGTTTATATAATAAGTATAATTTTATGTTGCCACTTCATGCTCATTAAATCTAGTTTTTTTGAAATACTTATACACACTATGTAGTGATTAACTTGAACATCTATGTTGTTACATTTTTCATTGTGGTAGTCAGGCCTACACACCTGGAATTACGTGTAATAACGTTGTACACAAAATTACCAGCCTCTTTCTATCCCTATTACATTCCACCATAGACCAACTCCTCTACAAATCAAATCCTGCCCCTTAATCTGTGCACAATAGTGATGTACCGGCCGAGTCGATAATATCGATGATGCGGGTACTACAATTAGTGTTGTGTACAGTGCAGTCGATAAACGTATCACAGGTTCTTGATTAGAGGCTGTAAGGTTATTTATTGTTTCCTTATTTGAAACTGTTAGCTACATTGAGTTAAAATATTTAATGTTTTTGATAGGCCTCATTTGTTTTCGACACACAAAGAACATACACTTACATTCATACATAAATCCTTAGAGGGTGTAGGCAGAGCTAAGTAATTAGAAATTCCTCAGCCACTTTTGATCATTTTAAAGCATAGAGTCATTCTCGACTATTAGTGTCTATAGTAGTCGTTGATGCCTATTAACGTAGTCCTCAATAGTGGACTTTGTCCTAATCATTATATGGCGAAGTCATCATATTAGCAACATTGTCGGACAACTTCCTGAATTTGAAGCACATTGCTTTTCCACTGAGATATGAAGGTGTGCATTACCTTCCGGGTAAGGTTCATTATATCTCTTAGAACATAGATAAAGGAGGGAATAAAGATATTGTTCATCGGAACGCAGCCGGGTAATAACAGTGGCTGAATGATCAGGAATCCAAGCTCGCAATAATGGCGGCGATTGGTTTGATTATTGCGTTTCGTAACCGAGATTGGTTCAATCATTTCACTTTGTTAATCTCTCTCTTTAGATTATAAACCAATGATGATATAAGAAAGGAGAATATATTAATGGAAATATTTTGATAAATGTGGATGAAACTTGAGAAAAATGCCAGTATTTCACAAAGTGGCAATCGATAGTCTCCGCTTACCCCAACAGAAATAGTGGCGTAATTAAATGTATGTATGTAATTTTTTGCCATTTTGAATTGGTTAAGACTAGCAATCTCATCTTTGATAAATGTCATACACAGCGACAAACCAAATTTTTTGTGACAGAAAACCATTGGCATTGTTTCTTTATTTTACCATATTTTCTTTTCATAACATTCAAAGTTGTGTTGGTTTTTGATGTTATTTACAGTATTGATTCTTTGATAAATAAATTATATATATCACGCATATATAAAACTTTATGGTTTTTTTTTTGTTTGTGAGGAAATAAACGCTATTAAATATATATTAATAATAATTATATTGTTATCTGATTGAGTCAAATATAACTAACACCCTCCATACGTGATTTGCAGTGAAAATGTAATAAACGAAAACAAAACAAAAATGTCAGCCACCGCGACCACGCACGTCAAAACATCAAACTCCGCCAACATATTGATGTGCAAGCAATGGTGGAAAGTGTGTTGGCTGTACGGCGATCAAGAGAAATACTACAGACAGCTGTACAAACGAAGACAAACCAACCCTTTTTATAACATTCACGAAACCAAACGCAATGGACCAAAAATAGTTGAAATAACAGATGATTTCGAACAAAATAATAACTCTCATGTACAAAATACACCTGATAATGCCTTAGATAACGATATAGATGATTTATACGGTTTTGTTGATCATCATTCCAATTGGCAAAAAGATGAAAGACGACAACCGATACAAAATTACGATGACTACCTCAGCTCTGCCGATCTTGATGAAATCTTGGGAGGCAAACTTAATGCGGATAATATAAAAAGTATGTTAGAAAAGGGTCTACCGTTGAATGATAATATAGTAAAGTCAAACACAGAAATATTAGATACAAGAGAAAATCTTCATAAAAACGGAAAACTTTTCGGTAAAACATCTAAGACAGTATGTCGAACGAAAAAAGGCGCGATAGTTACAGAAGAAACCGAAATAACTACCGATGGGAGAAGTGTCGCTAGTTTGCGGTTTCAGCGAGAATCGGTTTCCTCCGGTCCGAACCGGACCAAAGAGGTGTTGCAGCCGCTGAAAGAAGACCGAGTGCTGAAGAATTGTTCCAGAAAGAAGTGCATTGGTGACAAGCTGACCACCACCACCACCACACTGGTCACCGTTACACAAACCTCCGTGACGTCATGTAATGAGTAAGTTTATTTGTTATAAATAAGAACTTCTTGCCCCACTTAGTCGTTTCATATGTTTTGCATTTACTAAGAGGTTATGTTTTGAGACATATTTTGTTCTGTGCCTAAGCAAAATAACCTCAAGAAAGTAATGTTTTGGATTCATAATTTAATACAGTGAATTTTTCTTTTAAAGTGTAATTTACGTTATAACGACAAGCATTTCTTTTTCATTCATACTACGGTTTTAATATTATTTTATACACAAACCAAAAACACGTGTTTCTTAACACTACCCTTATGACGTAGCTGGTACTAATGACAATATATATATATATATATATCCGTCCAAAGCGGAGGCGATACGGCTTCCTCCTATCACGTGATCAGATGACAGGATGTAGCAAAATGGCAAAAACTTAACATATCCGATATATATTTTATCAATTTACAAGATTTTAGGAAGATTAGAAATACCTTCCTTAAAGCAACCGCTAGGTATTTAAATTTAAGGTAGGTAAAAGTTTTTATAGTTATAAAATCTTTTATACAATACCTTTCAATAAATTCCATTACGTCTTATACAAGTTTTCTGATAGGCCTCATAGATCAGTCAATCAGTGCCATTTTCCTGCAATCATGATCTGAGTAAATCGAAGAAGCACTTCCGCATCTATCGCCGATGTGGTGAATCGTGTGAGGTAAAAAGGAGAGAGTTTGTATATCGGAGATTGGCCGCATGCGTTGAAGTCATCGCCTTGCACGGTAGCGCGATAACATCACCTTGTCTTGTCTTGTCTGTGGTCGAGCGAGACGCCATTTTTTTCGTCGATTTACAAGACAACCGCTTAGTGCTTGACCATGTTTTTACGATCGATTATAAAACGAAAACACTGTAATTAAAGAACAATTACTTTGAGATGATAAGGCCTATTTTTACAATGGTACGCTGTTGCGTAACTAATGTTATGGAATAGGCTAGCATTACAGGGTTTATTTAGTTGTAGAGACGAGGACCTATAAAAGTCGTCTAGCTTGAGGCATTCGGGACTTTAATGCCAAGTGGTAAAAAGAAAACTTTTTTGTAAAATTGCAGGTTGCAATAATTGTTATTTTTAACCGTCTTCGTCAAGGTAACATATCCTAATGATTAAATCTTGGAGATGGTTTAATTTATCTTTTTTATCACTTGAATATAGTTGAAAAAGGTCTTTTTGGCTATGGCTACTATTTTCAATAAAATTTTCGTTTTTTTTTTGTATTAACCGATGGTTTATTTGTATTGAAAAAATGTGACACGTGCTTTGATTGTTTAAGGGGACTATAAGATGAGTTTTTAATTTTCATTCTGTTTTTCACTTAAACTCGTATTTACTTCTACTTGTAGTGTTTGTAATCTCTAAATGGGGTTAAAAAAAATATTAAAAAAATTAAAATGCTTTATTTACGAAAACAAGAGTTTTAACAAGTTCTTATTTAAAATTATGTCCTGAGCTTGTTCTGCCATTAAGCGTGTAAATATTCATGTCCTAATAGTCCTATCTAGTCAATCCAAAAATTCATACTATATTATAATGTTATTTAAAATGTCAAAAAAAGAAAAAATAATAATTACAATACAATTAAAATAAAAACACACACAATAAGAAATTAAAATTAAGAAAATAATTACACATTAAAAATATATCATGTCAATAGGTCATGTCAAATATAATTTTTAAATGTCACATATGTCATCATCACTAAATATATTTAAAAATAAACTGAAATCCCATTTTTTTAAAACCTTAGGTTGGTAGATTTTATAAAGTTAGGTATATGTATTTATTTGTATTTATTATATTATATTATATAAGTATGTATATACATGTATATTTATTAAGATATTGTATAGTATATTTGATATAATAATTATTATATATATAATGAATATACAGGTTGTAAATAAGTTATGTTTAGTTAAGTTCTATTTAAGTTGCATATATACTTGACCATAATGTTTTAAAGAGTTGTCTAATTTGTTCCTCACCATAAAGGTTGACTGGAAGAAATCGCGTTAAGGCGATAAGTCCGCCTTTGTGTACATGTACTGTTGTAACTATTGTGTAATATACTGTTTGTGTGTTTTTGTGTATGCAATAAAGTGTTTAAATAAATAAATAAATATGTTGAAAAAATCATTTACATTATAAAAGCAATTTGCTGCAAGATAATTAAACAGTTTTGTTTTGAATTGAATTAGATTCATCTGTTTCAAATCGTCACTTATGGCATTATACAGTTTAACGCAACGAATACAGATACTCTAACGAGAAGAATGCTCACTCCATACAATACGTATTTTTGTTAGTACCTGCGACAAGTGGTCAGATGTCGCTGTAGTCTAATTTTGGAATGGCGGGAAATTTGAAAAATCTACCATTACCGATGTGGCGGGAAATTTGAAATTTTGCAATACTTTTCTAGGATCTTGATTGATACTTACTGAAACATTCATTTAATTTTATTTCAAGGAATAAAAGCTAGGTATTGGTTTGCTTTTTTTGCTTGAAATAAAATGAATACATATTGAAGGAAATAAATAAAACGAAAAGTAAAATTTCAGGAGTTTTTTAATATTTTAATTTTCTTAGCTAGACGTTTCTTGGCGTATTCGCTAGATAATTCTCTGTTCTGCACTGTGCAAAATCTTTTTATCATTATTATTGAAACCGAATTCTGTATATTTTTTATATTCTCAGACCTTTTTTGTAATTTTTTTCTAATAATTTTATGTAATTGTACTTTATTTTATCCTCATGGTCATTTTCTTTTAAATATTTTTTTATTAGTTTAGCAGATTCTTCAACACAGGCTACAAAGCTATGGTTAGCATACTGAAGACTATGCTTGCCACCTACATATTCTTTAAATTCTGTGAAAATATGTACTTCAGAATGCTTATTGGCAAGCATAGCCTTCGTACAGCTCATGCAATCTCTCATATTTTTTTTGAAAATAAAACCTCAAACATATGCGCAAGCCTGTGTTTCTGCTGAGCTTTCTATATCTGCCTCTGGAATATCAAGTTTATGCCCTGAAGCACTAGGACCTGATTTGGTTGTCAGGTAATTAGATTTTGACACTGTTTTATTTTTGTTTCCGCTACGAATATTTCTAATATTGCTTAAAATAGCTGTTTTAAAGCCAGCAATGAATGGAGCGACTGTGGGATTATCATTTGACCCGCAATTGGCTCTTATACACCCAAATAAATTTTTAATGGGATCTTGATTGATTCGCCTTGTGGGTATGCTTTTAACGTTATATTTTTTATTGAGATTATTCCACCGTCGCTCATATCCATGGATCAATTTAAGCCAGCCCAATTGTGACGGTGGCTTTCTGCGGCACCCAATAAATTATAACTCATTTACTAAAACATACATACATACATATTCTCACGCCGTTAGTTCCCATTGGGGTAGGCAGAGACTATCGATCGCCACTTTGTACGATCCTGGCAAACCTCTCTGGCTTCGTTTGCATCCATCAATCTTTTCATACATGCTCTTTTATTCTTCATACTGCGGACACCTGCCTTTTTGAGCACATTTTCTATTTGATCCAAATGTGTCTAAAACTACAACTACAATTAACACAACTAAAATTTACTAAAACTACAGATTTTTTTAAAAAACTCCATATGTGGGCTCCGGGGTTAGTAAAATTAGTTTTATATGGTTTTCCTTCTTGCTGGTCTGGCGCATTAGCATTCAATAAATCAAATAAATTATTGAAATGCTCCAAAAATTTTGCGGTGCAGATTGCTGCTGCAGGTAACTCATCTGAAACAACGATGCTATATGTATATATGTATAGTTACATTTTTATTTTAAACGAGGTTATATTAAGTTATTTTTTTACTTAAGGTACATAGAACTTATTCTTCAAATGAAATATATAGTGACTACTCTATTGATGAGAAACTGCATTAAAATCTATTGCTTATTTTTAAAGATGTCATCATACACAGGCAAAAAGTAACCTTTCAGTTCGCGCTTGAAGGTGATCCTACAGCATACATCATGGATTAGTCGGGAAGATCCTCTAAATACAATTTATATAAATTGTTTTATGATTTGTCATACAGTTATTAATAATCAGAATTATGAATCGCATTTATACATACATGATTATAACTGTGTAGTGTTGGCATAGAATAACACTATCCCATTTATTCTAGTGGGTTTGCGTAAGGGACGACTAACGGTGTTGGGGCTTTAAGGGATTTTTGGGCGACGCGGTTGGAGACCCATCACCAACACCCTTTATTTTACCATCCTTTCCCCACTCCACTTTACAAAAGTGACTGAGGATTTTTTTATTCCTCAATGGCTACCCCTTCTAGGGATTTATAGCCGTGAGAATATGTATTTATGTGTGTAAGTACATACATATTCTGCCTAAAAAGTTGATGGGTAGATAACTCACTGGTGGATGCTTTAGAATAAATGCCCATTGCCGCAGAGTGGCTTAATATTTGGGTTTGACAACTTAGGAGCAAACACGAAGTGAGGATTGCTATTATCTAGCTCATAGAACTTTTTTATGTGCTTCCAAGATGCAACACCTGAAATGAGAAAAACAAAATTTATTTTAACCATTTATGCAACTTACTTATACTCACAATGTTGTTTCCATTGGGGTAGGCAGAGACTATAGATCACCACTTTGTACAATCCTCGCATACCGCTTGCTTTGCTTACATCTATCAATCTTTTTATTCACGCTCCTTAATCTTGAGCACACTCGTGTCTCCATCTTGTCCATTAACAGTTATCCACTTTTGCTCTATTGTAGTGTGTTCAACATGCAGAGTAATGAACTCACAGCTCACCCTATGATACCCATCTTTTAAAGTCTAGTTAGAATATAAGCACTTAACAATGACTATATTCATGTTATAGAAATTAAACATGTATTTAACCTCTTTTAAGTAATACAAAAAGCATGCGTAATTCTAAATTAAATAACTTTATATTCAACTGCAAAACCAAGCATTTATTTTCATCCCTCATGAATCCGAATTTCACTATAGATCTCTTTCACAAATGGTTACATTAAAAATAACTTTAAGTTTTAAACTTACTGGTAAACATTTTCATTATTTTTGCTCAGAGTTGGAAACCTATGAAGTCTAAGTCCAGGGTTTGTAGCTTCGCTGGAACCACACTTGGAGCAACTGAAGTAGAAAAGAAAAGTTTGTATAAGCATAACTAGCAATTAATGATAATGTAATGATTAGCAGTATGTGTATTAATAACCATATTTATGAGAACTATTTACTTATTTCAAGGAAAGTAAAACAGCTATCAATACAAATTAACATCATTTGAATAGTTAGCATGAAGCTACTTATAGAATCTCACGGTCAAAAACAAATTAGCAACAAAAGTGCATTACAAATATATATTTGCTTTTGAAGTATTAAACATGGTTCATATGGCAGTAAAATAATATACTTATTAAACTGATTAAGTAGGGAAAACTTTTTAATTTTATGACCTTAAGAAATATTAAAACATGTGAGAAAATAAATAATAATAACATAACCATAAAAAAATAACTACTGAAAACTTGCCTGAGCGCGCTAAAGTTAGTACATAATAGATCCAAATCTTGACAATAACTAGTAAAACTATAGCTTACTCTAATTATGAAACTGTTTGTATTATATCTGTTTGCATTTGACACTGTCTTCTAGATGAAGAGGTTTAGGTTCGATTCCCACAAGGGCGATTGTTCGCCTAACCCTTTGATTAGTTTTGAATCAAGTAGTTAGGTGAAGTAACAACTCAACTATAGTATCTTTATTTTTATGGTAAATAAAACTTTATAATGGGTTGTTTCTGAACCTGAACATTGTACTCTTAACTTAACTCTTACAGTTGCTAAATAATGAAATATGCATAAGTATTTTTACTCACCGGCGATACAAGTGAGACATTATGCAGAAAATATCAATGCAAACGAAATTCAGGGTCAATATCTCACTTCACAAAGTGTCTCAGTCAAAACTGGCACAAAACACGACGTAAATCTTGAAACACGTATCAACTCAACGTATAAGTCAGCAGAAGAGAAGTATCGAGAAGATGAAGAATATTGGAAGACAGAAAACTTCACAACCAATAAAAATAAAATTCAAATTTCCGAGTAACCACAGATTACAATTAGATACTAGTAGAGCGAGTAACTTAGGTGCAAAAATATTATACCAGCTCAAAATATTAATACAACCAGAACTTCTACCATTTTCTTCATGTATGAAAAAGACGCGACCAAATTCAAAATATGTCAAGTAATTATATTTAGCTCATAATTATATACCTAAATTCAATTGGTTCAATTAATTAATCATAGTTTTAGTGAGTTCAGAACCTAGAAGTTTACTACCATTTTACTGTTTTACCAGCATTGGTCACACTTCAACTGGATCAACTACCATACATTTGTCAATGTGTGTGTGTTGTGTCTGTACACGCGAGTGAACACCCCCTGGTTTAACGGCCATATCATAGAAATTCCTGCGACATACAGTCAAGCATTTTACTGCAGAGTATTTGTACTGAATGTTATGATTGCCCCTCTGTGGTTTGGTTTTTGGCGGTGTTAATTCGAACAATGACGGGTTTTTGTAAACAAACAATAAAAGTTCGTATATATATAAAGAAGGGAGAGGAAGTATTCGTAGTTTCTTGAAAAGAGGAATACAACTGTCCAAATAGCCAGCGGAACATAGTATCCTCATACATTTTTTTGGGAATTTGAATGCTCTATCCGCGTCAACCGAATTACCCCATAAAATTATTCCATATCGTAGAACCGATGCAACAGGGTAGCTAGAGTTTCAACAATAGCTCTGACACTATTTAATCCAGTAATAGGGTTGTGATTTAAACTGAAACTCCGCGGCTTACCTCCGTATTATTAAGAAAAAAAAATACCAACTGATATTCAATCATATTGATGCCTTCATCAATCATCATCAACATACGAAAAATGATGGTCATAAAATCGAAGCCAGCTTCAGAATATGTTTTTAATTGTGTCAATTTAAAAGCGTCGAATACTGGTAAAATCGTTTTTATATCTGAAAGAATAAGAGTCAGTTGTACATAGTAAGTAGATCTTCGGTTTTGGTTGAAACGGGGTTTATTACTTAATTAAGGAAAGAATTTTAAACACATTTTATTATAACGGTTTTGTTATTAGGTTAATACTGTATCGTCAGGCTGATTGGTCACATGACTCAAGGTGGCAGTTTTTAAATATGCACACTAGAAAAATAACATGTCTTGATAATGGTTAGACAAATATTGAATTAATATCGTCTAGACATTGCCTCTCAAGCATTCGATGTTGCATGGGTCAGCAGTATCAGCAGGAAGTAAAAAATGGCTCATAGAAAAAGTCATCTCCAAGGCAACAATATGTCACTACTTCTAGCACTTCGTGATCTCAACTCAAATATTTTTTCAGGGCTTATCATATTTACAGATGTTCATTTAAGGTAGGCAGATATCAGTAAAATGGAAAGTTCATCCTCTTTGCTTGATTTGATATTTAGCAAAACTTAAAACAGATTTCCTTATTTTGATTATATTGATTCACGCTGTAAGTTCCCAATAGGGTTATAGAGTGCTATTAGCGAACTTACTATTTCTTCTAACACCTGTTAAAATATGTTATATTTCACCTGGACCGTATGCTAATCCAATATGGGCGGGCCTAACGCAGATTTGTGCAGATTACTAAGTATATACTCCCACCACAGTTTGGGAGATTTTTAATTATACTTAGAACCGATTAGTCAAAATTAAATAGAAAAGTTAACGTTAAGGCCATTGTAACAAAAACAATTCCTTTGAGAGCCAGTTATCAAATGTAAGACTATATACTTATTAAAAAGAAAAACAAGAAAATTATAATAATAGTGATACAATCTTTATAAAACTCATAGTCATCCAGCTGAGCATATGTTACGTCCAATTATTTACATAGTTACAAAACGTGTTGGCCCGTTGGGACGCTGTCGTTGGTCCGTTGGCCTGTATAGCTAGTACGGACAGCCTTTTAACTAGATATCGCGTGGTATAAAGCAGCTATCTCTCACGCACTTACTTAGTATTGTGTACTGTCATCTCATTCTAACCGCTATCGTGTCGATAAAATAGCGCTCGTACTAGCCCTCCTGTTCAATGTTGTTACTTCTTTTACCAGATAACTGGGTTCTCCATCTTGTTGGTAGTTTTATTATCTTCATAGCTTTATTGTTTACTGGAATCATGCTGAATTATCTGACCGAGCAAGTGCGTATAAGATTGAGGTTGGTTTTATTATTATATGTACTTGTTACATTCCTTCTTACGACGCACATTTTTATTAAACTTGTAAATGCAAATTTAAGGGTAATATCCAAAATTTATTAGATTATCTGTATATCTATCTAACACTGAGATATTTTAAATCAGATAAGTAGTTAAGTATTTGTACATAATAATAAAATTTCGAAAAGTTTGTAATGTTAGGTTATGTGATCGTGTGAGGAACGATGTGATTCGTGAAAGGTGTGGTGTAAAAGATGATATTGTAAGTAAGATAGAAAAAGGAATGTTGAGATGGTTTGGGCACATCGAGAGGATGGATGATAGGAAATTGGTAAAAGGTATCCATAGAGCTAATGTGGAAGGTAATGTTAGTAGAGGACGGCCACGAAAGACACATTTGGACCAAATTGAAAGTATGCTCAAAAAGGCAGGCGTCCGAAGTATGAAGAATATAAAAGAGCATGTATGAAAAGATTGATGGATGTAGACGAAGCAAGAGAGGTTTGCCAGGATCGTACGAAGTGGCGATCGATAGTCTCTGCCTACCCCAATGGGAATTAACGGCGTGAGTATATGTATGTATGTATGTAATAAAATTTCATCTAAAAAAGATTACAATACAGTATCACATCTTATGTTATACATTCCACCCTCTGTTTTTTACTCACATGCGCAGATCATACGACGAAAATTTACTCAGAGCTATGTATACCAAAAAGACGTAGCTATCTCCAGAGTTAGATGTACCTCAGCCACTATTGGAAATGTAGAAGTATGAGTATGGCGTGCGTTAAGGGCGTCCCACGAAAAAGTGAGAACCTTGAAACGGCATTTGGGCTTCCCCCTGCCGTTTCCTCACCTTTAATAGAACTCGTAAAACAAGCCATCTATTAGCAACTATGATAACTATAGATTATAGCGATATAGATGTAGATATAGCGCCATCTACCAAAACAGTCTCGTACTACGTTGTACGATCGGCGCGGCGTATTGATATATGTGTTAATTATGTTTCGCTAAGTGAATATTGTTATAAAAATAAAACAAATACTTCAACAGTAAAATAACTTTATTTCCACAAAACTTATTTCTTGATACCTTTGGAATATAGCAGGGGAACATGTCGAGAAGAATGTTGGTGTCGTGATGATACGTTTCACGTGACATAGTAAAAGGGGTTTATGTTATTCTTAACCGACACAACAAAGTGTACGTGGATGGCAGTAGAAATGAAGTAACGTGTAATTATATAATAATAATATCTCGACGTCAAAAATCCACACTTGAACAAAAAATCGACTCAAATTATAGAACAGAAGTAGGCATTTTTTTCATGAATACTTACTTACTACTGATTCAACATAAGTAAATTATAAAACCCAAATAATTTTCATAAAAATTATCATTTTATTGAGATGGTGCAGAAAGCAAAAGGCAATTCTTAAGGTTCTTTTCAATATTAAAAACTAAGTTATAACTAGGTATTTGTAGGCACAGATTCATGAATACCTGTTTGTAGTTTCTTGTTTGAAGGAGGCTATAAATGTGCGTCTTTTGTACTTGTTCATTTAATTAATTAGAGGTTTGTTCAAAAGTTTTCTTGATTATCTAAATTCACATTTCCCGAAATTTTACGGTTGAAAATATACTTCAACTCATATAAAATAGTTTTTACGCCACATTGTGCAAGATAGCTATATTAAATAACTTATCCACCGCGACTAAATAACTTAAATAATAAAAGAGACAGAAGTTCGGAATATACCGGACTTAAAAGGGTTATTTATTGTTAAATTAACAGTCTGTTAATATCAGTGCTAATCTTTAATATATTCGAGCACATGCATCGTTCGTTTTACTGTGTTGAAAAAGCATGGCATGGTGATGGTGCTGTTAATCTTTAAATTAATATACTTTTACGTTTTTTTTAAATACAAAAGTAAAGGTGCGTTTAAGAGCACTATTATCACAGTTGATGAGCCTAGTTCAGGTGCATTAGATACAGTAGCCGTGTTCTCCAATGATTTCTCCCTGTCGGTATTGTGGGACGAAAATACACTTTCTTCCATCATCTCAGTTGAACTGAAATTAATTCATAATATATAAGTATAGGCTCAATTGGGTATGATAACTTTTTCACAATTTATTACAAAATACAAAGTTCAATGAAAGACTAAAAATTTATAAATATCAGCTCCTGGTCTATTTTACTTACTCTGTTAAGGGCCTCCCTCGAAAATTTCACTGATTTTGGTAGTTTTCAAACTCAATGAAACCTGCTCAATGAAACAATCACACTCTAAATAAAATATATGTTCAAGTTCAATATCTTTTCTTTAATAATGACGGTTCTCATTCGTTTTCAATAATAATCGACTAAGAAAAAAAATAATTTGTGGGGGGCTTTTTTATCGTAAAGTCTGATATTGCTGTCAGAATACTGCATATATGTTATCGATTACGTAATATTTGCGTAGACAACTGAGTAGTCTATCATCTGTATGAATAATTTTTAGTCTTTTCATCCTAATTATGGAGTTATAAAGCAAAAACCCTAAATTTCAATGTCAATCTGGAGCGGGTCCCTGTGCGGAGAACGGGGCGGCAGATGGCTGTTAGCCTTCATGCGCAGAGCTTGTGTCGAATTTTTCTGTAATAGAGCTGCTTGCCGCTTCCCGCGCTTTTTAGATAATTTATTTTGGTTGTGCGCAACATAGTCGCTTGTTTTGCTTTACATTATAAGTTTGATAACAATCGTAATATTATCGTTAATTTCACCCTGTTTAGATAGTACGAAATGGTCCAATGCATTAGGGGCCATGCGCTGTTGATGTGGGCGTGAGTTCAAATCTTCTATCCGGGACATGCTTTTTGTTTATTTCTTTCCTCGTAAAATTATTTTGTTTCGGTTATGATGATAAATGCATGATTAAAAATACTGCGCATAATTCTGTTTTGTGAATACGCTCGTTTTATCCTAATGTTCTGTAAATCCAGCTGAAACAATTATTATCTTTTTGCTTTAAATTTATGTGATGTTTTTACATATCTTTTTAGTAAGATTAAAAATATTGTTTACCTTATAATAACGTCGGAAAATTAAATAAAGGAAACAAACATGTGCAGAAAATCGAAAATTTCCAATTAAACAAAAAATTTTTGAACAACATACATACTCACGGCTATAAATCCCTAAAAGGGAAAAAATATTAAAATGAATGCAAAATTGTAAGTACAAATTTTTCTACCAATAAAACACTTTAGGCATATTTTATATATTGCACGGAACATAGTCGAAAAGTTTTGCCATATATTATATTGTTCGTTCGCAATCCTAATATAATCGTCAATTTTGACTCTTAACTCTAAGATCGAAGTGGTGTAACGCGTTAAACGTTTCACGCTCGGTGATGAAGGTACAGAGTTCGATCCTCAACCTTGCGACAGTATTTTAGTTTGTTTTTTATTCGTAAAATAAGTTTTCTTTTATTTTCTCCTTCGGATCACGATAAATGCATTATTAAAAATACTTGCTGCTATTTATTCTGTTTTGTAAATATGCTTGTTACGTTTTACCCTATAGCTATGTTCCGTGAATAATCTTACCTTCTAACTTTTCTTTCAAATCTGGGTGTTTTTTTTTATTTATATGATGTGTATTACACTTCTCCACTTTAGTCATATTTCTACTTTTTAAGAAAAAATATATAATTATCTTAATATATGTATTCGAACCGTTCTTCGATCAATTATTTTGATCCATTGTATTTCATTCATGTGCTATTAATTCTGATTTAGGCTCCAAAAACGTATTGCTTTACAAGGGGATGAGAAATATGCAATAAATCAGGAACCTCAATCATCTCGCCAAGTTCAATTAACAGAGTAAGTAAAATAGACCAGGAGCTGATATTTATAAATTTTTAGT